>CM043701.1:120775432-121182932 GCA_023935145.1 Bretschneidera sinensis | reverse complement strand
GATTAATTTAAAATATTAGTTTAAAATCTGATTTAACAAAATAAATGTTTTATATCGAAAATAATGTTCCAGTAAAACCCATTAAAATTACTTAATAAAATTTAGTGCATGTGTAAAATATCGGTTTACCAAAGAAGTGCTTGACCAGATGAGGTTCCAGAATGTTCCGGATTCCAATTATTTTCAAGTCCATAATAGTCAAGTTCCAACTATAAATTAATGTCTCAGTTGACGAAGAGGGCAAATTAAATTCTCAAAGGAGGTGACAAGGCTGCTTGCTCTGCTTCTATTAGGAGTAACTTTGTGAGTATCATAATCTATTTTTGTTCTGTGTTTTTTTTTATCATCTCTTAGAGGGGAATTTTGAAAAAGATGGAAAAGGATTTACATGGTTGGAATATGCCAAAAGTGGCTACAAACAAAATATATCAGAAGAATTGGTTTAGTTTTTTTGGTGATTATTCAGTCAAAACTGTAGAAAACACAATTCCTCTGACAAATCAAAGCGAAACTCTCGCACTGCTTAGAAGCGATGAATTTATCAAATTATTTAGACGCAAAGGTGCATCAAACAAATACTTGCATATTGGGTTGGTTCAAGTTGGCGTTAAACCATTGACAAGGCAAGGTCTCCAAAATTCATCAATCATCTTATGTCTAAGGGATGCACGCCATCTGAATTTTCAAAATTCATTGTTGGCCCTTGCTGAATCAAACTTATGCGATGGTCCAATTTATTTCAACTGTTTTGCAAATTTGATGGTCCCTTTGTCTGATCAAACAAAATTGCATTCCTTGACCGTAAACATAAAGACAACAAATGGAGATGAAGTGATGTCAGGTGTTCAACCTCTGGTATTCAGCTATAGAGTCCATTACAAGATCATGCCCAGTCCGTATGCAGACAAGGCTTTAAAAGAGAGCCCACTTGGACAAACCATTCTGTATCAGTCAAATGTAAGATCAAATGCTCTTGTTTCTAAATCAATCAAGTGGGATGAGATCCAAATTCCTAGCAATTGGACACAGAAAGGCATGGTGAAGTCCATCAGGTGATGGGTACTCAAGAAGACTGCAAGTTTTATCTCTCAATTTCTTTTGTGCTGTTTAGTATTTGGTGTGCTACTCCTACTCTTGCTAAATGTATTTAAATGTTTCTACTCTTTTGTAATTGTACTACGTGATATGTTTTTTTTTGCCTTTAGTAGAAGGAGAAAAAGGAAGCACCACTACCTTTATGTGATGTTCTCTTTGTGTATTTCAAGTGTTGTGTAGTGAATAAAGCCTTTGGCATGGCAGGACTCTCTGTTTTGAGTTTTGGTCAATTTATTTATTTTTTCACATTTTATTTAATAATATTACCAACTAATTGATAAAAAATTCAAAATACTATAAAATTCATAAATTATATTTTAATTAGCAATTAATTTATTAAATGAGATTTTAAAGTGAAAAAAATTATTCATTTGAGAGAGAAAACGTGATAACAATTACTTTTTTATATAAATATAATTTGAAAAAAACTAGTTCAAAATTATTCTCTCAATTTATCAGATAATTATAAGATTTTAAGGTGAAGAATAGAGAAGTTTAAGGCCACGTTTGGGATGTATTAACATTCCCCAAACATCGCCTATCTTTGATGACTAACGCGGGTAGTTAATTACACGTCAACAAACCTGTCCTTTTTCTCTTACCGTTCCCTCCGTTCTCCCTCTCTTTGACGGAACGAGTTTTGCGTCATTGTTGCAAAGATAGAGACAGTAAACATGAGAGAGAGAATACGCAAACGTGTCTCAAACCATCAAATTTATTCCCATTTCTCAGTTATCTTCAAGAGAGAGAAAGGAGAAACGAAAGTCCCTCTTTTTTCTCTCTCATTCTACTCATTTCTTCTTTTCTCCCTTATGTCGGTGGCCATGTCGTATTCTTCACACAGCCATCGCGTTTTTGCAGCTCTTCTTGTCTTCTTCCTAATTGGTTTATCATTTGCGGGCGCGGACGATGCGTCACTGAAGGACAATTCCAGCCCAAAGAATCCTTCTTGCAACAATACGGACAGTTCGGTAATGTTATCAATAACGAATTTTCGAGTTATTTTTTTAAAAATTGCTTATCTTTCATTAGTCTTACATTTGATGTACATTTGATCTTTATTCGTCTAATTTTTTATCCTTATAATCAATTTGATTAAGTGTTCTCTTTCTTTTAATTTTTCCTGTACCAATTATTTGGTGGGTTAATTTGACACTTTTCCCCCCTCAAAACGTATTTCCTTTGTAACTAAATGGAAATGGATTGGTAAAATCGGATCTAAAATGATCTGGGGTAAATTATTTAGAATTAATGTGCATTAACTTCAATAAGGAGTTCAATTACTTTGGGGTTTATCATGTTCTTGCCCCCGGAAAACTGACGAAATTAATGGAAAATTAGGAATTGTTTGCTCTTTACTGGCCAATCAAAATTTAAGAAGAAAGATTTAAACTAGAAATTGTGTGTGTGTGTGTGTGTGTGTTTTTTCTGTTTGAATAAGAAGCAATTTACTAGAGGGAAGATTGGATATAGAGCAATGTAGATCAGTGCCTCCTAATGAAAGAAAAAAAAAAAATACAGACAGTGAACTGTAGACGATTTAAGTAGGGAAGATATTTAGCAAGATTCAGTAGGACAAATGCGTCATGCAGTAGAATATAAAAGAGAAGTAAATTTGATAGAAAATGCTGCACTCAAATGAGTTAGTAAAAAGCTTGGACAAATAATCATGTGAATGGGAGGATCAATAACAAGGTTAGGGAAAATGGTTGAGATTATGGCATGTAGGAAGGTGTGGGTGGTCCACGAATGCTTGAAACCGAGAGTACCAGTCACTTTAGGTGTGAGTTTACTGATGTAAATATTACTCAGTTACCATCTTAACTGTTCTTATAGTTTTTAAACTATTTCTCCATCTATTTCTTATTTTGTGGTTACAGTTCACTAATAAACTGATTGGATTTGTTTATTAAATTCAAATCCTCCAGGTGATGGTCAAGAACTGGGTTGATGGGGCTGAACTTAAAAGTTTCTCTGGCTTAACTGCTAGATTTGGGGCATTATTGCCTTCTCGTGCTGAACAAGGTGTCAGATTGCCTGCTGTTTTTACGAATCCCTTGAACTGCTGTTCCAGTTCCTCTTTAAAGGTTTCACATTAGTTTTCTTGATTGAACTTGTGTCACCTATTTACACATGGCCATTAAATATTACTCCAAGTTTCCCTTTCTAGAAGCTTATTATTTCTGTGGAATTTGAATATTAAACCATTTTTATCAATCAACTCTTAGAACCTCACCATTTTTTGGCTGATTTGGAATGAGGTATAGAAGAGCCTTGATGATTTGGAAGGTTCAATAGAAGATATCAAATGAATATGAACTTCTCGAGTTCTTAGATTTTTTATACTTAAGAAGATAGTTGTACTAGGGCCTGTACCCCCTTGGCGCTCTTATATATGATATTTATACTTTTGCTGATAAAAAAAACTCCTACGAAATTACAGTGCATGCTTTGAAAAATTCTTGGTGTGTGCATTCATCACAAAAAAGAAAAAAGAAAGTTAAAGTTATTGTAAAATTTTGTCAACTTTTTGAAAATCAGAGAAGAACTTGATACTTTGAGCTGATGTTTTAGGAAACCGTAAATAAATGGATCATATATTTGTATTTGTTAAGAGTATAAAAGAATAATTAGGCCCTTTGCAATCAACTTAAGTTTTTAGAATAATTGGTAACTCAACTATTTCTTAATAGTATTGTCTTGGTGTATATTTGCTGTTCTCCAGCTATCTGGCTCTATTGCCTTGTCTATACGTGGCGATTGTGACTACATGACTAAGGCAGAAGTTGCGCAGTTGGGAGGAGCTACGGCCCTGGTGGTGATAAATGATAAAGAAGGTTGTGATTTTCAGCGTGTTTCTTTAACATTTCAAAATTTATTTCATCAAGTTCAACTGATTTTTCATGTGACAGTGCTGGCTATTTTGTTGACATAAAAATTTCTGACCTGCTCTTCATTTGTCTTTGTCTTTCAGACCTTGATGAGATGGGGTGTTCTGAAAATGGTACTTATCCAAATATTTCAATACCTGTCTTGATAATTCCGAAGTCAGAAGGAGCTGCTCTTAACCAGTCCATTGTGGAGAAAAAGAAAGGTGAAGCCTATGAATGCTTGCAAAAATATTGTCAAATTTCATTGTTGTTATTATTGTTTTTGTTGTTGTTGTTGTTGTTGTTGTTTTAGTTCTATTCGATATTTACCTAGATTCTTAAGGTCCTCTAAGAGGCCAGCGGTAGGGAAGAAATGGGTAGAAGAGTGTAATTTAGAAACAACAAATTGATTAAGATGTCAACCTTTATCAATCAAATGAAAATCAAAGGCTAAGGAGGCTACTTCTCAATCTATGCTTTATTAAAGTTGCGCATGAAACTCTGATATTTAAAAAGCTACCTAGGGATGTAAAAGGAAAGCTCGTGCCGCTTTAAGGGAGTATCTTCTCATTTTCTGTCTTTAAGAACGTCTAGAGAATTATTATTATTGCATACCTGATACATCAGATGGGGAAGGAATTCTTGAGGTGTGAGTTTGCAAGGAAATTTGTGTGTTTCTAGTGGTAGCTTTGATCTAGGGAAGCTGTATGACAACTATGCTATAACTTACCTTTCTTGGCAGTTGGCACTGAGTTTGCTAGACTACTGTTTCTTTAGTTGGAATTCACTCTGCCCCTCTCCCTTCCTATTCTTTTCCAGCAAATTGGTTTTGTTTAATAGTTTAAACTTTCCCATAGAAAACACTCTTTGCAAATCGCTGCAGCATGGCATGCATTGAACTTTTAAGTTATCATATGAAAAAGTCACAATTTTGTTGAAACTGTATTTTTTATCATTTGAAGACTGCCCAGAGAATAATATATTTTTCCCCACAAGATGTTGCTTTCGTTTTTAAATCTGGAATTATTGTCCTTACTAGAAAATTACTGAGTGCGAGACATTTCCATGCTTAGCTTGATTGAATAAGATTATCAATGGATAGCAAGTGGTGGGGGTAACAAGCAAGGTAATGCCCATCTTTCCTTATTTGGATGTCCCAATATAATGCTCACTTTCCTAAAACACATGGCCATTTTGAAAAATCAAAATACAATATTTATTTGTTTTCTGAAATCGTATTTACCATTTCTTTTCATACTAATAAATTTTATTTGAATGGTTGAACCCACAAGGGCAACTTTGAAAAACTAAAAAGATTTAGCAGCAACCAAGTACACTTAAAAATGTTTTTTAATACGCGTAAAAGTCAAAACATGGACATTACTGTTGGGACAGAGGAGCACCCTTTGACAAAGTTCTAGGTCTGTGTGCATCCTATGTCACAATGATTTTGTTTAGGTGATTTTTGCATCTTGGTTCATATTAAACTATTATGAATCAGAAAAATTATTAGGTAGGGATCCCTACCACTTGGCTATGGGACCAATCAGTGATGATGCTAAATACAATATATATTTGTTTTCTGAAATTGTATTTACCATTTCTTTTCATACCAATAAATTTTCTTTGAATGGTTGAACCCACAAGGGCAACTTTGAAAAACTAAAAAGATTTAGCAGCAATCAAGTGCACTTAAAAATGTTTTTTTAATACGCGTAAAAGTCAAAACATGGACATTACTGCTGGGACAGAGGAGCACCCTTTGACAAAGTTCTAGGTCTGTGTGCATCCTATGCCACAATGATTTTGTTTCGTTGATTTTTGCATCTTGGTTCAAATTAAACTATTATGAATCAGAAAAATTATTAGGTAGGGATCCCTACAACTTGGCTATAGGACCAACCAGTGATGATGGTTCATGTTGGATTATTAGTCCATGTCATCTACATATTGTGGTGGGTTCCGCCTGTCTGATTCATGGGGTAGTGGTTGAATGAACAATCACCATTGGTTGGTCGTAGGGATGACGTGGTAGAACTTGGGTCTTCAAAATTTACACTTAGCTCCCTTCCACCCCCGCCCTGCCCCCAACCCAAAAAAAACCCAAAAAAAAAAATAAGAAGGAAAGAAAGAGGAAAAGGAAAGATAATACAAGAAGTTGCCTTCTGGTTTCTGATACCATATGCCTTTGTTTTTTAGCAAAAGCCTCTTCTGAACTTATAAAAAAAAATGATACCATATTCGTTGTGTGAGGTGCATATTTGTATCTTATTTGTATTACTTTCATCTTATTTAGAAATCTATTAATTACTTGATCTCACAATTTTTGTGCCACTCTCCAAAAATATTTGTCATCTTTTCAGAAATGGAGTACACCTTTTGTTTTTTCTTATAAGGGTCCCAGAAATGTTCCCAAAAGGGTAGTTTCTGAAAGTAAAATATCTCCTTAAAATTTGTGAAATCTGGGGGGAAAATTGTGGGATGGAGGGAGTATTATTTAAATATGGTGAAACTGTAAAGATATGTTCTCATTGCTTGGAAGGTCAAACGAGAGTCAAGGCTCAAGAGTATTGCGGAGTTTTCTTTTTACCAGTAAAATGTTGTATAGATAAAGCAAGAGTATTACAGAGTTGAGAAATCTGAGATGATATAGATGTACTTAGAAATTACAGTGGGGTCACTTGGTCAATGTTGGTTGCAGAAATTCTATGGAAGGTCTCTCTAGTCATTCTAAATGTGTACAAACATTGAGCTAATCTTTTTCACGTGTTCAGTAAGCCATATGCATGTATAAAGCATGGTCTACTGAATTGACTGTGTATTTGTGTATATTATTTTTCGCTTATATGTGTGATAAAGAGATGCTCTCTACCAATATATGTGCATTTCTCTGGAGGGCATGTATCTCATAAGTTTTAAGTATATTGTCATTGATGAGGCATATAGTGCTAATTTATATGATTTTCCGATGCAGTGGAACTTTTATTATATGCGCCAAATCGTCCAGTTGTGGACCCTTCAGTGTCATTCTTATGGATAATGGCTGTTGGAACAGTTGTCGCTGCTTCATTTTGGTCACTCTTTACTGATCCTGAGAAGACTGATGAGCCTTACAATGAATTATCACCGAAGGTTTATTACATTTAAATCTCTCTATGCTATTTTGAAATTTGAAGAGTTCAAGCCTCTATCTGCTATATTGAAGTTTATACTTTGAGTTTTTTGGATTGCTATCTGGACATACATCAGAAGGAACTTGTTTGTTATGCATAATAGTTGTCTGATTATCATATTGATGTGATAGAAGACCCTCTACCTATTTTAGCTCATCTGAAATTATTATACTCTTAGTAATGGTCCTGATACACATTGCATCATGTATAATTGCCTTCATAGACATGTTCATTGATGGGCTATTTGATCACATTTGTACTCATTTTTATAATTCCAAAACCTCATTTTGACAGTGAGCATTATTTATGTGCTGATTCTTTTGTTGTAAAATTATGGAGTAGTACATTATGTTGGCACCTGCAATTTGGATCTCTGAATCAAAGGTCATTTAGTAGAAAAAGGGAAAAAATATTTGCTATTGCTCTAGAATTACATGCATTAAAATGTTTTACACATTTTGCTTTCTCAAATGGTCATGTGTTGGTGAGAAACTTATGGCTCTTATAATGATAAATGAGGTCCGGGGCAAATTTATCTAACCTAGTATGTGCTGAGAAGATGGGTGTTTGTTTATGCTGTAGGCAATATGGGTTATTGTCCCCACTAAATCTTCACAAGTTTTGGGGCATACATGAATTGAAAATGAAGGAAGATTTTATGGTTTTTGTTAAGATATTAGATAGCATATAGGAGAAAGGGTGAAGATGAAAGAAGAATAGAAAAGGGCAGATGTGTTCTGACCTAGCCGCTCAGATTCTATTATAAATAGATGTAACAAAACTAATAAAATGTAATTCTGTCCTTCACTAATACATAGAAGAAAATAAAGAAAGAACCTACAACATTACATAATGACCCAAATACCACAAATACCCTTAACACTTTGATGTAGAACAAGCAAGAGAAAGAGATCTGTCAGACTTGGGGATTGGAACATAAAACCAGGCTACCCTGGGGAAGAAGACGATTGATCTCATGTATCTTATTCAATATCAAAGTTGTTCTCCAATGTAATACAATTAGATACTTATACTAGAAAATAAGCTATACTTATACTAGAAAATAAGCTAACCCTAGTAAAGACTGCAAATAAGAGGACTCTAAAATAAACAATAAAAATAATTATTAAGACTAAGATTAAGGCTAAGCCTAAGCCCAAGATATCTTGTGGGTGCCCCTCGAATAGGTTCGGGCCAAGTTTGGTTGGGCTTGGTCTCCATTAATTCTCCCGGGCTGGAAAGAACTCGACTCCGACGAGTAATGCTGCTGGTAATGCTCCAAAAGAGAGGGATCAAGACGCCTAAGTTCCTCTTCAGTGATACACGTAGCATCTGATGAGCGTCTTCCCTCCCACTGAACAAGATAACGCTGGAATACACCTGACGTGAACATAACTGTCTGATCATCCAATATGTCTGCTATGCGGTCTGATGTCGACGGGGTGGCCTAGGCAATTGGGGCACGTGTGCGGAAACAACTCCACCAACACGGGAGGCTTTAAGGTACCTCGGTAAGGAAACAAATCCTTCACATTGAATACCAGACTAATATTCATATCAGATGGTAAGTCAAGTAAATAAGCATTAGATCCCAGTCTGCTAATGATACGAAATGGTCTAGTAGCCCTAGTATGCAATTTTTTGAAAGAGTTTTTAGGGTACCGCTCAGGACGATTACGGACCATGACATAATCCCCTTCATTAAATTCTTTATCCCTACGATGAGCATTGGCAATACATTTATATGTGTCATTACTCAATGCTATTTTTCGTCGGATTTCGGCATGTAGGTCTTGTATGTGAGAGGTAAAAGATTCGGCTGACTCAGAAGGTCAGGAATGAGGGGGCAATGGGATAAGGTCAAAGGTACTTTTACTAGTAGACCTATTGACAGAACAACTGTAAGCAAACTCCGCAGTGGGTAATAACAAATCCCAATTACTAGGCTTATCCCAAGCGATACACCTAGCAAATTTCCAAGACTTCGATTGAGAACCTCAGTTTGACCATCAGTTTGGGGGTGAAAAGCAGAACTAAACCTCAAGTGGGTCCCAAAAAGTCTCTAAAGGGTCTTCCAGAAATAGCTCATAGACTTAACATCTCTATCCGACACAATAGATGTGGGTAACCCATGAAGCCTAATGATATCCTTGAAGAATAGTTTAGCTACGTGAGAAGCATCGGTGGTCTTGTGACAAGGTATAAAATGGGTCATCTTAGAAAATCTATCAATCACAACTAAGATAGAATCATAACTTCTAGCGGTCCGAGGTAATCCGAGGACAAAATCTATGTTAAGGTCCCGCCATGGTATATATGGCTCAGGTAACGGTGTATATAACCCAGTATTCTTTTTCCTAGCCTTAGCTTGTAGACATGTGCGATATTGCGACACGATCCGACCTACATATCGTTTTAGTGAAGGCTAATAGAATCTGTCTTCAACTAAGGCCACAGTCTTATCTTTCCCAAAGTGTTTGGCTAATTCTCGACATGCATTTCCCACACTAGAAAATCCCTAAGCGAAGTACGTGGAGAGCATAATCTAGTTCCTCGAAACAAATATCCGTCTGTAAGTAAGAAGTCAACATAGGACTGGCTATTTCCCTCACTAGTCTCCTGAAAGATGCTGCCCAAATCTAGGCAAGTAAGACACTCATCCTTTAATCTATCAAACCCGGGTACTGAGATACTCATGGATTGTAGTACTGTGACAATGCAACTCAATGCATCAGCTGGCTTATTCTCGACACCTACACGGTGGTGGAGAACAAAGGTGTACTCCTGAAGAAATTCTACCCATTTGGCATGCCTACTATTAAGCTTTCTTTGGGAACTAAGATATCTTAGAGCTTGATGATCAGAATACAAAACAAATTCCTACGGTAGCAGATAGTACCGCCAATGACGAAGGGCTTGCACAATAGCGTAAAACTCTCTATCATAGGTAGAATACCTCTGTTTCGCTTCATTGAGTTTCTCACTAAAGTATGCAACGGGATGACTATCCAGACTCAAAACCCCTCCTATTCCTATCCCAGATGCATCGTAAGCAACCTCGAAGACCTTAGAAAAATATGGGTGACTTAATACGAGTGCTTCTGTCATCTTGCACTTAATATCCTTAAAGGCTCTAGTTGCAGCTATCGTCCACATAAATTTCCCTTTCTTCAAACAGTCCGTAATATGAGCCATAATGGAGCTAAACACTTTAACGAATCTTTTATAAAAGGTGGCTAACCCATGAAAACTCCGAACTCAGAAATATTCTTTGGCTCCGGCCATTCTCTAATAGCTCTGACTTTATCGGGTCAGTTGCGACTCCTTGCGCAGAAATAATGAATCCTAAAAAGAGCACGTGGGTTTGCATAAAAGAACACTTCTTAAGATTTGCGTATAACTTCTCGACCCTAAATGTTTCTAACACCAAGCGAAGGTGACCAGTATGTGCCTCCGAGGGTCGACTATAAATAATGATGTCATCAAAGTAGACCACCAAAAACTTGCCTAGGAAATGGCGTAAGACTTGAGTCATCACTCACATAAAGGTGCTCAGAGCATTGGTCAGTCCAAATGGCATCACTAGCCACTCATAGAGACCATCCGGAGTCTTAAAAGCAGTCTTCCACTCCTCCTGGCCTATTGTGAATCTGATGATATCCACTGTGCAGATCAATTTTGGAAAACCACTTAGCTCCTGCTGTCAAATCCAACATATCCTCAAGACACGGGATGGGAAACCTATACTTACCAGTGATCTTATTGATTGCGCGACTATCTACACATTCTTTAGGCTACATCTTTCTTAGGGGTTAACAATGCAAGGACAGCGCACGGGTTAAGGCTCTCTCGAAGGAATCCTTTACTTAAAAGAGCCCCCACTTGTCTATTCATTTCAGCATGGTCACTAGGGTTCATGTGATAATATGGTAAGTTCGACAATTGAGATCCTGGGACTAAATCAACGGCATGTTGTATATCTCTCATGGGAGGTAGCTCATCGGGCAACTCCTCCGGAGCTATATCTTGAAATTCTGACAATAGTTTACTGACATCAGGAAGTAGGTCAGTGGTTGGGCGTGGTGTACTTGAGGTAACCTCTTTCGCCACTAGAGCAAACACGAGACCAGACTCTTCACCAGCTTTTTCGAACTCCCTACGTGTTACTAGGTGGAGACTCTTCGTCTCATGTGCCTCGGAGGAGGATTGATTCTTTAACTTTTTGTCCTTTTCCTTAGGTCGTGTCGGCTTCAAAGTGATGTTCTTCCCATTATGCTTAAACACTTGTATTTTCCTTTCCACGGTCAGTCGCATCTATGTCATAAATCCAAGGACGACCTAATAACACCTCAGCGACATCCATAGGTAGGACTTCACACCACTCGTCCCCTACATACTCACCCATCTGTATTCGAACCTGACACCTCTCTATAACGGGTAAGGAAGTCTTATCTACCCAAGCGACTGGGTATGGTTGAGGATGTGGTTCCGGTTTAAGTTTTAGTTTGGTCATAGCCAACTTCGCGATCACATTCAAGCAACTACCTCTATCAATAACAATCTTACAGACCCTTTCATTACACTTAAGAAAAGTATGGAAAATACTGGTGCGCTTCCAAGTATCTTCATTTGCAACAGGGGTTGACAATATGCATCTCATGACACCAACTACAACGTCCTCCTCATACTCGTCAACTTAGTCTTCATGACCATCATATTCTTCCTCAAGGGGTTCCACTATACCCTCGTCATCATACCCATTTTCTTGGGACTCCTCAGTATCCCGGCCTAGGGTCAACGTCCGGTGGGGACAATGTGACCTCTACCGTGACAATTAAAGCAATCAATGTCGGCTTTAAATGGTCAGGGACCATTCTTTGTACCTTCTCTTCCCCTAAGCGGATTAGGTTTCTTTGTAGGGTTGAGATTTCCCCTAACTTGGGGAGTTTCACTAGACCTGGATTGTCGGTACTCCCTAACTTGGAAAGTGCCACACTACGGGGTAAACTGTCTAAAATACTTCTCATACTTGAGAGATAATTGAAAGGCCTCTTCTAATGACTCGGGGGATAGCAAACTAACCTCTTTTAATATCAACTTTCAATCCATTGATAAACCTAGAGACAACAGCCATTGTCTCTACCTGTAGGTTACATTTCAACGTGAGTTCTTCAAAGCGGTTGATATATTCACCTACAGTAGTGGATTGTTTTAAGTTTAGCATTTTTTCCACCAATTGCTTCCTATAATAGCGGGGAAGGTATTTTTCTCGTAATCGTCTCCTCATTTTATGCCACGATGTGATAGGATCATCTTCCCAATTTCGTTGGACCGTCTGCCAATAGTGATCAACAGAGCCAACTAATTTCATCCTCGTAAAACGGACTTTGACTTCATCAGTCATGTTATGCCACTCAAAGAACTTCTCTAACTGGGATAACCACTCGACAAAAATATCCGGATCTAATTTGCCATCAAAATTGGGGATTTCTATCTTGACCTTTCGTGTAAGGTCAGTTAATTCACCCGGAGGGTTCTTAGAATGGTTATAAGTCCTAGGTTGTTCATAAGGGCGATCAAATACTCTATCATGAAATAGACCCGTAGTGTTGAAAGACTCCCACTGAAACGTTCTCTAAAGTAGCCCTACCATGCGCAGCTGGAATGACTTCTACTTGGGTGTGTGCTTTTCTAGTAGGCTGACAATTGGGCTCCTTAATGGTAATGGCCCGGGGGGGGATATCTGGGGTGCCCCTATAATACCTCGACTAGTAGTTGTTTCTTGGGTTGCTACACCTGATCTTATGGGTTGTTTGTCGAAAGAAGTTAGGGCCCTAAGCACCTCATTGTGATTTGTATTTAGCTGATTGTTGAGTTTGCCTACTTCACCCCGCAAGGTGGTCAATTCTATCTCTATGGTCTGGACTCGATGGCCTACTTCAATTTCAAAAGCATTGAATCATTAAACTAAGTTCTCATGTTTCTCATCAAGGTCTTTGAGAGTCATTTTTTTTTTTTTTGTGATAGAGACTGGTGTAAAATTAAGGGAGTGCCAAAAATCCGATTCAAAACTGTAGAAATCCCAGTTATTCTATGTAATTAGTGTTCCAATTAGTTAGGGATTTGATTGTGTGATTAGGAGAGTTTCTCTCCATAAGAATAGTTTTTTTCCTTTTTTAGTTTTTCCCTTTGTATTATATAATAGGGTGTAATCTCTGGAAATTCATATTGAGAAGTAATAAAAGATAAAAACAGATTCTGTCTTCATGGTATCAGAGCTGACAACCTAAACGGTGATGTCGAGTGGTACGCCCTCTTCTGAAACCACCGACAACCAATCAGAGGCTGTCTACCTTTGGTTCGAATGGAGCCGACAATTCATCCTTTCAACTCACAGTAGAAAAGTTGAATGAAAGAATTATCTAGAATGGGCTCAATCGATCAAACTCGTAATCGACGGAAAAGGAAAGTTAGGATACCTTACCAGAGAAACAAAGAAACCACCCTCGACCGACTCTTCTCTGCAAAAATGGCAGTCAGAGAACTCGTTGGTGACAGCGTGGTTTTTAAACTCTATGAAGCCTACCATCGGGAAGACGTACTTGTTCCTGCCAACGGCGAAGGATGTGTGGGACGCTATTCGAGAAACATACTCGGATATGGAGAACTCCTCGCAGATTTACGAGATCAAAACCCGACTCTGGCAACTCCGACAAGGAGAGAGGGAAGTGACAGAATACTACACAGAGATGAAATCTCTGTGGCAAGAGCTCGATCTGAGCTATGATGACAAATGGAAGTGCACCGACGACTTAGTGATACACCAAAAACGACATGACAACGATAGAGTGTATGAATTTCTTGCCGGACTCAATCGAGACCTTGATGAGGTTCGAGGTCGTATCCTAAGTCGAAGGCCGCTACCGTCCATCCGTGAAATATTTGCTGAAGTGAGACGTGAAGAAAATCGCAGAAGGGTGATGATGATAGAAACTGGGCTTAGTGGGCTTAAAGAGCCTAATGGGTCCAATGAGTCCACAGCTCTAAATGTTAGGAGTGGACCAGGCCCAAACAACCAGAGAGAAACAAGGGACAAAGTGTGGTGTGATCATTGCCATAAACCCCGACACACTAAAGAAACATGTTGGTATTTACATGGAAAGTCACCTGGGTGGAAACCTAGACAACCTGGAAAAAGTCGAGGATACCAGACTTCAATTGAAGATCAGACTGAGAAGAAGGTGGAAACGAGTAGCTGCAATCCATTCAATCAGGAGCAAATGGAGCATCTCCACAAACTTTTCTCTAATTTTCAGTCTTTAGGTCAAACCTTAAATTATGTGTCTTCTGGTTCATTAGCCCACAAAGGTACAATTGAGTAGACAGCCTCAAACTGCAATTTGTGATTATGCGTCTGTTTCAAGGGATAGTGAACTTATGTTATGGCATTTTAGAATGGGTCATCCCAGTTTCCAATACTTAAAACATTTGTATCCTTCCATCTGTTCAAATAAAAGGATTTCTGATTTTCAGTGCGAAATTTGCCAACTTGCCAAACATCAACATACTTCATTTCCTATGTCTAAATATCAACCATCTAAGCCTTTCACTATGATCCATAGCGATGTTTGGGTACTTTCTCGTATCCATAACCGAAACCACACAAAATGGTTTGTCACATTTATTGATGATCACACTCGAGTTTGCTGGGTTTATTTTTCGAAAGAAAAATCTAATGTTCGTGTTGTGTTTAAATATTTCTATTCCATGATCCAAACACAGTTCCAAACCAAAATTCAAATTTTGCGAACGGATAATGGCAAGGAATATTTTAACTCTATTCTAGGGGACTATCTACAACAAAATGGCATTATCCACCAAAGTTCGTGTGCCGACACTCCACAACAAAATTGGGGTTGCCGAACAAAAAAACAGGCACTTACTTGAAGTAGCCTGTGCCTTGATGTTCACCACCAAAATGCCAAAAATGTTTTGGGGAGATGCCATTCTCACAGTAACTTTCCTAATTAATAGAATGCCCAGCTGAGTCATTTCTTTCAAAACCCCCCTTCATACTCTACAAACTTTATTCCCTACCTCCCACATATACTCTCATCTCCCTCTTAAGGTGTTCGGATGCACAATATTTGTTCATGTCCACTCAAATAATCGGAGTAAAATTAGATTTGAGAGCTATAAAGTGTGTTTTCATAGGATATTCCTCTACTAAAAAAAGCTACAGGTGTTATGATCCTTCAATAAAAAGGGTCTTTGTTAGTCTTGATGTTACATTCTTTGAAAATACACCTTTCTTCCAAAAAACTTCACCTCAGGGGAAGAGTGACGATGAAGATCGTTTTTTGGACTTTGATGTTTCGTTCTTTGAATCTACCCATTCCTCTCATTCTACTATGCCATGTACAAAAGAACACTTAAACTCAGGGGGAGATATGGAAAAACAAGGTGACAGGGAGATGCTTGTCTACTCAAGGAGACCAAAGTCAAAGCATAGGGAGAATTTCACACCTCAAACCGGTAATAGTTCCAAGTATCCATGAGCCACCCACCATTACAGATACTTCTGATATTGATTTACCCATTGCTCTCAGAAAACAACCTCGATCATGCACATTACATCCCATTTCTAGATTTGTATCTTACAATAATCTGTCCACTGCTTTCAGTACTTTTACCTCTGGTCTCAACAATATCGAAATTCCAAAGAATGTACAGGATGCTTTGGCTGTCCCTGAATGGAGAAATGCTGTAATGGAGGAGATAAGTGCACTAGAAAAGAACAACACGTGGGATGTAATAGAACTACCGAAGGGAAAGAGACCAGTAGGCTGCAAGTGGGTATTCACAGTAAAGTATAAAGCTGATGGAACTCTAGAACAGTACAAAGTCCGTCTAGTTGCCAAAGGCTTCACACAGACGTTTGGCATTGATTATACAGAAACGTTTGCACCTGTAGCAAAGCTGAATACAGTTCGAGTTCTCCTATCTTTGGCAGTAAACTTAGACTGGCCTCTCCAACAACTCGACATTAAAAATGCCTTTTTGAATGGCGAGTTAGAAGAAGAGGTCTACATGGAGATTCCACCAGGTTTCAGTAGAGGACGTGAAGATAACAAAGTGTGCAAACTCAGAAAATCTCTATATGGCCTTAAGCAATCCCCTAGAGCATGGTTTGACAGATTTGCCAAAGTACTGAAGAGTCAGGGATATCAACAAGGCCAATCGGATCATACTATGTTTTTCAAGGAAACTGAAAATAGAAGAAAAACAATTCTGATTGTATATGTCAACGATATAATCCTAACTGGGGATAATGTGGTTGAAATGGAGAGATTGAAGAATATTCTGGCCGAAGAGTTTGAAGTTAAAGATCTTGGACAAATGAAATACTTCCTGGGAATGGAGATTGCAAGATCCAAGAAAGGAATTAGTGTTTCCCAGAGAAAATATGTCCTTGACCTACTGACAGAAACTGGCATGCTTGGTTGCAAACCAAGCGATACTCCAATCGAAGCATGAAAGAGGACAGAATATGGTGATCCAGTTGACAGAGATAGGTTTCAGAGACTAGTTGGGAAGCTGATCTATTTATCACACACCAGACCTGATATCGCATTTACAGTAAGTGTTGTGAGTCAGCACATGCATTCACCAAAGGAATCCCACATGGAAGCAGTATATAAGATACTCAGATATCTTAAGGGCTCACCAGGGAAAGGATTATTCTTCAATAAGAGTGAGTGTAGAGATGTAGAAGTTTTCACAGATGCGGATTGGGCAGGATCTGTTGAAGATAGAAGATCTACTACAGGTTATTGCACATTTGTATGGGGAAATTTGGTAACCTGGAGGAGTAAAAACCAGAATGTGGTGGCTAGGAGTAGTGCAGAAGCAGAGTTTAGAGCTATTGCACAAGGAATGTGTGAAGTTTTGTGGTTAAAAAAACTCTTGGAAGAGTTGTTTGTCACAGTAAAGTTTCCTATCAAACTTTATTGTGATAACAAAGCAGCAATCAGTATATTGCTTAATCCAGTACAACATGACCGGACCAAACATGTAGAGGTGGACAGACATTTCATAACCTGCATGACTTATGTTCCTACGAGAGATCAAATTGCAGATGTCTCCACCAAAGGTCTTTCAAGATAAAGTTTCGATAATTTCATAAGCAAGCTAGATATGATCAACATATATGATCCTGCTTGAGGGGAAATGTAGAAATCTCAGTTATTCTGTGTAATTAGTGTTCTAATTAGTTAGGGAATTGATTGTGTGATTAAGAGAGTTTCTCTCCGTAAGAATAGTTCTTTTCCTTTTTTAGTTTTTCCCTTTGTATTATATAATAGGGTGTAATCTCTGTAAATTCGTGTTGAGAAGTAATAAAAGATAAACAGATTCTGTCTTCAAAAACGACGAATAAATAATTTACAACCGTAAGGATGACCACTAGTAAAGAAAGAACCTAACAAGAAGCAATATGTTTTTTTTTTAATCTAACTACTAATTACTAATCAACGAAAACCTAAGAATATTAAAACAATATCAAGTGAAGGCTCGTACCTTTCGTGAGGCCCAATTTACCTTGATGAGAGGCTACGAGAGTTGGGTGTAAGCAGTGCAATCAGCTCCTGGCAAGCTAAAGCTCCAAGAATAATGAGGCAAAAATCTAAAAGTAAAGGAATAAGTGCCTGGTCACACAAGAGTCCAGGGAATTTTTTTTGACCTTTTAAAAAAAAATTAAAAATAGAAAATAAAATAAAAACAAAACTACATATTTCTTCTATTAAATGAGGGAAGACCTTCGTGCTTCCTTGGTTGTGACTGGGGAGGCCATAAACCAGGCTGACGATGGCCGCTAGGGGTCGATCGGCGGTGGTACCAGTGGCGACGGCGCGAAGGAACAGCTCCGGACGCGGGAGATTGGAGAACCAAAGGGCGCGGCTGTCGTCGGTGGTGTGCGGTGGTGCTGGGTTCGTTGACCATCCAATCACGATCTCGGATTGAAAAATTATTTTTGCAAATCGAAATTGAAAAATCAATCCAACAAATAGATAACAGCTCATCGGATCCTCTATGTCTTTTTTGGTCATTTTGACAACTTTAAGTTGATTTAACTTATTCATAACTTTAAACAGGATTACCCAAACACTAGACAACTTATTTTTCGAAACTAATTTAAGTACCAAGTTATAATTTGATATTGAATAAGTGATAAATTGATTTACTAGGCAATTCCAAACAGGTTCTTACTGTACTTACAGCAAAAGTAATGCTAGTCAAATAATTGAGTTTCCCAACAAGCCTCTTACATCTGGATGGATATGAAAATAACTCACCTTCTCCCACGAAGAGTTTAACATTAGGATCCATGGGTGTAGATACAGGTTTGCTTCAAGAAGATCCATAACATGCATTCTTTGAGACAATTTATACCATCTTGTGATCTGGCCACTTCAATTCCCAAGAAATATCTTAACTTTCGTAGATCCTTACTATTAACAAGAAGAATTAAAAACAATTTTGTATTATTGATTGATGATTTGAATACAATTCAACAGTCCTATATATAGACTTATGAATATCAAACCTAATACGACTAAGAGACATAACCAGATAAGATAGACATAAAATAGTTAAGATTTAGGAAACCTACTAGGACACATAATAGGAAACCTAATTAGGACTCTCTAACAGTCCCTCTCAAGTTAGAGCATAGATGTTATATGCACCAAACTTGGTACAAATAGATCTAATTCACGGACCATCCAAGGGTTTAATGAATTAATTTACTCACTTAACATGTTTAGTACTGATCACATTTTGCAAAGTTTTTCTCGAACATGACAATCAACTTCAATATGCTTTGTTCTTTCATGAAACATTGAATTATTTGCAATATGAATTTGAGAGCATGCCCAACACATCATCTGAATAGACAACAAGTGATGTGACATGATCAAAATATTAAAGACCGTTGGATTCATGTCCTTCACCAATTATCTTCTGCATCTTCAGATCTTGAATAAGAACAGAATTAGAGAGAAAGGTAACAGAACAATTTAGATCTTTTATAAGCTAACTAACAGATAGCAAATTATACTGAGAAAAAAAGAACATAAAGTATAGATGATAAAAACACAGAAGAACTAGGATGCATAGTGCCAATACCACTAGCAGTGGTTTTAGATCCATCAATAAGAGTAACATCAGGTAAGGATGATGACTAAGAAAAAGTAGAAAAGATATCAGTGGTACTTGACAAATGATCAGTGACTGCAAAACAAAAAACCCAAGGTTTAGATGAAGAACTATTAGAAGGTAAACAAGCAACTGGTGTACCGTTTTGGGTCAAAAGAGTAGTCATGGAAGATGCATGGTGAACTGCCTGTAAGAATTCATTATACTCAGCTTTGGAAAACCTTTGAGAAGTTGAAGACACAGGATCTCATTTAACTGAATCAGAAGTCACACCATTAGTAACTAGGAGACGACTAATCAAGTGCCAATATGTCTCATGAGTTTGCCCATAATGATGACAATGCCACCACCACGACCAACAAATATACCACTACCACCAATTTCGCGACCACCTCAACCGTTACGACTACTCGGATCTCAAAAATATGTCCTCTACTACTACTATCAGCTTGACCACTTTACTAAACGTGAGTCACCAACGCTGATTTATCTGAAGCCATAGGAATGACATTTTTTTCTGGGATTTTTTGGATTGTTTTTTTTGTTGCCACATTTTTTTGGAGGGAACTCCTTTTCTTTTATATACTAAGGGCTTTTTTACTACCTTTTTTGTTGACTGCTTGTTCTGTTGTGTTTTTTTACAACCATTTTTTACTCTTTTTTTTACTCTTTTTTTTCGTACGAATCTATTTATCAAACTCTCCGCTAATGTGAACAATACCCAAAAATAGTGTCGTGAACAATACCCGTGAACAATGTCGTGAACAATTTCGTGAATAGTACCCACCGTGACGCATAGAGTTGGAGTTTGGGCTGAAAATTTATTTGGGATCCCAAGAGAGATCTTGCACTAATACCATGTTAACAAGAAGAATTGAAAAGAATTGTGTATTATTGATTGATGATTTGATTACAATTCAACTATCCTATATGTAGATTTATAAATATCAAACCTAATAGGACTAAGAGACATAACTAGATAAGATAGACATAAACTAGATAAAATTTAAGAAACCCACTAGGACACATAATAGGAAACCTAATTAGGACTTTCAACACTTACTATGAAAAGTCCCCTATTGAAAGCTCTTTAGATCACCAGTTACCTTCCTGTCATCACCAGTAATAACAATATCATCTACATATACAACTAAAACATTTCTTCATCCTTACAAGGTGTTGAGATTTAGGTTAGGGACAGAGAGAGAGAGATGATAGATTGAGAAGAAATATTATAGAGTTATTATTATTGATATTTATTGTGAACAAACCAACAATACCTATCTAGACCTAAGGATATAAATCCTAATAGGAATAGGAAACATAAACTAAGAAGGCTAAGAAACCTAATATATAATTAGGAAACTATATCTCTCAACACTCCTATCAAGTTAGAGGATGCACATGTACCAACTTGTTACAAATAAACCCCTTTAATTTGTTAAAGATAAATCCAATCCCAAATTCAACAAAACTCATAACAGCATAGGGTCAACAAGACTCATGATACTTGGATCAACAAGACCTAACAACACTGGATCAACAAGATCCGGGGACCGGATCAACAAGAATTTGATTGGAACGGGATGCTTCACATTGACTGGATCTACAAAACATGTTGGATCGGGTTTTTGTGAGCAACATAACACAAGAAACTTTCTTCTTCACTCCGTGGACAACAACAACAACAACAAAAACAGCCTTTGCAACACTCGCATGGTAGGCAGCAGCGCGGAGACCAGAATCGAGAATGCAATGCCTTAGAAGACGACGAGAAAATACTGGAGAGGACAGAGCAAAGCTTCGTCGGAGAGGAGAACTTGACCAGAATTGGATCGGGTTCAGCACCAAACTTGAACACGGCAGAATCATCAAAGAAAAAGAAGCGAACATGATCGAAAAAGATAGAAACACACTAGAAAAATAACATATGCCAAAAACTAGACTTCTTTTTTTTAAGTGGCTTTACAAATACCACTAGGTCCCAAACCCTAGGCTCTGATACCATATTGAGATTTAGGTTAGGGACAGAGAGAAAGAGATGAGAGATTGAAAATAAATATTATAGAGTTATTATTATTGATGTTTATTGTGAACAAACGAACAATACCTATATATAGACCTAAGGATATAAATCCTAATAGGAATAGGAATTTTTTTTTTATAAGTAAAATTTTATTAAGGGCACTAAGAAGGTATAACTCAAAGCCAAAGCTAATTACAAGAAAGAAGATCCACAAAATCTATTACGTCCGAGACATTTACAAAAAAAATTCATTTGAACAAAAAATTAAGAGTGTTGAACCATTTTCTCTAATAACTTTAAAAAACTTCTCAATGCCATCAAAAGCTCTACGGTTCCTCTCATTCCACACTATCCAAAAAATCTATAGTGGGATCAACTTGTAAGCCTTCTTGATATCTGTAGAAGCCCTCAAACTGCTCCAAGCCCACACTTCATCTTTCTCAGAGCTGACAACCACCTAAGAGACACTCAAGATCATATAAGCCATCTTTCACAAGCTTCTAGCCAAGAACACTCCACCAAAAGATGAAACATGGACTTCGTGAAACCTTTGCAAATGTAACATCTATTCACAATCACCTTCCCCATTTTTTGTAAGTTATCGATAGTAAGAATTTTCTTCCAAGAGGCCTCCCATGCAAAAAAGCTAACTTTCGTGGGGCACAAGAGCACCAAATGGCTTTCTAAGGAAAATTAAGAGAACCTTCCGAGGAATTCTTGTCAAGAAGAAATTTATAAAAAGATTTCACCGTAAAACCTTTTTCCGGATTAGGTTTCCATTTAATCGCATCCTCTCTATACAAATCCAACGTAGAACTATATAAAGTTTCCAAGAAACTTTGCACCAACTCCACCTCCCCAATCATGAACATTACGGATAAAAGACACATTCCAAGAAACTCCATCATTAAACGGGGAAACACAAGGACTGATGAGTGCATCTTTCTCTCTCACAATATCATATTTATTCGAAAATTGGTCTTTTAAAGGGGTATTCCCAAACCAACTTTCATGCCAAAGTCGAGTTCTCCCTCCATTTCCAACCATAACTGAAACACAAGGGAGGTAATTCTCCCACTCTTGCCTAATCCATTTCCACGCCTCCACACCATAGGCTTCCTAGGCTTCTTAGACATCCAACCGAGGATCCATCCCAAACTTAACTACTACCACTCTCCTCCAAAGATGATCCCTCTCCTAAAAGATCTCTATAACCATTTTCCGAGAAAGGCTTTATTGAATATCGCGAGAGATTTAAAACCAAGCCCACCTTTTTTCAAAGGTTGTTTAACCACTCCCACCTCACCAAGTGATATTTGTACTCCTCCTTGTATTTTATCCCAAAGAAATCTTCTTTGAATACTCTCCAAGGGATTAGCCACCGAACTAGGAATAGGAAAGGGGGACATAAAGTAAATAGGGAGGCTAGAGAAAGTGCTTTTGATAATAGTAAGTCTTCCCCCTTTTGATAGATATTGATGTTTCCTCCGCCAGTCGCTTCTCAAACCTCTCCATGATAGGATTCCAAACCGTTTTCTCTTGAATTTAGCCCCCAAAGGAAGACCGAGATAAGTAATAGGAAGCGACCCCACATTAACCCAATAAGCTTGCAAGAAAATGGCCATTGGTATTCTCACCAAGAGAGATTAAGTCACTCCTACCAAGGTTGGCCTTAAGCCTTGACACGACCTCAAAACAAAGAAGAATACATCTAAGGTGAAAAATTTGAGTGGCTTCTGTCCCTCTAAAAACAATAGTATCATTGGCAAAACATAATACGAATTATCGGAAAAAAACAATAGTATCATTGGGAAGAAATGGTGATAGTGTGAATAGGAATAGGAAACATAAACTAAGAAAACTAGGAAACCTAATACTTCCTCTGTCCCATAATTTTTGTCACATTTACTATTTAGCCAATTAAATGAATAATTTTTTTCTATTATTAAATCATTAAGAAAATTTAATTTTTTTTTCACATATACATAAATAGAGTTTAAAATTTTCTAAAAAATATTTTTTATATTTTTAAAATAATATATATATATATATATATATAAAATAATTAAAGTCAAACTTAAGTAAAAAAAGTGGTATGTAACTAAAATTATGGGACACAGGGAGTACGTAATTAGGAAACTATAGCTCCCAACACAATGAATGATCAATTTGACATCTCTTCATGCCAAAACATAACACAATCTCACTAAAATTTGTGAACAAGGCATATGGCGATTGTTTAAGCTCGTAAGTTGCTTTGTTCAACTTACATACATACTTACAAGCCTCCTCTTGAGCAACAAACCCTGGTGGTTACTCCATATAAAACTCCTCGATGTAGGAATGCATTTTTTTATGTCCAACTGATAAAGTGGCTAGTCACAATTAGCAGCCATAGAAATAATCGCATGAACATTTGATAATTTAGCCACGGGAGAGAGTTTCTACATGATCAACACCATATTTTTTAGTGTATCCCTTAGCTACTAATCTAGCTTTCAACCTCTCCACTGTGCCATCAGGATGAAACTTAATTGTATAAACCTATCTAGAGCCAACAACTTTCTTTCAAGGGGGAAAAGTCACAAGGTGTCATATTCTCATTAAGAGCATGAATTTCTTATTCCATAGCTGTCCTCCAGCCAAGATGAGAAACGACCTCCTGAAAGTGTAAGGAACAGACACAAAAGAAAGAGCAGATAGAAAACAATGATAAAGAACTGTGATGAATAAGAAACAAATTTTTGAATAGGATGGGATGTACATGAACGATTACCTTTGCATGTGTTGGGATCCATAGGGTTATCTTTCACTTTCTGGTAGACACACAAGCGCTTAAGATTTGATTCTTGATTGCGTGAGTGTGTGCATGCACATGTGGTGGCTCCGGTGACAGACTGATTCTTGCTCTTAATTGGCCTAAGACTTTGTATCATTCTAAGAAACATATGATAAATGATTGTACATTTGCACTCAATCTAGATTCTTGCCAGAGCTCATAGTTTTTATATAGTTTCCCTAAGCCATTGACCTTGATAGTGCATGGTGAACTTACAGTTCAGGAACCAGAACATTCTCTAAGCATCTTAGGCAGTTAGGTGTTTCTAACATTTTTGGTCCTCAGCTATGATTGCGACGCTGCACAAAGAATACTTGTGACATCACTGAATTTATCTTGACTTCACTTATGGATGGATATTCGTAACTTATAAAATGGAAAGAAAAAAATGGTCTATTTTCTGATATGTGTGCCGCTTTTATGTCTTCTTATTTCTATGAACTCTCTTTTGTTATTGATGATTCCTTAATTATTGAATAATCTGCCTTGGTTACAGGAAGGGAAATTGAGTTAACTTTTCTCCTTCATTGTCTAGGAATCTTCCACTGCTGGAACTGTCAAAGATGATTCTGAGACGGAAATCCTTGATATTACTGCAAAGAGTGCTATAGTTTTTCTTATATCATCATCCACTTTTCTGGTGCTACTCTATTTTTTCATGTCATCATGGTTTGTCTGGCTGCTGATTATACTCTTCTGCATTGGTGGCGTGGAGGTAATATACTTCTTTCAGATGTTAACTTTCATATTTTCTGTTTCTGAAGAAAGGATAAAGATTGCATAGCAGTGGGAGTTAACCATAGTTAAGGCATATGAGTTACTAGTTGCTTGACTCTTTTTGCATGGCTAGTAAAATGCGGGAACAGGTATGTGTGTGTGTGTATTTATAAAGAATGACAAAAAAATTTGTGCATAACAAAATGAAAATCTAAAAAGAAGTAATTCAAATGCGTATTGGTACATTATGGTACGGTTAAATTTCCGAAACTGAAAAATATGTACCCTAAGTTTTCTTAAATATGTAACAATATATTACATAACAATTTTATCCAGTATTTTTTTGAATAATTTTATAATTTTTTGATTGAATGAGAAAAGTAATTGAATGTATTTATGTCTTTAATTACATGTATCCCAATAGATATAGGAAAAGTAGAAGACAAATGCAAGTAATTGTACACAAATTTCATTTTTGTTAGATTTAAGATAGGTAAATGCAAGTAAATTGTTTTCTAAGTGGCCGTGATGAAGAGTTCAGAGTGCAGGCATGTGGTGCTGGAAAAGAAATCGTCGTTTTGAGTTAGTTCTTCTTCCCTCTCCTCCTTTTCTCTTTCTCTTTCTCGCTGAGTTTGGGTTTCTAAGTGGTTGTGATAAATGTGGTGGTGGAAAAGAAATCGAGGGAAGGCTGAGGATGTGCTAAGGATTTCAGAGTTTGCTCCTAAAAGGAGAATATCTTACTGTTTGAATATTGAGGAGTTTCAATGGCTGATGAAGTCCTGGCATGAGTTTTAGTTTGCAGGGGTAGATTTGGTTCCGTAGATTTAGAAAACATAATTGCTCTTTGTTGATGGGTTTGCACAGGAATCACAATGGAAGAACGCTACCACTCACTGAGATTAATCAGGGAGGTCTCAATTCGTGGTTCTTCCTGAGGGTAGAGAGGCTGGAGGACGGTGTAGGGTGTTTCAGGCCTTGTCGAAGCTGTGTAAGCTCACGCTGCCAAATCAGAAACGGGATGTGGGTCTGTTATCAAGGCCAGTTTCAGGTGGCAGAGGACCCATTTGCTTGGTGGGTAGCGGCTTGACGTTGTTGGCTTTGAGTGGGTGTTGTCCCCGTTGTGGTTTTGGGCTGGATGGGGTTTATACGCAGAGTGGTGGGCAGAGTGGCAGCAACCCGTGTCTAAAATGGTGGTCCCATGGTTGGAGAGTAGTCTGATTGAAATGATTTATTTTTTGGGATGCAATTATAATTGATATAGTTCCATCTACTTTTAAGGACCGTATAGTTAGTATTGTGATTTATAAAAAAAAGAAGTAAATTCCATTTTTAGTCCTTTTAATTTGCCTCGCGTCTTTATTGGGTTCATGGAGTTTAAAATGTCCTTATTGGGTCCAATCAGATGGTTTACCCAAATGACCTAGTAATCTCATTCACAGCAGTCTTATTCACAATAGGTTCATTCACTTCATTCACAATAGGTTCATTCATTTCATTCACAATAGGTCAACAGCATAGTAAAAAATAGTTTCATCAAGTTCAAATAGTTCAGTCACATCATTTGTTATCCCCACATCTTCATCGATCTCATTTAACTGGTCCTCTATTACATCAACCACAACTCTATGTTCCAAATAAAGTTTAATGACTTTTGACTTGGGAACTTCATGCACATAGCATACATATTTGAATCACTAGTTAATGAAACAAAATTATTTGGGTGAAGGACCTTATTGGAATGGTTACCAAACTTAAATAGGGAAGTTTTAAACTTAGGGACTCAATAAGGACACGAGGAAAAGAAAAGGACTAAAAATGAAATTTACTATAAAAAAAGTTGGTATTGTGTTTCTTGTCGTAGTTGAGGTTTCACTGGAAAATAAATAAGGAATATATAATTGTTTTAGACTGAAGTGATTCCTTGCGGGTTTCATTTTGAAAAGGGATTCACTATTTTTTTAGAGAATTTTTTATATTTGGGGGTTTTGTGAGCTTTTTTGTGTCTGTCCATCTTTTATGCTTTGCAAATTTAATTTTCATGCTTCCACTGTTCCAGAAGATTTTGTTAGGGAACATGGTCGTTCATTTAGTATAAATTTCTTTATCAAACATTTCTGAGTACAGCTGAGTGGTTTCCTCAGCTCGAAGTTGTAGCACTTTCGTAAGGGCTGCGTCTTTTTCTTTTTCTTTTCCTTCTTTAATCACCTTTCATTAGATAGTATTTTAAATTTGGCCTTCGGATATTTATTGACTGGTCTATTAACTCCTTTCTTGCTTATCATCATATCCCCAATGAGAGCATAGGCCTCAGATTGGGTGGTTTAGAGAAGAAGGATTCATGTAGCCAATCCTAAATACTTTTTGATTAGGAGTCAGTATAATTTTGTTCAGTGTAAGTGAGACCATGCAGAGGTCTACAAAAATTTCTGATGCACTTTAATTATGCCGATGACAATGTTTTCCTTGTAGATAACTTCACTATTTCCTTTCCAAGGTTTGATTACCTCAAAGAATTGCTTCATGTCTTGTAAATGAGGTACAAAATAAGAATGTTGCTTGTGCTTAACCTTTCATAATTCAAACTTCTACTTATATTATATCCTGTTAAATTAAAAGATTATCTATGTCCATTAGTGTTTAGTAGGATTGTGTCTTTGAAGTCCTACAGAAACTATGGTATGATTTTATTTTTTTGTTCTTAAGTGATCAATATTACCATTCTGCTACATGGAGTATGATATCTGCATCTTAGTATTGAACCAAACATATGGGAAGGAGTATTGAAGCTCAAACTTTCTTTTGCTTTCAAAGCTCGTAGGTTTTATCTTATAATATAAACATATTTGCAAGAAAAACCGCAGTACCAAGATACAATATGTACACACACCCATACCCACACACATGCCTATTTTATCTGGTTTTCCTTGTAGAAGTTATTGTTTATAATCTTCGCTCCTTGTTAATTTCTTGTTTGATTTAATTCCAGAAAATTGATTTTCGGTGCTTGTCTGTGGAGTGGTAGTTTTTAGAGTATCACTATTCGCAAGTAGAAGATTTTTGCATTTTTTTCCTAATACATATGACATACAATCTGCATGACTGAGAGTTAAAGTCCTGCAACAGGTGTCTGACAATTCTTTTTTAATGTGTACATAAGTTTGATGTGCATGTATCTGCACATGCCCACATTCATGCATGTTTGCCTAAGATTGAGTCTCCACATGCAAATTATAGAAAATCTTTGTTCCTTTTATGTATAATTGAAATATAATAATTTCTTCAATCAGAGAGGAAGTCATGATTATGCAAGTGCGCATATACACATTGTTGTGCGAATGTACTTTCGTTAATTTTCTGTTTCTAAAACAAGCCTCTGACCTGTTGTTTTTCTCTTTTCTTCTTATTGTAATTTATTTCTCTTATTTTCCTGTCTATACTACTTATTTGGTAGGGGTACATTCTATAAATTGACTTCTTTGACTTGCTTATTGAAGTGGTTGTTGTTTTCAGGGGATGCATAATTGTATTGTGACACTTATTTCAAGGTTTGTTCAACATTTTCGTCTTGCAACCTATCAAGTAGCTGATTTATGTCTTGTAGTTCTTCTATCTCTTGCTAGTTATTTATAAGTACTATTTCATTGCTAAGCAGAAAATGCAAAAATTGTGGCCGGAAGACGGTGAATTTACCTCTCTTGGGGGAGGTTTCTATTCTCTCAATTGTGGTTCTGTTATTCTGTATTGCATTCGCTGTTATCTGGGTTGCAAAGCGGCAAGAATCATATTCATGGGTCGGCCAAGATATTCTTGTAAGTCTCTTAGCTAAAGTGGTTAAAGGGGTGGAGAGGGTTGGTCAGGAGGTCTCTTCTTCTCTCTGATTTTTTCAATTGGTCATGCCTATCATGTTGGATTATAAGCTTTTTTCCCCTTTGGTTGACCCCTATATTTTTTCCTCCAAAAATCCACCTAAGATTTCTTCATACACTCTATGCTTTATTGATGTTGAGAAAACCTCTTATTTTTTCTACTCCTTAAACCTTTTTGTGAGTTCCTCCAGAAAAAGTGGATGTGGATGAGAGGAATGTAAGTACAGTACATTACTCATTCTAGTAGTCCCCCTTATGGCTGTTTTTTTAATAAATTCTAAATATTGCTATGATTATCAACTTAGAAATGTATACTTCCCAACTTATCAAAAAAAAGAATGAAATGTATATTTCCCAGTGCTTTTGTTAAATTGTCTTCTAAACTGGTTTGAGATGGAGTAGCAGTCATATTCATTTTTATGTTTGAGTTGATTCAGATTCCATCTCAGTATGCATTGTGGGGTCAATATAAGTTGATATTATATTGCACTGAAACCTCAAAGGGAAATGTTTGCCATTGTTTATTTAGTTAATTTTTTACTTCTTGGTGCTTTTTTTCTTTAATACATTTCACATATAAAAGAAAGGTTAATTTTTTACCTCAAATTTTGTCTACCTTTCTGATTCACTATTATTTCGTTTTCAAAAAAGCGGACTTTTGTGGGACTAGACTTTTGGTGTGAAGTTGCTATGTTTGGTATAACTAAAAAATGCAAAGGGTATTTTTGGAGAATGAATAATAACCATACTTCACCTGTGGAAAGGGGTGGTGGTGGGGAACCTTAAGTTGACTTCTTATGTACTTTTCACCTTTGACGGTTATGTTCTTTGTTTTACAGGTTGGTTGCTTATGTTTTTTGAATCTCTTTAGCTACCCTTTCACTACCTAAAATATGACTTCTTGGTTGACAGGGTATCTGTTTGATGATAACAGTCTTGCAGGTGGCTCGATTACCTAACATCAAGGTGCTTTGGTTTGTTATGCATTTGATGTTTAATGTTTCTTATCTGTCCCCTGATGGTGTTATTATAACTCAGGTTGCTACCATACTTCTTTGTTGTGCATTTTTCTATGACATCTTCTGGGTTTTCATATCACCATTAATATTCCACACGAGTGTTATGATTGCGGTGAGTTTCGATCCTTATTTCTGCAAGTCTTTTATTTATATGGTTGAAACTGCAGTTAAATTGCTTACATGTTAAGCACCGAAACTGGTTTGTTGTCCAAGACTAAAATAAGCCTTCTAGAGATTTGTCAGACAAGAGAAAGGGTCCCCTTCAGGTTTATGATTATGGGACTTATTAAAAAGTTGTAGGGCGCAGTGGTTTCTTTCTTGAGTCATTTTTAACGTTTTTATAATCTAAATGTTGCAAATTAGCCAATTGTTCTTATTTGAAATTGTTTTCTATTTATATAGGTTGCTCGAGGAGACAACAGTGGTGGAGAATCAATTCCCTTGCTTTTGAGAGTCCCTCGACTTTCTGACCCTTGGGGTGGTTATAATATGATTGGTTTTGGAGACATTCTCCTTCCTGGTTTGCTCATTTCGTTTGCTTTAAGGTAACTTCTCTTATTGTGCCTTTTCAAACCTCTATTAAATACTATCTGGATTTTGTTTGATTATCAATCATCATATATAACAGCTATTGAAGTGTTGCTGCGAATTTCCCAACCAACTCCCCCCCCCCCCCCCCCAAAAAAAAAAAAAAATCAAAAGAAAAAGAAAAAAGAAATAAAAGGAAAAGGGAAGGGAAGGGGAGATAAAGTTGAAGGAACTTGAAGGGAGATCCCATGCACTAGTCCATCGTAAGGTCCAGCTTCCTAAATGTTTGTTTTATCTTGGAGACAGGACGGCCCTTCTTTGAGGGTTTTTTTTAAAGGAAAAGTCTTCTTGGATGTTCTTTCATCTCAATCAGTCAGCAGCCTCTTTTAGTGTTTGGTTGGATAAGGATCCTCTTCTATGCTATGATTCTGGCAAGCGAAAATGATGCAATTACATTTAAATATTGTAATAACTCTGGGTAGGACTGGGATACAAATAAAAAGTTGCTGGACTCCAATTTTTTGCCTTTTCGTTATAGATTGAACCTAAGTTACAGAACAATAAAAAAAAAATATATTAATTACTACTACTTGTTTATGTCTTCAATGACTAGACTAGGATTCCATTTCTTTTATGGTGGGAATGCACGCACAATATTTTTGTATGCATGTCAGACAGAGAGTGAATCTTATCGTTTCTTTCCTTTTTTTTTCATAAAGCAGACTGAATGAGATGGTATATAATTTTTTTATGTGAGATAATATAATTCCAATCAATGAGATGTAGAGAGGGAGCATTTGTAGATATTGGTGTGCATGTGGGTGGGTAGAGAGAGAGAGAGAGTTAGGGGATAAAATTATGTGATACATCAGTATCGCAGAAGTTTTTAGGCTGGCAGAGGATCTTAGAGAGGAGATGGTAAGAAACAGATATATACAAAGATGGATATGATCTGAGATAAAAACCTGATGTTGATGGTATTGGACATACGACAGGTGGCTATGTACATGATGGTATCTATTCACTAACTGTGGTTACTGTAGGACATTTAAGGTAGAATGTTAATTAGTTGGAGGATGTGTCTGGCATGCCAGTCTGCGAGCTGCTTTTTCTTGATTGTTACTGTAAATATGCAAGGCATTCAATTTGGCTTTTGTAAATTACTGAAAGTTTGGTATGAACTTGCAGATTTTAAAATAGAGAGGTCAATTGTGTGAAAATTGCAGAGCACTTAAATAGTATTCATCATGCTTTTAAATTGATCTGGTTTTGATGTTGCTGTCACTGAACAAAAAGATAACATGCTATCATGCCACGAGGCCATTGGCAAGGTTTTTCATTTCTAGTGTCAATAAAGCTTGACTAAGGAGGCCATGGTTCTACTTAGAATAACTTCCATATCATGAATGAGTGTGTACTGGAATTCTAGACACAAAGTATTGGCTATGTTATTTTGTTTGAGTGTCTTTCCTAATATTTGGGTCTCTGTTTAAGATTTTGTTTTAAGAGGCTTTTTATCTTTTTCCTTTCTTCTGGTTTTTGCTTTTATTGTTGTTTATTGTTATTTTCATTGTGATTCTCATTGTCGTCGTTACTTTCACTGTCATTATCATTGACATTGTGAATGTGATTGTCTCATTGTTTTGTTGTTGTTTATCATTTTCATTGTTATTATGATTATTATTTGTTTTTTTTCTGGTTGCCTCAGATATGTTATTATGATTATTATTTGTTTTTTTTTCTGGTTGCCTCAGATATGACAAGGCAAATAAGAAGGGCATATTAAATGGATACTTTCTTTGGTTGGCAGTTGGCTATGGATTTGGTGAGCATACTTTTATAATGTTTATTCATCTTAATTTGTTTGCATTCCAACTATGTTCAAGTTGAAAATTTTGAAGTCTAATGTACAGGTACTTGAAATTGAAATTGGAAAAGTGCACTTACAATGTTCAGTAAATAATTCCTTGAGCCTAGAAGTTACTAGAGTGGAAAACTGTCTAGAATTTCTCCAAGAGCAGTCATTTCAGCAAAGAAAAAAAAACTTAACTTCAGATACAGATAATATATCGGTCGGTGAACAAATAACAAACATGAAACAGCTACACTTTATGTTATGCTTCTCACCTTTGGACAGCATCAAAGGTGGCTTTAAGGCACCTGTTAGTCAGAGTTATTATCTTTTTACATTGTAATTCAGAATTCTCTAGAAACGACTCTTTTGTTTCTTGTTATAAAGTATAACTAGTAGTAGGGAGCGCCTGCCTTTTTTTCTCTCTTTTTTCTTTTCTCACAAAATTTACCTTTCTCAAGCATCGTCATTATTCTTTATAAGTATTCTCAAGTAGCTTAACTAGAGAATTTAAGATGGAATAGGTCCTAACAAGAAATTGATGTTGAATCTCAAGTATATGGCTAAGAGTTTCAATAAGAAAAAATGTTGCTTTGTGAAGCAATGAATTTTCTATTCTACCAATAAGCAAATCATTTGCCTTGCATTTTCCCCCCATACAGTTTTGTTCCTAAGCAGACGTCGCTTTTTGCTATTTTGTATTTCTAAAAGAATTGAGCTAACCAAACAGGAGGTAAATTCAGCCGTTAATTACTTGTATACCAATTGTAGAGTAATTGTTATAAAACATTTCCTTCCACTCTATGGAAAATAAAACTTGCAGTGCTCCTGCTGTCTCTGCCTTACGAGATTTAATCTTGGATTTCACAAACCCTTGAACTTTACAGTTTTTTGTTTGGTCATTTTTTGATGTTCTATAGTAGAGAAAATATTTCTGTTGGTGTTTGAACTTTCATCTAGTATTGTCACTACTCAATAGCTTTACCTATGTCAGGTGGTCATTGCCTATGTTGTGTTCCAATACGATGATGTACATGCACAGTTAATAGAATTGTCTTTTCTTATATTTTAGGTCCAATATGATGTACGTGCACAGTTCATTCAGTTTTCCTGATACCGATGGTGGGTTTTCTTTATTGCAGGTCTCATACTAACATACGTAGGGTTATATCTGATGGATGGGCATGGTCAACCTGCACTACTCTATCTTGTTCCTTGTACACTAGGTAAATCATCTATGTGCTTTTAACGGGCACTATGTTTTCTGGTTTGTCAAACAAAGGGAAATTTTTATACCCTTTTTCAACTTTTCATACCCACATTTGTTATCAGGACTTACTGTCGTATTGGGTTTGGTGAGAGGAGAGCTAAAACACCTTTGGAAATATGGCACGGAATCGCTCTCATCTAGCAATCCTTCTGGGGAAGCTTGAAGCGTTATATTCCGCCGAACTAGATGGTTTCCCAATTCTGCAGGAGCTTTTGGTGTAAAGAAGCTGGTCTAATGTTCTTAGCAAGGATACTGGATAACACATTGTTAGTGAAAGAAACAGGCAGATGTAAGTTCCGAAAGCGAGTATTTTTTCGGATGTATTCCCTTCTATATTGTCTTCTGCTGGTTTTGCAATATTCTGAAATATGACACGGAAATTCGTTTTTGTTTGCCTTGTTATTGGCCAAGAGGTTAAACCTGTGTGTGGTCCATGTATTCTGGATACATATTTAAAGGATGCCATTATCAGAATACACGGACGTTTTACATTATTAATTTTTTGCAAGAGTTCGCAGAATATTGTTGCTAGGGGTATGCAAGTTATTTTTTCTCCTAAATAAAAAAAAATTGAGTTTCTTAAAAATTGAGGTGGGGGCATTGTGTATCTCCCTCCATTTACATGTCAACAAGAGGACTACATTTTACGTAGTTCTATATCCGATTGGTCATGACGAGAGAAAAAAGAAGAGGGATGAGGAAGGAGGCAGCTGACCATGCAGGCGTTGCAGTTGCACAGCACTCTCGTGTGCGACTGCCCATGGAAGTGATGCGAGGTGCTACTCTCAGAGCGCGACTGCACAGCCACACAAGGAAAACTTCTTGGATGACATAAGAGATAAGAAAGTAAGATAACTTCTTTTCAGTTAACGATGAAAAATAATTTGTGCTATTTATCCTTCACAGCACTTTGTTAGGCAAAAAAGCAAGACGGTTTGTATAGAAAAATAAGAGACCTGTTTATCTTCTTATTTTTTGGCAAAAACAGACAAAAGGCAATTAATCTTGAAATATTAATGGAACTATTTGGCTTGAATTCAATTTGCAAGATCAAAACATGTTAGGATCAAGCCAATTTATCAAGATAAATTGGACGATGAAAAAAAAGAACAGACCTAAGATGTTGAATTAAGTCAAGACCAAACCAAATAAACCTTTGAAATTTCGAATTTTGTGGATTATTTATTTGAAGCTTTACCATTCATGAATTGAAATAATTTTTGTACTTCAGTCTTAACAAATTTGGTTTAGATTTTCTAACCCAAATCAACCAAAACCTAGGAACCATTTTTAGGGAGACAAATGCTCCATGTCGAAATTCTACCGGTGTGAAACTTAAAAAATAATATTATTAGTAAAAATTTTTAAAATTATCAATAAAATTTTAAACGAATTTAAAATGTTAATTTTAAACCAGATCTAACTAAGAATCGCTCAGCCAAAACCATGGACGCAATTCTGGCCTTAATTTGCCATAATTAAAATCTTATTATATGATTTGTTCCATGAACTTTTTAATGGTAGGCTCCAAGTCTGTAACAACGGAGATGTGACTGTATAAGACCTCGAGCAGTATTAAACTTACAAAAAACAAAATGGGAGGATTGCTAAAAGAATAACACGAATTCAGTAACAAAAACATTTTTTTATTGAGTTACAGTAGCTAGAACATTAACATTAACATTAACAAAGAAGAAGTAACCCAACTTCAAATGCTCATCAATAAAGCATTGTAAAAGTATCAGATCACTTGGTTATCACAACATATTATCTTTTCTGGCTTGCTTGACATATATAATCATTAAACATATAATTAAGCACCATTATTAATTACGCTAGTATATATTTAAATAATGCATCATTTTTTTTTTTTACGGAAAAGAAGTATGTTTTCACGATATTTTTTATAAATAGTTCTTTCGACCGAAAGATTTTTAATATCGTGAAAGTAAACCTTTTTCCTGTGAAAATAAGGCCACCCTTTAAACATACTGATCATTTATGCAGCTTGAGAGTCAGACTAGCATTTGGGATTTGGAAGCTTGCATTTGGCAGGGAGCTGCATGGCAAGATTAGGATCAATTCCAAGGGAAGGTAACAAGTTGGAGTTCTTGTAGTTGCAAAGGCAGCCTATGTTTGCATGTGAAAGCGTCGTGCAGCAGGCGGCCGTTGGGGGCGTTGGATTCGGCGGAGTCACTGATGGTTTGCAAGCCATCAAACCAGAAGCAGGAATGTTGCAGATCGTTTGACCATTCGATACTTGAATTAGCACTACGACAACAAACAATGCCGCGATCAAATGCTTGCGGATTCCCTCCATTAATAACTTTCTCTGCAGATAGATATAAATTAATACTGCTTTGGGTATTGATAGATGTAAGACAGGTGTGTTTATATAAGGATTGAAATATGAATAGATGAAGCCCGTGAATTGATTGTACATTATTGTCCCATACTGTGGCGTCACGGGCTGTGTGATTTGCAGTATGTGGTGCACGTAAGAGTGAGTACTTAATTTAGTGTTTTTATCTACCTATGGTGGACCCTGCTAGCCGATGAATTATTTGGTGGATCACACTTATGTGTTTTGTCATATTTTAATAAACATGAAAAAAATTATTATATTTTTTAATATTTTTGTTACATTTTGAGTATCTCTTAGGTTTGATTGTATGACGATATATTTTAAAAGTTACAATTTTGTCAATAAATATAACTATATTATTATCAAATGTGATAACTTTTTTCTTTTCAAACACAACAAAGCATTAAAGAAAATATTTTTTATGCATTTGAGAAATAAATTATTGTCAGTACCATCAATCGGTTGTTACATGTGTCGGCAAATTGTTTGTTAGCAATTATTGATGAGTTGAATGCCATTCATCCCAAAGAAAAGATAAACTATTGTCTACATTTCTCCGTAAGTTTAATTTACTGGTAATGTGGTAAACTCTTGATCTAGTAATTCTCACTGTAATAATATCTATACAGAGAATTCGTTGATAGTAAAAAATCTAGTGCATGCTAAAACTTCTAGTTGATGCTAAGCGAGCTTTCAATTTAAACGATCGATCACGATTGAGGTGCTGAATATGCTTAGGAACCTGATTGCTTAAGATGGTTGGAAAAAGGCTTTTTTTTTTAAAAAATAAAAGAAAAATGGTTCCTACTCTACCAGTGATTGGACATTTGGTTTTGAAACTTACACACTTTATTGTTAGATATGACAATAAAGATGTTATTATCAGTTAATTCAAAATAGCTTGTTCCGAAAACCTGAGGGATAAGAAGTGTTATTATCAATTAAAGATGATCACGAAATGTGGATGAATAATCATTAATCACGATTTGAATTTCAAATGAAGCGGTTATCAGAAAACATAAATGAGGTTGAAAGCTTTTATAAATAGATGAGTTTTTCCGTTGTTGAATAAGTTGAATCAAGCAAGAAGTAGTCATCATTGAAACCCCATTGTTTTAAACTTCTTTCTTTCTCTACTCGAAATCTTCTTGTTTCAAAGAAAAATCCAAGTATATAAATCTAACACTCATTTTAGAGCTATAAATCACCACAAAAACCATATTTTTTTTCCACCTGAAACTCGCCTAGTCGCTTGCCCAGGCGTCTAGAAGAGTCTCAAACGCTTAGCAAGGTGCCTAGAAGCCCACCAAACATCCAACTAGATTGATGCTCATGAAAGATAGTTTGAGTGGTGGCAAGCAATAAATAACAATAAGGCGAAGAGATGTTCATGGAGGAGGAGGGCAACTTAATAAAAGTTTTTGAAAATTATAAAACTACTAAATATTTGTGGAATGCCATTAAAAAAAAGATGGACACTATTTTTAAAAGTGAACATACAAATTCTCTTTTATAACTTTTGGAGAGTAAAAAGTATATAAGTTATGAACAAGATTTGATAATCCTGAATAATGATCTGAAGTTCTGAACTTATTATGCAGCAAGATGAGCTGTATTCAGCCCAACCCTTTAACGTCACTTTTGCGCGATGCTTTAGTTATGTGATGTTTTAGTGATCTATTTTGATATGGTTATGTGATGTTTTAGTGATCTATTATGATTTTTAAAAAAAACTTTGCTTTTTTTGGAACTTTGTTATAACACAGTTTTTTTCATGAGGTTTCTATGTTAGGAAATTAAACTTATACTTGCATATAGTTTCACGTTTGATTTATAAATTCTGTTAATATTTTAAATTGCCTAACTTGGTTGATTATATGATATTTTAGTGTTATAAATTGGAGGTGTTATGGTTCTCAAAGTGAGAAGCTTGATTTTGTGGTTGAACTATTTAAGAAATTAGTAATTTCTGTTTGGTTTTATGTGTTTTTGTTATTCATTATATTGCTCTATTTTTGTTCAGATTACTGTTCAACGCTTGAAGGAGATGATTCCTAAAGCTGCTGGAGATCTTATTTTGAGCTCAGAGATCTTGAAGTAAGTTTGTTGATTAAAATCATAGAGAAAAAAAATGATGGCATGTTTGGTCACTGAGAATACACAAGAAATTGGAAAAGAAATCTAGGTTCATGAATTTCCTTTTTCTTTTCTTTTGTAGGGCTGAGTTTATGTTATCACATTTTATTATTCTTTTCTTGATTTTTTAGGATTTTGGTTTCTTATTATTAAGAATATATTATTTTTGTATTGTTTATAGAAGGGTCAATTGGGTATTATAATCTTATGAGCCTTGAACTTTATTGATTTGTTGTGTGGTTTGGCTTAGTTTTGACTATTATACGTGACCATTTTCTGTTTCAATATTCATGAGTAGTTGTTTGAAAATGTTATTCTTTTGGTTATCTTCTCCTTGAGTAGTAATATATTGTCATTTTCATTTTCATACTGTGCAGCTGTTGACATATATGCTTGTGTTGCGGCATCATTTGTCGAGAGGAAAAAAGTCAGTCAGTTAACAGAATTTTTTGGAAACATAAAAGGAACAATAGATGATGATGACTGGGACCAGGTACTATGCTTACATTTATTTTGCATGATATATTAAGAGGCTTCAAGAGTTGAAATGATTATAGAACACATCCTGGAAACATTAACTTATTGAATATATAATGGGGGCAAATGTTAATAAAAAATCAAACAATTTGGTATATGGAAACACTTGAACTTCCATAATTAGTTTTGATATGAAGCATTATATTTCAAAACTTAACCAATTTTAGGATCTTTTAAGTATTACCTGCTTCGAATTTTGTGCTAAATTACTACTTCATAGCTCATGCAGGATGCGAAAAATAGATTAATTCCTAGAAGCCCTGCATAGTTGTTTGGTCTATCGTGGTTTGTAGTTCATGTGGTAGGCCAAACATGAAAGACATTGCTTAGTAAGAAGTTGAGATTGAGAAGTTGAAGAAGAAGTTGTGGACCCTTTCCATTCTTAGTAATGGTGGTGGTAAGAAAATGGGTCTCTGTCTAAGAGGAAAGTCATCTGCAGTCAAGGTTTGTGTAAACTTTTTATTTCTCCTCCATCTCTCGTTCTATTTGTCATTTTCTGTAATGGGTGTTTTCTTGATTTGAATGCATGTTATCCTGATTTTAGTGGATTGTTAGTGCATAGAATTTCTCTTCATTTACCCAAAATTCTCCATCTAAAACACTCCCCTTATGCTCCACATCTTCTCCTTTGTGCAGGTCTGGGCCTCAGGCAGTTTTCAAGAATTGCTTGCTGAATCGAAGAAAAGTTACATTTCTCCTTTTGAGAAATCTTGGTATTTAAATCTTTGGTGAGATCGGTATTGGCACTCCCCCACAGAATTTCACGGTGATATTTGACATTTGTGGTTCAAATCTATGGGTGCCCTCTTCTAAGTGTTATTTTTCGGTGAGTTGAAATTGGATTTCTTGAATATGATTCACTTTTTGAAATTTTTCATACATATTGTTGGATAGGAGATAATATCATGATATTGCATTTGGGAGCAGATTTCTTGCTATTTGCACTCCAAGTATAGGTTAAGCAGTTCAAGTACCTACAAGAAAATTGTTTATTTCTACTTCTTGATCATTATAGCATTCATGAAAATTGTCTTCTTGATTTGGATTCTTTATATTTTCTGGATGTGCTACAGTTAGATCATTGCAATCATGTTTGTTTCACTTGCATACAAATTTGATAAATGTGGTTATGTTATGTAACTTATGTTTATGGGAAATGTTAACATATACACTGATAAATGCACCTTTTTACATGTCTTGTGTTTGTATGCATACACATGCAATCCTACATGATTAAGTGATGAGAAAATATAAAACATACATAATTTCTGTTAAATTTGCATTAATCTAGGCTATTTTACAATTTATATTTTGTAAAGATGACAGGATGGCTCTTCTGACTTCATGCTTGCGCAGGTAAAGCAACAGATATCCATTATGGGATTGGAGCTATTTCTGGATTCTTTAGCCAAGACCATGTAAAAGTTGGTGATCTTCTGGTCCAAGATCAGGTAACTCAAAGGTCTTGATTGCGACTTGCATGTGTACTAAAGCATTATTACTTGGCTGTTGTTCACTGCCTTTGCAGATATAGTTGGTCTATTTCAGGAATTTATTGAGGCAACTAGGGAGCCCAGCATCACATTTTTAGTGGCCAAGTTCGATGGAATACTTGGACTTGGATTTCAGGAGATTTCAGTTGGAAATGTTGTACCTGTGTGGCATGTAATTTTCTTTTTCGTTGTGCTGTTGCAGAGTATTTGTTTCACTTGTATGAATCTGATGAGTTGATGGCTTAGCTGTATTGTAAATTTCATTGCCTAGATTTTAACAGTAGAAGTGCTTCAGGTACAACATGGTCAATCAAGGTCTTATTAAAGAACCCATTTTCTCATTTTGGTTTAATCGCAATGCTGATGAAGAGCTGGGAGGTGAAATACTTTTTGGTGGGATGGATTGTAGTCAATAGCAATGCTGTTTACCATAGGTGATTGTCTAATCCTCAATGTCTAGGTATATCATGGTTTTTCTTTGTTTGGCAGTTTGATATGGGTGATGTCATGATAGATGGAAAAACAACTAGCAAGCTAAGTATTAATTATCTTTGCAACTTTGTATGATAGACGTGAAATGCTGTTACTTGTGGCCTTTTTTTTTTGTTTTCCGCCCTGACTCTAGTATACTTGTTTCAGGATTTTGTGCCGTGGCTGTGCATCTATTATTGATTCTGGGACTTTTTTGTTGGCCAGTCCTTCGGTGTGTATCAGTAGATCAGTGTGTGTAAAATTTTAGCGAAGTATGTCTAGTTTCACTCATTTCTCTGATGGTTCTAAACATTGTTATTTATAATTATGTTACAAGTTCCACATACCTTAAATGGACACCAAAGTTGATGAAGATTCCGACAACATGGCACCACAAGTTTGAAATGTGATTTAATTGGCTGCATTTTATTTTTTAGGACTTATGTACGTGATCTATTTGGATTGCTTTAGTTGTTATTACACTTGAATGCTTATGTCCAATGTTCAACTTAGTTAAATTTGGAGATTTCTATGGATGTTGATTATGATTTCTATGTACTTTTAATTCTAATGTAGATTGAGCTTTCTAAATGTGTTTATGCATGATTCTTTTGATTCCATGTGAATTTTTTTTTATTTGCATGAAATTGTGTAATGGGCTTAGATGAATTGCTTGTAGGGAAGATTGCGAAAAAATTAAATTAAGAAATACAAATGAAAGCAAAAAGAAAATCACCGAGTTACGGGTGCTTTAAAGCGCCACTGAATAAAATTTCTCAACCCTTTTAAGTGTTGAGATGTTGGAACTTGCTAGTTTAGATTAAGTTTTTTTAGCACTTTAAATCGTCGGTATATGAAATTTGCCAAAGCTTTTAACTGTCGGTATCGTAGATTTTTCGGCACTTTTAATCACCACATGTTACTTTTTTCAATGCTTTTAACCGTTTGTATCTGATATTTTTCGATGCTTTTAACCGTCGAGATTTAGAAACAACTAGCACTTTTAAGTTTTTTAATGCTTTAAAGCGTCGTTAAATAAGCGTTGGGGGAGCCTAATTCTGCTGTAGTGCAACACCATCAGCTCGGCCCTCGGAAACCCTTTTTCAAGGATTCACGACCACAACACTACAATAACAAGAAACCAATCATTCTTCGGGGTGTTTGTTACAAATGCGGCAAATTTGGACATTTAAGTCCAACTTCCTAGAAAACAAACAAGGAAATAAAGGCGATTCAAGACACCTAAAACAAGGAGGATCCAACAAACGAGAGTTTTTTGGGAGTGATCGAGTAGAATGTTGTGGCTACGGACATAGATAGTGGTGGATTGACTTTGGTGTAACCCGCCATATTGCCAAGACAAAGGAGGGGCTGTTTGACTACAAGGAACTGTCCAAAAGGGAACAAATGATCTTCATGGGTAATAATACCTACCTAGATGTGGATGGTATTAGATCTTACCGGTTGGATCTTGGGGACAATATCAGGATTCTCAATGATGTGATCTATGCACCCGGGATAAGGTGTAATCTGGTTTCTGTTCCTGCACGGCAGAAGAAGGGGCTAGATGTTAGGTTCTACAATAAGAGGGTGTCTATTGAAAAGAACAAAAAAGTTTTTGCTATGGGAAAGTTTGTACCCGATCATGATTTATTTTGTTTACCTGTGATGAACAACAATAATAAGAATGATGCAGTTTTGAATTATTCTTTATCTCTTGATTATTCTACATGTGAATTATGGAATTTAAGATTATGAAACCCTGGTAGATCTACGATGAAACAAATAATTAACATGAATTGTTGCCATGTCTATCAAATATAAATGCAATGCAATATTGTCAATATTGTTTAGCTGGAAAAATGACTAGAAAATTGTTTAAGATAGGCCAAAGAGCTAGCCACTTCTTGATTTGGTGCACTTAGATATATGTGGCCCTTTGAGTGTAAAAACACATGGTAATAAAGAATACTTTATTACTTTTATAGATGACTATTTCAAGTTTACTTATGTATATATTATATCATTCAAATTAGAAGCTTTTGAATGTTTTAAGAGATATAAGACAGAAGTAGAAAATCAGCTTGGAATGAACATTAAGGTGTTAAGGACCGATAGGGGAGGGAAATATAATTCAGGTAATTTTGATAATTTTTGCAATAGAATGAAATTATAAGGCATACCACTATGTTTTATATGCCACAACAGAATAGTGTGGCGGAGAGAAAAAATATAACATTATTGAATCTTGTAAGATGCATATTGTCACATTCAAATCTCTCCAAAAGATTTTAGGGAGAGATATTGATTATAGCAAACTATATAATGAAATGTATTTCCACTAAATCTATCGAGTCAACATCTTATGAGATATAGAATAGTCGTAAACCTGACTTAATTCATATAAGGAAATAAGGTTGCATAGTACATGTTTTGATTCCATATCAAATGAGAGATAAATTGGATTTCAAAACATTGAAATGTATTTTCATAGGCTACTTTGAAAGGTCAAAAGACTATGGGTTTTATTATAAATAAAAAACGGTTATTGAAAGTAGAGATGCTACTTTTCTAGAAAATCTAGAGGAAGAGAAACAAGTAGAGGAAGATAATAAACCTCTATTCATAATAAATGATGATTATTACGATGAAGTTCCCAACAATAACCCGGAACCAAATAAGTTATAGACGATGAACCGATACCTATAGCAGAACTTACAATAGAGGCACCTCCTCAACTTGTTCAACTTGTAATTGGCAACAAGTGATCCAGAATACCTCCCGCTTGGATGGATGATTATTACCTATATTCATGTGAGCCATCATGTTTTTCTGTGAACACAGACATTGAAGAATACGTAGATCCCATGACTTTTGTGGAAGCGATGAAATCACAAGAATTAAATCTATGGTTGGATGCCATGAAAAATGAAATAGATTCAATTGAAAGAAATAGAGTCTGGGAACTATGTGATTTGCCTCATGTAGGTTGTAAATGGATGCTCAAAAGGAAATTTTGTACTGATGGGTACATTGAAAAATTCAAGGCCCAGTTAATTGCCAAAGGTTTTATTCAAAAGCTAGGAATAGACTTTCATGAGATATATTCTCTGGTAGAAAAGTTTGCTTCAATTAGAATGGTTTTGGCTACTGTTGTATGTCTTGACTTGGAACTATTTCAAATAGATGTCTAGACTGCATTCTTCAATGGAGAGTTGAGAGAGGATATTTATATGAATTAGTCTGAGGGATTTCAGGTAGAAGGTAAGGAAAACAAAGTTTACAAATTAAAGAAGTCATTGTATGGTTTGAAACAATCATCTAGACAGTGGTATCCTCAGTTTCGTGAGGTACTATTGGAACTTGGTTTTGTTTCGAATAAGCTAGATAGTTGTGTTTATATACGTAAAACTGGGAGCAGTTTTTCTATATTGTCATTATATATAGATGATATTCTACTTGCTAGAAATGACATTGAAATGTTAAATAAAACCAAGTCGAAAATAAGTAGTAGATTTGAGATGAAAGACATGGGTGAAGCATCATATGCTCTAAGAATACAAATACTGAGCGATAGAAAATCTAGAACATTGAGTTTAAATCAAGACAGGTACCTGCTCAAAATCTTTAAAAAATTTGGAATGCAATATTGCAATCTGACACCAACACCGTTAGTAATGAGGAAGAGATTGGCTAATGACCAATGTCCTAGAGAGGGACAAAAGTCTTTAGATGTGTCGTATACTCAAACAGTTGTAAACTTTATGTATGCCATGTTGTGTACTCGACCAGAGTTGGCATATCCAGTAAGTTTGGTTAGTATGTACTAAAATAATCCTGGCCCAATCCATTGAAAAGCAGTTAAAAAATATTGAAGTACCTAAGAGGTACCTTGCGCCTTAAATTAGTTTATAAAGTTGATACACTTGAGGTAATTGGTTATTCCAATGCAGATTTCGGAGGGGACAAAGATGACGAGAAGTCCACTTCGCGAAATTTGTTCATTTTTGGTGGCAAATTTGTTTCTTGGGGTAGCAAGAAACAAGAATGTGTAGTAAGATACAAACTAGGAAGCTTAATATGTAGCCTGTAACATGTCTTCTACTTATGCAGTTTAGATTAGACAATTTTTTTTTGTAGATTTGAATATCAATTTAATTGAAAGACCAATAAAATTTAACGTGATAATCAAGTGGTTATTATTCAGATTTACAATGGAGATAAAGGGTAGATTAAAGTGTTGTATATCCCTACTGGCGATATGATTGTTAATCCCTTGACAAAGGATATTCCAACGAAATTTTTTATCAAACATGTTAATTTGATGGGACTTAGGAACATTTGAGTCAAAAGAATATTTTTGTTTCACATCTCATGAATAGTGGGAGTGTGTTCAGAAAGAATTGATATGGTATCTCACGAATAGTGAGAGCGTACCTAGAATCTTTGGCTAAGTAGCCAAGTGAAAGATGTTTGTTATGGCTACTTAGCCAAACTGAAGACCTTATCCCCAAATCAAAGGGATAAGGGTTCATCTCTTTTTCAGTTGTGGATTTTCAGCCAACTCAGAATAACCTATCTCAAAAATCTGAGGGATAAAACTCTGTCTTCATTAGTTAAAGATAATCATGAAATGTGGATGGATAATCATTATCCACGATTTTATTTTCAAATGAGGTGGTTATCAAGGGGTAGAGATGAGGCTGGAAGCCTCTATAAATAGATGGTTATTCCCATTGTTGAATAATCTTAACTAAGCAAGAAGCAGTCATCATTAGAGCCCCCATTTTTTTTTTTAAAACTTCTTCTTCTTTCTTTTTTAATCTACCTGAAATCTTCTTATTTCAAGGAGAAATCCAAGTATACAAACTAACACTGATCTCATTACTAAATTATTAAAAGTAATTAAGTGTAAGAATCAACAACCTTACACTCATTTGTTATTGTTCAAAGCTTTTAGCATTTTAGTATTTTAAAATCGTAAGATCAAATACTGAAAGACAATTAGTGAGGACACATAGTTAAATCAATTTAATTTTGGGAGAACTCTCTGATGCTCAAGTCAATACACTTAACAATTTTAATATAATTGTAAATAACTAGAACTTTTAAAGAGAACAACTCTTCTTTTTCTGTTTCAAACCTATAAATAAAGTTATGAGCTATCTTTCTTTATAAATTGAGGTGGTTGATCCAGATTAGGTAGGTATTTAATTCACTTTCTCTAAACCATCGAATGATGATTTGATCGATGATTGAGATTGGACAAAGGATTTGATACGAAAATTATCCTTTTTCCCTTAGGTAAGTAATTATTGTTTTATCATTGATTTGTTAAATGTCTTTTTTGTCATTTGTTACGCCACATATCTTTTGATTGGATGGTGGATTTACCCACATTATAAGCCCCCACTTCCTAGGGTTACCTAGAGCTTAAGGAAGTAGTTTGTGTCTCTGAGCACTCCAACCCATTGAACGAGTTTTATCTTAAGTTTTCTAACCTGAGGGACAAGCCTCATGTTCAAAGTACTCCAATCCTCTAAATCTCCCAAACTTTGAGTAGTTTTCTTTTTAGCTTTAAATCTTCAAAGCCTCCCAAACTTTAAGTAGGTTGTCTTCTAGCTTTTAATTAAATTTCTAAATCTTCCAACCTTTAAATAGGTTGTTCTCTAGCATTCAATCCTCTAAGTCTTCCAACCTTTAAGTAGTTGTCTTCCATGTTCCTTATATTTGTATACTTTGGGAGCCACGCGAGTTTAATTAAGAACTTAGGTTTCAGCTTAACTATGTGGCCATCGAGGGGGATTATCCGACACCTCTCAGCAGTCGTCTCTTTGCTTGGTTCTTGCTTCTTCCACATCGTCTAGGTCTCTGGGTGCAACATGACGACTTGTTTTTCAATCAAGTGTTGGTCTTCTTCACCTTGTGTTAAGTGCACTCACCATGTGTTAGCCTTCTTTAATTGGTGTTGATGAAACTTGGAACTCTTTCTCCAATTCCCAAGTTTTAATTGTTTTATTCCTTATCATTTCGATTGCGAATATCAATGCCAAACATCAAAGATTGTAAACATGAATATGCTCCACCAAAACTAGATGAAGAACTACAATCTACAATTTCTTCTGTTTTGAAAATCTTCTTCTTATTTCACTTTGTCTACTTTGAAATGAAGTTAACTCCAAAAGAGCCTTCGTACTATGTTTCCCTTTAATAATCCTTTCTTTCTATTGCAATTCTTGCTATAGAAGTTAACAACTTATTGAGGAATAACATCTTATTTGTCTGCACTGGAATCTAAAAACGCAATCTTTTAGTTGAACTTCCTGTACATCCACTAGCTATCCCCAAGTCAAGATTACTAGTAATAAGAACAACATGCACAACAGTAGTATCCCCACAACCATTGATCAAAGTTGGCTCATGAGCTGAGATCTAATCATCTGAAATGGCTGCAACTTCAGCATTATCTAATCGACATGTATCGTACTTTGTTGAATCAGTTTCACTGATATCGCTAACTTGCCTTGCCATTTTCCTCACAACATTTAAAAAAAAAAAAAAAAGCAAAATCGACATATTTCTTGATTAATCTCATTGAAAAAAAAAGAATCATTAAAATGCATAATATTGCGCTCAAATTGATAAATCGCACATTCTGAGTACATAATGCCCACATCTATAGGAGCACCTACATATCGTACCCAAATGGACTTAAGCAGCTTACCATTCCAGGCATGCAAGGGAACACCTACACATCTTACCTAAATAAACCTTTCACGACTTAACAATGACGCCTCCCAAGGTTTAACACAATAAAAAATTCCCCAACCAGTAACATATGAAACGCAGCACCCTCCAAGGGCGAAAAAGGTAATTTCATAAACAAGACAAAGTAACCAGTCGAATGGTTATACGTGGCAAAGAGCAAAACAGTAATCTCACACCAAAACTCTAATCCTACTAAGACATTTCAGTCTATGGAAACCATAGTCTTATCAGAATACTTCAGCTTATAAGGGTCCTAATTTTACTATAACACTCAGCATTAATTGTTTTCCTTAACCAACTTTACCTCTAAACACTATATAAAGGGGGCTCTCATTACCACAGGTACACACTCAATTCACTCTCAAATCCTCCAGCTCTCTTGCTCCCTACTTTTCTACGTCTTGGAGAGTCCCTCTGGAGGCACAATCCCTTCGGTCCCCCGGTGACTCCTTAGGGTTTTTTCTATCTTTGTGTGCGCAGATACCCCATCGCGTCCATTTGCTTGCGTGTCAGATTTTTGGTATCAACAGATAAAAAAATAAACATAAAAATGATTCTATCTCACTAATTTATAAAAATCATTTCATCTTAACATTCTTTTAATCTGATGTACCAAACTAGCACTTTTTTTTATAAATAATTTTACAGATTTCGTATAGTAAACACCCATCAAAGAGAGAATAAAGTAAAAGTATATGAATGATAAAAGCAAAGTATACATCCGGACATACCACATATATACCAATCTGATAATATATATGTATGTACATTCCATAAATTCCATTGTAGAGAATCTATGAATTACAATATTTAACCTCCAAAGCCATACATATTTTGCTATATATGTATCTGTATATTTTATATGTATATGCATGCATGTGAACAAGCTAATTAAAATAGATACTTACCCACTTTCCCTTCTTTGCCTAGTTATATCATATTTAGGATGGCTAATATTATCATTCTTCTCCTTCTTCTACTTTTTTTTTTCTATAATTCTTTTGTGTATAGAAGTAATTTTCTTTTATTTTTGAAAAAAAAAGAAAAAGAAAAAGAAAAAGTAGCAGCATGCCATGAACTATATGGATATGGAGTCATTATTACTCGGCAATCTTATTTGGAGGACTCAAGTGGTCAGCTATAGTTTGCATCACCTTAACCTGAGTGGTAAGGCATTTTACGTAATGGGCAGTTTCCTCCAACAACCTGCATATATCCATTGTTTCCCCACCTGGAACCAACTCTCGAAGCTTACCGATTTGGCTCCTCATCATCGGCCTTGTCTTAGTAGGCGCCTTAGCCCTAATTCTCATCTTCTTCTGCTTTATACGTAATCGATATTTCTTGGTCGTCATCCCAAATCCATGGCCGTTTTTCCGGAGCTTGATAAGGAGGGCTCTGCTCCACGCCCTCTTTGACCCAACAGCAGCAGCCATTGAAGAATATGCAGCCATCTTTATTCTCTGGCTTCGTTTTCTAGCTTCCTCAACTGAGTTTGAAGCTGCGCCTTTGTTAGTACTTCCTATTTCTGAAAGGGATCGGAGAAATCTACGGGCAAATATGGTTTTTGAAGATTTTGTGCTCATTGTGACCAAAAAAAAAAAGATTATTTAGGAAAAATGAAAAGGGTTTAATTTCTAGAGAGTAAACACCATGCAGGGCTATGTAAATTGGATTGGATTCTATTATCCTAATTAATACTCAATAAGTAGGTATTAACAGAGAGGTTACTTTTTGGGAAGGAAGAAGGACAAATGAAAATTTTGAGTTCCTCAGAGATTGGAAGTTGAGATTTCCTTCTGACACAAAGGGGGTCCTGATCTTGCTTCCAAGCACAAAAGGTAAAAAACACGAAAAAGAAAACTTCAGTTCTGATTATAAGCCATCCGAAATCCTATGGCCAAAGAGAGAGATGGAGAATTGGAGATAATGAATGGTTAATGGGTATAAAACGAAGGAGAAAATAAGGAAATAAACGGCTATAGATAGAATTTTAAGACTTTGGAACAAAGCTTTAGCTAATTTAAGGCTAATTATAGTTTTGATCCCTGAACTATGGATTGAGTTTTATTTTGATCCCTGAACGATATCTCAGTTGTATCAATTTTAATTAGTTCTTAGTGTTATTTTAAACCCAAACACATATTTTTCAATATGAGACGGTGATTATTGAGAACTTTTTTATTTTTTTTTTAAAATTAATAAAGTAATATGCATAAGAGAAAGAAACATATATGATTGACTATATACGTCAGTTAAAAAAAAAATAATACCCAATTTTTATAGTTGCGGGATTATGCTTACATATAATTATTTTTAAACACTTCTTTTCGATGTGGGATGATGATAATTGAATTTTTTGTTGTTTTCAATCTTTTTAAAATTTATTTAAGACACACATGGAGGAAAAAGATGGTTGATAAAATTAAATGCACACAATAACTCTAAAAGAGTAACTAATTTTTAAAATCGTGAAATGATATTTATATGCAATTCTTTCTAAATAAAACGTTTGAATAGTTGAAGATTAAAATTGATAATATTAAAAAAATTGGATCGAAATAAAACTCAATTTGTAATTTAAAGACCAAAGATGTAATTGGCCCTTTAATTTAACTTTGTTAATATTTTTTATTAATATATTAAAAAAAGGAAAAAAAAAAAAAAAAGGTGTACCATGTGTCTTTATGCAATAGCGAGCTTGCTACTAACGCGATCATGTAAGGGTGATGAAAATATGAAATCGTAAGATTTTTCATGGTTTGGACTGTCACTTCGTTAGGTCGCTTTTTAATGAGAAAAAATAAAAAAATTAGTGGATTGAGTTTAAAAGTTTTATATTTATTCAAAATTTTATTGATAATATTGTTTTTTTTTTGTTTTTTTTAATATTATTAATAAAAAAACTTAAAATTAATAATAGAATTTAAATGAATTTAAAATATTAATTTTAAATTCAATCAAATTATTTTTTATTTTAAAAAAGTGACCCGTCACCTTCAACAGGAAGCGCGTGATTTACGCGCAACATGTACAGCACATTTTGCTTGGGCATTTTTTTTTTCTTTCTAATAATTTCATTGTCAAGAGATAGGTTTGTGGACCCACAAAAGGCCAACCACCACATGATCGCACATGGTTCAGTTACCCACTTGTTTAATGGATCCTTTTTCTCTTTACTAATTCTTGATTACTTCCCTACCAAATGATGCTTTGCGTTTAATCTTTTCTCTTTTTTAGAATTAATTTTATTTCAACCCTCTATTGGCCACATAGTAAAAGACAAATCTACCCTCTTGCGCTTTTTCGGTAGGTACTTTTATTCTGGCACGATTTCTATTAAAAAAAATTTGTTCACACTATTTGCTTTTCATTAAATAATTCGTAATTTTTAAAATAATTTATAATAACAACGATGAATTTATAAAATATTTAATGTTTTAAATAATAGTGATGAAAATATTTTTTAAAAATTAAATCAATTTTTTTAAATAAAAATTATTTCATAAATTATACCAAATAAGTTTCTAAACGGGCAAAAGTTATTAATTTTTATTGTTATTTTCACTTATCTAAAAAATTTCAAAAAGGTGTAATTTTTATAAATTATGAGGGTATTTTGAGGATATCTCGGGTCAAATTTCAAAAGTTGATCATATCGAATAAGAAACCGAAAGGTGCCAAAGCCACACAATGTCGTCTCCTTTTTGCTTTGTGTCTCTAAAGAAAGGCGGCTAATTCTAGTTGACATGTCAACAACATCAAAACGCCATGGATTGTTCGTCTTGTGACCAACTAAACTAATCAATGGAAGATTTGTAAATCTTACGTATTAACTTTTGAGCTGCTACAAAAAATTTTAACTTTGTTTTGGTTTCTTATGGAATAGAATCTTTTAGGGCTATCCGTCAATTTTGCTACAAGTTTCATTTTGGTCTCTTATGAAAACCACGTGTGCGGGTTTCAAATTGAAATTAAAGCCACGATTCAATCACTTCCGTGTTCTTAGGGCAAAAAAGTGATATATTGAATAGTTTCCTTAATCTCAATTTAGGGTCGCAAGTGTGACCCCACACGTGGTCCATTTTAAAATTTATTATTTTACATACGTTTTTCTCATGTAAGTGATATAGACAAAGTAACCATTTGAGTCCGAATTGCAACTATATTGATTTGATGAGAATTAAATTGACATAATTATACATGGGGGACCAAATTAAAACTTAATCCAAAGTTGAAGGATCATTTGTGTGGTTAGCTCAATATCTTACTATTTTCCTTTTTGAAATAAATATGTATTTTAATGTCTAATATTGTCAAGTGTCCATAAATAACTATAAGCACTCTAATTTTGCACTTGATTGAACCAAACGAGTGAGGTTTGCCTAACCAAAAGTTAACCTATGTGAAGTAGTCAAAAACTCATGTAGATGGTTCCAAAAGACTGATGTCATTGGAAAATAGATTCTATAACAGAGAAGATCTTGAGAACGAATCATTTGTGTTATGGGATAGCAGATCTTAGAACATGAGTGAACGATTCAAGACCTGTCAATTATATGAATTATAAACAGAAAGAAAATAAGGCATGATATAACCAGGTTCATCTCAAAATAGAGTTACGTCATGCCAGAAGTTTCACTATTATCAACCTCATAAATCTCTTGTAACAATGTGTGCTTAGTACTTAGAGAGTATTTATAAGCAACTTAAGACGTTCTAATTAGGATTTCTGCCCTGATGCAAAATTACGGCTATTCATGGGCCCAAGCCCAAACTGTCAAGAAAAAATCAAACACAAAACATGTACAACGCCTGAAATTTTCATAAGTTTTGCCTCCTAACCCCCGCTCACTCACCGGGAGCAAAACTTCGTGATTATCGGGGGTTCTATAGATCTGAACCCGTGAAGCATGCACCTAACTCTAACAGTAAGAAATTGAAAAGAAAGCATCAAATGGTGGATTTATCATTCACACTAGCCGTGAGCTACTTAGAGGCGGTTCATGCTTATAAAGGTTTTTGACGTGGCAACAAACACCCATGACCAGTGGGTAAGTAAGGCAGTCAACACACATTATAGTCCTTTGGTGGGTAAAAAAGATAAAGTAGATCAGCTAAAAAAGTCCACAACAACTGTATTCCTAGCAATAGATGGACGTGACAAAGTAGGGAGGTCGATCTAGTAGCAAGCGATTAAGACATCTGAAACGCTCAAAGTGGGTTGTGTGATTTAGGAGGGAAGCAACATTCTCAACAGTTTCAGTTAGAGAGCAGACGATTTTCTAGTTGTAATTATTTTAGTTGCAATAGTTGTAGGGAATTATTTATTCAATTTTCATTTTGGAGGGAAAAATTACCCCATTTTGTACTATAAATATTGTTCCATTGCATTCAGTAAAACCTGTCGCAAAATTCAGCTTGATATTATCTTCACTATTATAGGCGTAACTTTCAATCTTTCAAAAAAATCACTAGCAGCCATAAATGAGACTTTTTCAAGAAGAGACATCGAACAATCGCAGGAGAATCTTTCTTTCATGCCTGAATAAGGTGCATTTTGATCTAACTGTAAATTTCATCTTTATTACACTATTTGTGTGTTAGACACACTCGCAAACTGATTTTATTTTACACATCTCTCAAGCTTAATTGTGTTGGCGGAAAACCAATATTTACAATAGTTCAACCCTAAAACACCAAATCTGATTAGTTGTGTTCAATTGATTATAAGAATCATTTTCACATATATTTTTCTCACTATAAAATAGAAATGACATCAAGCATAACGTGACAAACAATTAAACCCGTAATAAGACTAAGGGAAAGAATATATGTACGTAGAAAAATGATGCAAACCATCCAATTACATTTCTAGTGACAATCTCATTTATATATTTATATACTAACATATTTAATGAAAACTCACAACTTGATTTTGTGGATTTTGTTTTTCTCACAGTATTTACAGTGTTGAGACATTACCACGAGATAGAGGAGGCCACTTGGAAGCTTGAGTCGGACACATAGGCTTACTATTGGTATCTCTTCGATTTTTGAAGTAAATTTTTAAGATGAAATATTCTTTTAAAGGGTTAGAATTGTAAAACTAATATTCTTAGTATAGGTCAATTCATGTGCATTAACATCAATTATTTTGCTCATATTTATTTGAATGGTTGATGTTCGTTCCAATATTTTTTAAAGTAAATTTTGGGTTAGTACTATAATTCCTTAATTACATATATATCCATGAGATAGAGGAGGCCACTTGGATGCTTGAGTAGGACACAAAGGCTTATTATTGGTATCTCTTCGATTTTTGAGGTAAATTTCTAAGATGAAATTTTCTTTTAAAGGGGTAGAATTGTAAAACTTATATTCTTATAGTATAGGGTCATTCTGGTCAATTCATTTGCATTAACATCAATTATCTCGCTCATATTTATTTGAATGGTTAATGTTTGTTCCAATATTTTTTAAAGTAAATTTTGGATTAGTACTGTAATTCTGTAATTACATATATATCCACGAGATAGAGGAGGTCATTTGGAAGCTTGAGTTGGACACATAGGCTTATTATTGGTATCTCTTCGATTTTTGAGGTAAAGTTCTAAGACGAAATTTTCTTTTAAAGGGGTAGAATTGTAAAACTTATATTCTTAATATAGGGTCATTCTGGCCAATTCATGTGCATTAACATCAATTATCTCGCTCATATTTATTTGGATGGTTAATGTTCGTTCCAATATTTTTTAAAGTAAATTTTGGGTTAACTGTAATTCCTTAATTACATATAAATCCATTGTCTTGTTGTCGTGTTACCAATAATTAAGTAGTAGATAGAGACAAGAAAAAATATAACACTCCCTTGTTAAAAAAGACAAAAAGAACTCTGGCTTGCAGTACATAAATATCTGCACACTGCAGATAACTCTAGAACGTTAGAGAAAGGAAAAGAAAGTGAGAGAAAGAGAGATGGAAGAAATTTTAGCAAGAATTCTTGTTAAATTTGATGCTTTATATGATTTTTTTTTTCTTTTTCTTATATATTTGGATTAATAAGTTGGGGTTTTGGTTTAATTTGGTTTTAAGTTGAATTACTTTGAGTTAATTGAAGTTAGAGTATGAACTTAATGAGAGATTTAAATAAATCTTCAATTTAGGAATGAATTAATAAAAGTTTGTGTTTGTGAAATGTTAAATATGTAAGTTTAGGTTTATGGTAGTATAAAGATTATTAGATTGGAATGATTTCTTTGAGTTGGAGAAATTATTAGACAAACCTAGTTTTGAGTATAAGCTTTTTAAGATAAATTTTGAAAATAAGAAATTACGGAAGTCAGTGAAACAAATCATTTAGTTAGTTTTGAAACTTGAGAGTCTTTAGCTTTCTTGTAAACTAACTTTGAAAATACATTAGTAAGTTGAAATCATTGTCTTGAGACATATGCTTAAATTTGATAGAAAAGGAAAAAGAGCATGGAAAGGTAAACTAAGACTATAAGAATACTTAGACAAAAGGGAGAAAATTTGGGATATAGCTTGTAGTTTTGCTGAATTCACGAAGTACATGATATGGATTATGGATGTGGATTATATACATGTATTTTATTCTTGTATACTAAATGATATAATCTTTGGGTGTGGTTGAAAAACATGTCAAGGGCAAAGAAATAGTTCAAGCTTAGCTTTTGGTGCATCAAAGGTGAGTTTCACCTTACTTTTACTAAGTGTAGCGTAATAAATGCTTATGGAATTGTGATGATAATAATAATAATATTTTGTGTGGATTTATGGATATATATAAGGAAATATTGATTGATATGTCTCGATGTTTTATAATTGTTGTGAATGAGATAGTTGTGACATAAATTGTTATGGACTTTGTGTTCGAAATTATGATATTATGAATGCATTACATTAACATGAATTTAAATGCCATTATGGAAATGAATGAATTATAAACGAAATGGAAGGATCTCATCTGGTGTAGGTTGTGACCTAGGTGAAAAGATCCGAGAATGATATTGAAATAGAATGACCCCACCTAGTGTAGGTTGTGATCTAGGTGAAGGGGATTCGAGAATGATATTGAAATGAAAGAACCCAACCTAGTGTAGGTTGTGACATAGGTGAAGAGGATCCGAGAATGACATTGGAATGGTAGGACTACACCTAGCGTAGGTTGTGACCTAAATGTAGGGGATCTGAGGATGACATTGGAATGCTAGGACCCACCTAGTGTAAGTTGTGACCTAGATGCAAGGGATCCAATGATGATATTGGAATGATAGGACCTTGTCTAGAGTAGGTTGATACCTAGGTGGAGGGGATCCGAGGATATAGAAAAATGATGAATGTACCGGTACATGGGGAGATGTCCCTATTGTTTTCTGATTAGCTCGAGGAAAGGCAACAAAAATAATGGATATAAAAAGATTATGCTTGACATTACATGAAATGGCATTTTTATTAAAAAAGATTATGATTGAATCATGAAAAGTGTACGATTGAAATCACCCAATGAAGGGTATATAATGTTTATTGATGTGATAAAGTATATACTAATGTATTTATTTAAAGGAAGGTAAATGGTGATTGATGTGATAAATATATTGATATGTTTTTTAAAGAAACGTAATTTGTTATGGATATGATAAGTATATATTAATATATATTTTTTTTACGGAAGGTAAATGTTGATTGATGTGATAAGTATATATATATATATTGATATATATTCTTTGAAGGAAGGTGAATTATGATTAATGTGATATATATATATATATATATATATATATAATTGTAAATTGTTGAGTTATGAATACATTTCATGTGATATGAATTACTTGATGATATTATGGAACCGAGTGCAAGAAGAAAGTGAGGTGGAATCGAGTGGGAATAGAAAGTGAGGTGGAACTGTGGATGCTATATTTTATTACATTGTATTACATTGCACTTCTTTGCATTTTTTATGGATGTATTAAATGAGATCGTACTATGAAGGGCATGTGATGTGAATGGCCCGGTGAAGAGTATAAAATGTTAATTGTTGTGAATTAAAAATTATCAGAATGAATGTTGTTCGTGAATGTTTGATTTTTAGTTGCATGTGGAGGGGATATGGACTATGAAAAAAATGTGATAAATTAAGAATATTAACATCGTTATGAAGATTATTTCTTTAGTAATAAAAAATGAGGAAAATAAATCGGAAGTATACATAAAAGTTTTGTATAATTATATTTAAAAGAGATCACTTATTTGATAAGGTTTGAAATTTTAGAAGTTATTTTCCAATACGATTACTTCTAGTAGATGTGAATTCTCCTTGAGTTTTTTAGCTTACCCCCTCTCTTTTACTAACTTTTCAGGAAAATGTCAGGATAGTTAAGATTAAAATTGAAGGAAGTCCTTTGTAAGGTTCTCGTCCACGGCATCCTCATTTTTTGGGTCCTTTTGGAAGTCTTAGTTTTTGTTTTAGTTTAATTTTGTAAATGTTTTCAATTATATTGTATTTCTTGAAATTTCTTGTACTTGAATATTTGGTAAGATCTAAAGAGTTGATTTGATGTATTGATAAGTTTCATGTATGTAAAGAAACATGTTGTTTGGATTTGTATTGCTTTAAAAAAAACATGTTATTGGAAGTTGTAAATTTGTGTGATTGCATAAGTCAATGTGCTCAGTGCTAAAATGTAATGGAGCCATTCCGAATAGGATCCATTCGGGATAGGCCGTTACACCACCATCACCCCCACCATCCCCCACCCCCGCGCCAAGGCATTTCAGCCTTCTATACTTGCTGATTGGGTGTACCCTGTGTTGTGCATATTCTAACTGCTTGTGAAATTTTCTAGTCTTTGATTCTAATATATATGATCATCACACTACTTCTACAGTCCAAGTTTCAGATTCACTTAGCAAATATGTAAAGGAGTATATAGAAAGAAATATAGACCACTTAAGTGGCTTGAATGTTTGTACCATAGCTGTAAGTGACATGCAACAGATGCAAGAGACCCAAGAAAGATCCAGCAGCAAGATATTGGCATGTCCGTTGCAACCACTTTTATCGTAATTTCTTGCATGTTTCTGCACATTGCATAATTCTGCTAAAGCCCATTTTTTTTTAAGTTTTCTTATTGTGTTTGTCATTGAACAGCGTAAAATGATAAAGAGCCTGATAGGATGGAATTCTTTAAGGTCACTCATTACTCAGAACAGAAGGGGTGGACGACGCCTGCAGCTGAAGCAGCCTATGTAAGATTATTATTAAATCTTAGTATATCTTTTTATTCCAAAGTAATGCCTACTGACTGTTCATATTTTATTTGTAGGATGGGATGAGGTAATTGTTATCTCAACCTAAGCCAGAAGATGAGGACCCCTGTAATGATGATATAGTGAATTGTACAGTCGGCTAAAGGTCAGGGTACATCAAGGGTCTTGGATATGGTCTCAAGCCTAGTATTTCTAACGCTTTACAGACAAGGACTGCTAAGTTGGAGGATACCCTCAAGAAGACACAAGATGAGCTACAAGCATGTCAAGAACAACTGGCAACACAAAGATATATCTCAGCCCAGTTGCAGGCTTTGATGGCTCATCAGGCTCAAGTTACTCCCAAGTTTTGGTAGCATCAGGATTCCAATTGCCTACTTCCCCATTTCCAGGTTAGAATGGTTTCTATGTTGCATTATACAGTTTCATAACTAGCATGCTCCTATAAGCTAGTTTAGAGATGTAGACAATGAAGATATTAGTTATAAATTGATCAGATTAAATTATTTGAATGTGATTGTTAATTATATAGGAGACGTCCTCGTTGCAAAGATAGTATAAGAAACCTTTAAACTTAAATCAGGTTGGCCTATGTTTCTTGTAACTTTTCACAGAAAAGAAAATCAGGTTGGTTTTGTTCAATAATGAGTTCTCCTCTGATTCAGATTTGATTTTGTTAGTTCTAATGATTCTCGATGGTCAGATTCCACTGAAATCTCTGGTTTTGTACGTAAGATGTTGATTTTCTTTGAGATTATCGGTGGAATAGTGTTTTTGAATCTTGTGTGTTTTTTTTTAGTTTAGTATGCGTGTTTGATTAAGTTTCTGTTAACTTTAGTTTTGGGTGCGGCTAATTAATGGAAGAGATTAGCTTAAGTGAACTTAAATTTTTGTAACCTTTGTTTCTGGAAAGTGAAATTAGAGCTTTAAAATTGTTAAATGGTTTTATAAGTGTAATCACATCCAAGATTTTTCCTGTTCTTTGTTTATATCAATTACTGTAAGAGATAAAACCAAAGTAAAATAAAAGACCTAGTCATCAAGGGCTTACATACCTTGAGTCTCTCAAAAGCAACCATGTTGTCCTTTTCATCAAGGGCTTTCCATTTAACTGGCACCAGTATGAATTGTCGAGACAAGATTCCAAGCTCCGAAGATAGCTTGGCATATTGGATATGACATGCAGGTCTCTCCTTGTCTATCGGTATGTCTACGGTCATCTTTCCACTAGCTTTGTATTAGCTTTTCAATTTCATTTCCTCTCGTCGGACCTCTTTCCTTTTTGGGGGCCAGAAGCTGTGTGTATAAGACAAAGTTATAATGACGAGATGTAGGCATGCAATCAAAAGGAATCAGAATTTTTTCAGTGTACTTACCAGGGTCAGTAAGGGGCGGATAAAGAAAGCTCACTCTTGAAAAAGGGTGATAGTTCAGATTTATACGGATTTAATGACCACTGCAAATTAATTTCAAGTGTCAACTAATGTAACAGGGAGTGCAGAAGTTGAATATTTCAGAAAGAAAAATGTTATGGCTGCTGCTTTGAAGAATCAGAAATAAGAGAGATGCTGACAAAATTTTTATAGAGTTGCTGTGAAGTTTAGAAAAATCGTGAGTTAGTAGAGTGCGTTCAAGTTGAATAAACTCAAAGATTGTCATAGCTGCTGAGATGCAGAGACGGAGATATACCGTTAGTTCACTGAGTTGGAATCTAAGTTCAGAAACATGGCCTCTAACCAGTAATCACACTACCTTTTATTGACCCAAAAAAATTGCCACAAACTTTTTAGGTGACCCATGAGTGAAATCTTTTAGTGGCAACTTACTTCCTTATCTAATAATATATATACCAATAAATTAGCATTTTTTTCTTTGATTATTAATGATGTTGATGGCAAGTCATTAAAATATTTTAGTTATTTATGACGTTAGCAATTTTATTAGTGAATATAAAATTCTTTAGTGACAAATGAATATTACCAATATATTTAAAGTGTCACAAATAATTTTCAAACATCTAACTTTTTGAGTGAAATTTTGGCTCCATACATATTCTTACTTTATTCAATGACATTGTATTTCGTCATTTAAAACAAACACTGGTCAACTATGTATCACAAAATATGTCTATTACCCGTGACGCGATATATTTCATCACAAATAATAAAATTGTTTAGTGACAAACATGGATTGTCACCCATATACTAAAAGTGTCACCAAAAGATTTCATTTGAGAAAATTTCATGACATTTTTTGTTTTTACATTTTGTAACAGTTTTGTATTTCGTCACAAAAAAAAAAAAGAACACTCTGTGAAGTTGGTGACAGTTTCAAAATTTCATGTACATGACCTCTTTGTGACGTAATTTCATGCGTCACTAAGATTTCGTCACTAATTCGCTCATTTGTTGTAGTGGTTTAAGAGTATTAATAATTTAATATACTGTTTCATTTTTCACAAATATGTTTGTTCTTGAGAGAAAAAAAGTAATTTATTATTGGTGAAATTAGTTTTTATTTGATTTCTAATCATTTATGCATTAAGAAAAAAGTAATAATTTATCATAGGTTTATCGGTTAAAAATGGGTTGAATAAGAGCTTTAATTTTATAACCTGTATAAGACATGACTCTTTTGGATCATACCCATTTAACTTGTGACTCTTGGCCCAATCTGACTCACCCTTATGACACCTCTAGACAAAGAGGAATGTTTAGATAATGTTCAGATGAACTAAGAAGTTCATGCTGACTTAAAATAATTGCTTTATGATCATACCATAGCATTTCCTTTAGAAATTCATTTTTTAAAAATTTTTAAGATTTTTTACGATATCAAATTAATGAATGGTCAAAAAAGTATATTAAGATACTATTAGAATCATCACGAGATCGATATTTCGGTGTGATGTTCGTCGCCCTACGTTGAGCTAGCTATCCTCATGTGCCACCCACATGATTGGAATGAGCATATATGCCTTTTAGATCTCACATATTTTCGGCCACATTAGACCGAAACTAACTACAAAGGATAACCTTCTATTCAAATTTTGGGGTGTTTGCAAAATTTGGCAAAAATGAAGAAGATAAGAAGGGAAAACAATAATGAGTATTGTCATTGAACTATAATTAAATATCACCTGAGACAAATGAAATGAAAAAAAAAAACATAAGAGTAGACAGGATTTCCCTTGGTACATATGGAAATCTTGGGAGCATATGTACTAGGTACAACAAGCTAGCGCATGTGTTTCCAAGCGCTAAGTAACCATAATTTGTACAAAGAGGCAAATAGCCAGGGGAAAGTTGTTTCAATTATCTTATCCACACAAATCCCATATTATGCTTGTTTGGATAGAGGGAAACGGAAAGAAAAAAAGTGAAGGTATACATATTTCTTCATAAAATTTTAAATTTATTGAAGAAATAAGTGTACTCTTCTTCTTTTTTATTTCTTTCCATTTTCTTCGGTCCAAAAATAGGATAAATTTATTAATTATTAATGTGTTATCAAAGCAGTCCTGAAACAAATGACACACCCGTTGACGGCAACCAAAGATTCCCAGCAATAAAACCAGCAACAGTGAATTTCTCAGCTTCAGCGGATGCAAGCGAGGCATGAAATCCAGGCCACTTGACCCTACCTGAAGTTGAGGATCCAGGCCCTGAGTTCATATATTCTCCATAATAGAGCGTTTTAATCGCAAAGCTACCTGACCAGGGAGACCAACCAGTTGGGTGTACTAAATCATCAAGGAAAGATTGCATGATAACCGTCCTAGAGTATTGCTTCCATGGTCTCCCAAGAAAAGTCTTGACTTTTGACTTAACAGGAACAAACTCCTGCGTAGCTAATATCTTGCAGTTGTGGATTGAGATCCCTGTGTTTTGAAATTGGTTGCTACGGCCTTGTGCTGTGATGAAATTGTTCTGTTCGGACAAAGGTTTTCTGACGTAAATGTTGCAGTTTTGTAAAACGACAGCTGAATTGCCGAATATGAAATCTACTGTGCCGTAGATGTCTGTGTCTCTGTAGAACTGTCGTTTTGAGTGAGTGTAGAGTGTGTCTTGGTAGCCTATGATGGAACATCGGAAAACTACTGATTTATCGGATCCAACTCGAAGGGCAACGGCTTGTCCTTTGGTGGGACCTGCACTGTTTACGATTGTTATGTCTCGGGCCATGAATCCGTCACCCATTGCCGCTGAAAGAGTCAAAAGAGGCATGAAATATGAGTTAATGACAAATTATATAATATATTTTTTGTAAGGTTAATTAATTATTTGAAATTAGATTATCAATCAACCATCAAAACTTTAGGATAATGTGTCCTATAATAATTAAGTGGGGAAATACATAATAGCTTGCATGACCGACTTATGGACCCCCAATAATTTATATGAATCTAATCAAATTCTAATGGATATAATTTGTCAACTTTATCATCGTTATCTCTAATTATAAAATTAAGGTTTTATGTAATTTATAGGGTTGCAATTACGGTTGTGCTCGACTTGAATTTTGAATCACTCATAGTTACACGAGCTAATTAATCACGTGCATAAAATTTTTATCACTAAAATTTTTGAGTTGAACTTGAGTAAAGTGTAGTTCAACTCGATCAAACTCGAGCATTTTAAACTTGTTAGATTTTCAAGTCAAGCACTCAACTCACTTCAAATCGGCTCGGCTCAAATCAACATATTTACATGCTTTTATTTATGTTCAAATACATATACAAAAAATAAAAACTTACAATACAAGCCTTACAATGTAAAAAAATAAAAGTTAATCTTACTTTGAGGAAAAGATCTTATTTTGTGAGTCTTTCAGTAATGTATTATTTTCTAACCTAAATTAACTCGTTATGAAATTTTTTAAATTATAAGTTTGAAATTGAGCGTGATTGAGAATGAACTTAAGTTTTGATTTACTCGCTCAAGCTCCCTTGATTAGAATAAACGAACCAAGTTAATCTTAAACACTACATATAACTCACGAGCTAATCAAATTCGAACAATTTTTTTATAGCTTGACTTTAATTCGAGTTTAGCTCAAAATCGTATTTAAATATTTTAAATCAAATTTGCACATGAAGTTGTTCGAGCTAATCTCTTTTACAAGTCTGTATTAAGAATGAATAAGAGTGCTAGCTCGATCAATAAGTCTTGAAAACAACCTGATTTTTAACACTATGTTTCAATTTGGACTTTGGACTAGTGATGAAATATAAGTACGCATAGTATATTATTTTAATTTTTAATATTTTGAAAATAAAATTATTTCATAAATCATTTTTAAAAATGATTTTGCCAAAAAAAAAGAAAAAGATGAGTTATCTTGGTTCCTTCTAAAGCGTAATTAATTAACTTTCGAGGGGTGAATGTGATAAGAAAATTAAGTTGAGGAAAAAAAAGTAAAAGAAACAGAGAGAAAGAATGAAGAAATATTATCTTACCAACTGTGGCAGACTGGAAAGTTGTCCATCCATCTGCAGAGTTTCTACTACCCACAATGACCGATTTGTCCTTTCCATCACCAACTAGCATGACGTTCTTTTCCTTAGTTGGAATCTTGAGGTTCTCATGATAAGTCCCAGCTTTCACGTAAATTACAGTCCTACCATTGCCCGCCAATGAGGTCATCACCACCCTCTCAAGTGCCTCACCTATAGTCTTATGCGTCCCGCTCCCATCTTTAGCCACTACTGCATGCGCTTCTATTTCCTCTACGGAAGCTTCTAGAAGCTTCTTCTCCGACTCGGAAACCCAGTTCGGAAAACGAGCTGCGGACAACAATTTCCGGTTAACAACTGAATTTTGGGGAACGATTTTCGGCTTAGCAGCAGACATGTAAAGTGCTAGGGAGTTGGTTATCAAGTTGCTCAAGTTTTGTGCCACAAAATCAAAATTTATGCCATCCTCTGGATAAAACTTATAATTTTCAAGGCTTTCAATACAAGTGTCTTGATTGGTAAGAGCAGCACTAAGCCATGTTTGGGCATCATCAATATCATTATTTTTGCGGTTGATGACATTAGAGAGTTGGTCTAGTGTATCATCTAGCAACTCAATGCAGTCATTCATGGCACCGGCTAAGTGGGTCTGAGTCGATTTATGATAAGAAGGGCTAAGATTGAAAGCCAGGGCTCGAGCCCATCGAGCTTGGCTCGTGCTGAATTGGACCGAGTGGTCAAATAGTTCTTTTGGGGTTCTAGGGACATGTTTTCTAGAGATTTTTGAGAATTGGGACGCTGGGTTAGCTGCTACAGAATTGGTAATAATTAGGCATATAATTTCAATGATTAGAAACATGAGTAATTGGGATTTGTTTCTAGGCTTTACATGAGAGAAATTTCCCATTGGGTGCATGCTTTTGGTTGAGAGAGAAAGAGAGATTCTGGTGAGCACATATGCATTACTACTTCAAGTACTTATAGTAAATTATAGTGAGTTTCGCATGTCACTTATGAGAGAATAAAGATTAGCTTTAGAGAAGTCAGTGATCATTGGTATATCATCACTACTTTATCTATTACTACCATTTCTATCAAGCAAATTAACCTTAATTATTTGGTCTAAGAACATCTTTTCTCTTGCTCCATTATTTAGCTAGGATGATTATTAAGTATTATTTTCATGTTTCTGTGGTTTTTTATACATCAATGATATATATATATATATATATATATATATATATATATATATATATATATATACTTCAATTCGTAACTGAAATTGACGTTATCCATAAAAGATCAATACAGTGCTAATTTGTGGATTCGATCGCAAATCCTCAAGACATACACTTAAATACGTACACCATATTCGTATGATGAAATTAAATACATGTGCAAAGCAGATAAGAAAATTTGAATGATTTATCTTTTTTCTTGTTTTGATGCATGTTTTATATAAAGAGAATAGTATTATGATTTTCGTTTTTATTTTTTCAATTAAAAAAATTGATTAAATAAGGACTTGATAAAATTTGAAGAGACAAGCATATCTCTTTCTCTTCTAAATCCTCTCCTCTCATTAAAAAAAAAAAAAAAAAAAAAAGAGTATCCAAACAAGGGAGAGGATACATAGCCCACATTTTATATTTGAAATGGCACACAACCCATATTTTATCTTACTTTCCTCTACTCTCTTCTCATTCAAACATACTCTTAGACTTGAAACTACAGTTATAAAACCGGATCGGACTGGCCCTTTCAATTCAATGATCAAATCGTTTAATCGGACGAGAGGTTTCAACCACTTTCGACTAGTGTGAATCGATCAATTCATTGTAAATTGACGTGAATTGACTAGGTTTTTACGAACATATACTGGTTTTTCAAAAAAAGTTAAAAACACTTTCTAGTTACAAAAATAGTAAATGGTGACATGTTGGCTGGTTTGGTGGAACCTTGGAAGTGACAACACACAATCAACAAACTAGCTATCTTTTTATGAAATTATTTTTTATATTTAATATTTAACTTTTAACTTTTATATATATATATATATATTAAAATATTATTATAGAACGCTTTTGAGCTGTTTTTAATTCTTAGGTAAAATTTTAATTATTTTATGATTAACGATTTAATCATTGATTGAACCAGTGAATTAGTAACATAGTATATCAATTGATTTGATTATAATAACTTTTTCTTTAGAGATGGCACATGTTAGGCACCAGTGTGCCGAAAGATGTTATTGCGTGAGGGACTTTTGGAACAACCTCTGTATGCTGTGTTGCCCCACCCCCGTCTCTCCCACGACACAAAAATGCCAATGAATTAAAATCACTGCAAAGGTCTTATCTTTTTACCAAATATTAAAAAAGAATATAAAGCATAAGATTTAAAAGATGGGATTTAGGTCATTATAGCTAGATATAGAGTTAACTTGTCTAATAACATTATGTAACATTTACTTTGCTCACATCTTCAATAAGAGGGCAGAGCCAGAATTTGTATATTTGGGACCTCAATATGATAAATGAAAATTGTTAATAGTTTGGGTATCAGTTACTTTAGTTGGTATATATATATATATATAATTGAAGAGCCAGAATTTGTATATTTGGGACATCAATATGATAAATGAAAATTATTAATAGTTTGGGTATCAGTTACTTTAGTCGGTAAATATATATTTATGTATATCCACACGAGAAAAATTGCAATCTTAAAAAGTCGCTTTTTAAGAGAGGTTTAAATCTAATTTAAAGTTGATTTTAAACTAAAATTTATTTTTTAAAATTTATAAAAAATTTAATTAAATTGAAATCTCCCTTACATCAAAAATAAAAATGTTACTTCTCATTGTGTAGTATATAGACTCAGTGAATATTTCCTTTAAACTAAAAAAACCTAGTTATAGCTTAAGATTGAGCAGACCATTAAAAAAAATAAACCAATTTTTATAGGCAAACAAGCTAGCTCTACAAAAATATCTTAAAATATATGAGAAAAATTGCAATCTTTAAAAGTTGTTCCTGTCTTCAATGCCAACATCATTTTAAATTGACTTTTTAAGCGAGTTAAATCTAATTTAAAGTTGAAATTTATTTTTTAAAATTTATTAAAAAGCTAATCAAATTGAATCAATTTTTTATTAAATAAAAATTAAACATCAATTAATAAATTATTTGATTTGATTTGATTAATTTTTCGATAAATTTAAAAAAAAAAATACGCTTCAGATTAAAACCAAGTTTAAACTGAACCGAAACATCACCTTATTTATCAAAATTAATTTTTCGTTAAATGATGAATTTAAATTATATATTTACTATAATTATATTTTTCTTCAATAACTGCTGATTAGAAAAGCTAACTGATTAGCTTTATTGCAGACAAGTCCTACCATTAAAGTAGACATTGATTGGGTGGTTGCAAGGGGGCGTTCCAAATTTGTGAGTACTGAGTAGCATGAGGCTAGCAATAATCCAAGAAGAGATAATATATCACTTCATCTTAATTGCCTAATTCGAGTGTTGCCCTACAAGAAATTGAAGTACTAACAAGTAACCTTTTTCTCACGGATGTTATCTATTTAAAGGATAAATTAATAATTCATGTAATAATTCATCTTAATTGCCTAATTCGAGTGTTGCCCTACAAGAATTTGTATATTTGGGACCTCAATATGATAAATGAATTGGTATTTCTTATGGTGCTTTTTAGTAAGAGCCATGCCATGCAATGAAAGAGGTAGCACACTTTTAGAAAATTCTGCATTTGATCTTTTATATTATCAGAACAAAAAATAAAGGTCATAGTAATTAAGGTAGTTTGGCCCAGAAAAAGAATCAAACAAACAAATAATTAGACATGTAACTGCAAGAAGTGTGCACTGTACCTACCGATATTAATTATTATTTAATTAATTAAAAAGGCATTATTCTCCCCAAATGAAAAAGGCCCATCCTTACTCTTTTTCTTTTTCTTCTAAAAGTAAAAGCCAAAAAGCTCGCAAAAGCTTGAAGCGATGCTGTTAAAGTTTGTACAATTATTGTTAAGCAAACAAGTGGAGGAAAATTAGTTTGTTTGTGTTGATGAGCCTTGAGAGTTTGGGACAACCTGTAGAAGCTAAAGACGATAGAAATGTCTTTAATATGAATAAACCCTTGTTTGGTATGACTTAAGGAATCTATTTTACAGATTTTTTATGCAAAAAATACTTATAGCAATATAAGTGTTTGACATAGTAAGACCAGTAAGGTCTTGTGACTTTATATAAATCCTTTTTAAAAGTTAATTAAGTCTCAATCCTCAATCCAAAAAATACTGATTATTTTTTGATAAAATTTGCCCTTTAAACGGAATTATTTCACTCATCTTCCCTACTCAATTACAACGAGTTTAATATTTTTATTCCAATCTCTTTTCTAATTCATTAGACATCTCGTGTAGATTTATGTTTCACAATTTTTTTTGTTATTAATTTGTGCATCTTTCAAGTATTGGTTTGTTATATTTTTTTCCTCTTGAATTTCTCCATAGAGAACAATTTTCTTGGTGATTTTCTCTCTAACTAAATGGAGAAAATGGAGGGAGAAAAGGTACTGTGAGAGAGAAAAGCTTGGCCGACGAAGATCGGGGAAAAGAGAACTAAGACTATTGCTAAGTAGAGAGAAGAAGGGAGGGAGATGGAGTAGAGAGAGAAAGTGAGAAGAGGAAGAGAGGAGAAGGGGCTGAGCTGCCAGGGAACAAGGAAGAAAGAGGAAAACTCGGGGTGGCTGGAGTAGAGGGGCAGTCGCTGGTGGAGGTGGTGGGGCAGAGATCGAGCTACTGAGGAAGAGAGAACGAAGAAAAAAATGAAGGAGATAAGGGTTTTTTTTGCTTCAAAATGGTTGTTATGCCCGTAATCAACTACTAGACCAAACGATAATATAACTAGCAGGCGACACAAAAAAATAAGAAACAATTGGATTCTATCAAAAATAAGTTATTTTATTTGAAAATTAATTTTTGGTGGTTTTTTTTGTAGACTCAAAAATAAAAGAAGTAGGTATTCATTTGGCTTCTAAATGTTCATGTTGTCATTTAAGCAATATTGAAACGATAGATCATCTTTTTGTTCATAGTATTCTTATAAATGCGGTTTGAGATTATTTTGGTGTTAGACTTGATGTTAATCATGTTCATTCCATTCATGCTTTATTTGATAATTGGCTTAGCAATAATTTTTTATCATCTCAATTGGTATCACCCGTATTTGTACTTTTATTATGGGGATATTGGAATATTTGGAAGATGCGTAATGAAATTTGACGAAAAAGTAAATCTATTTGTTTAAAAATATTGATTACTTGTACTAAAAAAGGTATAATGGATAAGTTCATCAAGCCTAAATCTTCTATACCTTTTCATGAAATGTTATGCATTAATGCTATTAACATTAAAATCATCTCTCCCTCAATTCGTAAAGGTATTTGGATTCGACGGAGCCATGTACCTCCTAGAAAAATTAAACGTAACACTGATAATTCTTGTTCAGTTAAAGATAGTGCTGGTGGGGGATATTAAGAAATAGATATTCATTCCTTCTATCTTATTCTTACTCATTTGAATCTTGTTTCAATAATAAAGCGGAAGCACTGGCCCTTTTATCTGGTTTGAAATTAATGCATTAACATAATTTTACTTACTATCATAAAATGTGATTCAAAATTACTTGTTGATTTAATTCTTAGCTTATGTACTTAATCACTAATTATTACACACATAACTATTACTCATATTTTTTGAGAAGTCAATATGATTGCAGATTCTTTCGCTAAATATGCTCTTATTTATGGTAGTAGTAAAAAAAAATTGAATACTAATGAGTTACCTCCCTCTAATTTAGCTGTTGTATATCTATCGAAAAGTATAATCTATTATATCTCTCTTATTTAAGATTAACCTTAAAGAACTTCAAGCATGTTTGAGGATGATTCTTATTACCTCTCATCTATATGTATTTTTTTCATAATAAATAAATTTCTCGCGAGATTTTTTTTGAAAAAAGCAAGGTACGGACCGGACCGCATGGCACATGTCAATGCGCACTAACTAATTACGATAAATTCTAATTCAAATTATTCAGGACTAAATGGATTCACATGGGAACTTTGCTTGGAAATAGCCAAGAGAAATTCAACAAATTAGATTATTTTGACATAGAAGCATTTTGTTTTGGGTTTAGCAAAGTAGAAAGTTTCATCGGAGAATCTGTAAGTAGTTTCCCCCAAATAATATTACCAATGCCTCCTACAGCATCATATCAGTTAGGCCTAGGAGGCAGTTCGAAAAAAAAAATATGAAACTGCAGATCTAATATCTACACTTAATAGCTAGATAATTTATCATCATCTACACTTAAAGCGCATTTGATGGTAGGATGTTGGAGATAATAAAATAAAAAGGATTTTTTTCTATTATGACCGGATAAAATATACCATCCCCCTTGACCCAGTCATCTCGTCTACCAAACACATAAAAATCATCTTATCCTCCCTTCATCAAATCCACTAAACACAACTATTTATGGAAGATAAATAGAAAATGCTACAAAGTCAATACAAAGCGCTAGGTGTGATTTGGCTATGGGTTTTAACAGAGGGATTTCACTTCTAGAGGAAATTTTAAAATACTAGCATACTAAGTAACTTCAACAGAGACGACGAATGAAGAACAAATCTTCACTAACACGAACGTTGGGCTGAATGGTTCGACAGATTGAAGAATTTTCTTATTGTTCACAATCAAAAAAAAAATTCATATAAAGCGAAAAGTAAACCTAAAAGCAGAAACCCTACAAGATATCTAATACATGCAGCATTCCAAAGAGAAAATATAGTACATATAAAGACAAACTATCAGAAAAACTCGATTCCTTCCCATCAATCCGCATTATATAAAGAATAAACAATATTTTACAAGCAGAAACAAGCTACCCTACCCACCCCCCCAATGAGACCAAAACTGCATGGCCCAACTGTTCATAGACTACTCAAAAAAAAACTGTAAGATACCCTTTCATCAAAAATTATCAATAAAGCCATCAACAACCCCCATCCCTAAATATTATCCAAATAACATGACAACATATTACAAAACTATATGCATGAAACCCTCCCTTCTTTCAACCACGAGAAAGCATACCCAAGGGTTTCTAAATCAATACCCAGAAAAGGGAATTTTCAACCCAAAGAAACAGTTGAGTAAACAACTTTAAACTCATAAAATGGAGAAAAAATAAAGAAAAGAAAAAAGACGAGACTGGTTGAGACAGACTTCTTCTGCCCTAGACTGGCTGACTCTCACCAGATGAAAACTAACCCCAACTGCAGCCCAACAAAGCAGCAGCTTCAATGCTCTCTAATTCCACAATCTGCTTATCATTGGCAACTTGGAAATACAGAAAACTCCAAGCCTCTGGAGCTCGCTGAACTCCACGACCATTCAACCAACCAAATGCTTACAAGGAACCAGCAACAACTCTCAATTTATATAAACCAGCAATAGATTAACTGAATAAGCAAAGGAATTGGGTGTGCAAACCAAAACTCAAGCAACATGGTTTAACAAAGCTTAAATCAGGAAGCAGCAGTAGATGCCTTCTCCACTTTTTCCTTCTCAATCTCTGCTCTTCTCTGTTCAGCATGCTGGGCTACACCATTAGCAAGCGCCTGATAATGGAAGTCCAATGTCTGTGTAAGGTTCTGGAACCTCGATAGATCTGATGCTTGCATAGCTTCATTTATGACGGAAGAGAAAATAAGGCAAAAATATGTCAGACAACGAATAATAATAACGAGGAATCAATTGACAATAGGTGTAATTATATCCCCTTACACAGCCTAGTAACTTTACTACTGACTCATTTTTGCAAAATCAACCAGTGGATTTAATGCTCTACCAATAAAGATGATGTGTAACATTTCAAATTAAATTAAATTTTTCTAACCGTACCATCTAAGTATCTAACCCATGACATTTTCATTCATAATTTTTAAAATTAGAAATTCAATAAACAGAGCTTGTTAGATCTACTTGAAATTTTGCATGCTGTACATAAATTGAGTATAAATTCCAACAATTGGTTTCTTGAAAAGAAATCATATATCATAGGTGGTTTAAGAAACTTACTCTACCTCTAGTGTCAATCAATCTTTCATAGTAACAAATTGTAAAAAATATGAAATTAAGTTTCTTAACAGATATAAAAGATCAAAAGGTTAGTCGTACCTTTGATTGTATCCACAAAGAAAACAAAAGGGTCCACCTCATCAATTGGTGACTGCAAATCTTCATCATCACTATAGTCATCATCGGAGTCATCATCCGAGTCATCTGGCCGGAAAGCCTTTGCCTGTGACCACGAAATGTTAATAATGATCAGTCAAACGCAGAGTATAAATATCAGAGAGAAATCACGACAAGGACAGCATGATTGTGTGACAAACTGACAACTACAACAAAAAACATTAAAAATGAGGGCCAGATATCAATACCTAAAGGGCCTAGTTTATATCGTAATTTCCAACAAAAATTTATTTATTTTAGTTTAGTAAAATCTAGCAAAAGTTATGTGATGTGTAAAATGTTGCCTTGGTATATGGTATACCCAGTTCACGTTAGTATGATAATACAATAACAATACTATGGCTTTGATTACCTTAAAATATAAGAAAATAACAAGTGCTAATAAAATTCCATTTCGCACTTTTCATTCTCTATGCACAAAGATAAAATTAAAGAAAAACGGTTTTTACAAAATCATAGAACAGTCATGTATTAGTCAAAGACAAAAACCAGTTATGCATTAGTCAAAGACAAAAAGGGGCTACTTTTATGGTCTCAAACAAATACCATAAATCTGTTGTTAGCGACATCAACTTCCTTAGTTCAGCTATATGAAATTTGGGGCAGAATACCACAAATGGCTCAAAACGTTTGATATTAGTAGCAAATTTACACGGCACCCTGAGGACATCGTGACTCTAAAATCTAAAAGCTCACAGCCAGATAAAGGTCAATCTTTCATCACTTTTCCCACTGATGAATATTGAGATGAACTTTAAATTCAAACCATATAAAATATGGACTACAATCACATTCACACACAAATGTCCCATGATTGGTTGAAGAAAATAAATAATGGATTTACAAACCTGTGCAGCTAACTTCTGAAGTCTCATGCTATCAGCTTCATCCCCATCGTCAGCATCAACTCCCATTTCCTTATCAGACGCATCTCCATCATCGTCTTCATCATCAGTTTGGAAGCCATCCATATCATCATCATCTTCGGCCTCTTCCTCCTTTGCGGCTTCTGCAACACAAATGTAAAATAATCTTAATATTATAAAAGAAAGGAAAAAAGAAAGGGAAGGAAGAAGGCACAGACCTGCAACTTGATCCTTGTATGCAACTAAGAGATCAAGAGTGGCTCTAAAAACACGTCCCAAAGCTTCCCCTGGTAATTGATCCCCAGGAAGACCAAGCAGTGATGTCAAACCCAAGCAGCAAACTTTCTTATCATGTTCCCTGCATCATACAGATCAGTTGCATGAGGGGCCTATGGGCTGGGGGTGGGGAAGTGGATTCGGAAAAGATGGGAAGATTCACATCCTTGTGTTTTGGTGTCGGTGGGAAATGGGAACGAACCCAGCTTTGGCATGACTCTTGGTATGGGAACACTCCGTTAAAAGATCAATTCCCAAAGATTTTTGATATTGTGAAAGATAAAGACAGGCTTGTCAGCTCTTGTGCATCCGTGAACAATGAGGGCAACTATTGAGACGTGTCTTTCATCCTGAATGTCCATGATTTGGAGGTTAAGAGGTTTTTGAAGTCATTATATTTAGCTAGGTTAGATGTAACTAGGGAGGATTTACCTAGATGGGGGTCGTGTCCGGGACAGGTTTTTAAGTGAAATCTTTTTATAAGGTTCTTCTTAATGAGGCTCTCTCGGATGGTTCATCGAATTTCCCTTGTAAATAAATTGTGGTTCCTTGTGCCCCCATAATAGCAAGTTTTTTTCGTGGGAAGCATCTTAGGAGAAAATACTTACGATATACAATTTACAAAAGAGATGTTAATAGGTGTTACATGTGCAAAGAATGCATCGAGTCTGTCTTTCATCTTTTGGTGTAGTGCCCGTTGGCTAGGATTTTAGACATTTCTTGTGTGGTTGCCATATTCGTGAAAGATGAAATTTGGGCTTAGAGTGGGTTGATGTCGATAAAAGAGATTAAGAAGGCTTACTTATTGATTCCTCCCTACTTTTTGGATTGTGTGGAACGAAAGGAATCGACGTGCTTTTGATGCTATTGAAAAGCCTAGCAAAGTCATTAGAGATAGGTGATTTAATTCCCTTAATTTTTGGTTTAGAGAGAATTCTTTTGTAAATGTTTTTGACCTCCTTGATTTTGTGGACTTTCTTTCTTGTAATTAGCTATTGGCTTCGAGTTGCACCCTCTTGGTGCTTGGTTAATACAATTTTGCTTATAAAAAAAAGGTCAATTGAATGACACCTAGCTCTTTCCCATCTCCAAGGAACAGCTAAAAAGTTAAAAATTTATAAATGCTCAAAGGTATGAATGAGGAGAGGAGAAAACAGCATATATCGCTTGATACCTTTTGAAGTTAGCCTGTACACCACTCTTTCTCTTTTGTTGCAACATCTGGAACCAAAGATTAAAGATTTCTGTAGCAAGACCAAGCGTGTGTAGTATGCTGAGTGTCAAAGCTGCATTGTAATAAAGGGTATCCGCAATCTGCCAAGAAAATAAAATACCTTACTTTAAGAAAACTTTCAGCTCACAAAAGCTATACAAAAGGTAACCATGTAAGCAAAAGAAAAGTAAACTTTGAAGAGAAATAAATTCGGGATAAGTAACGTCTGCTTTGCTCATGATTTTTACATAATATTAACAAACAGTGACGAAATTGAATAATAAAAGAGCTTTATATAAATATCTGGAGACAAAATCACATAGATGCAGAGCACAAATGCTTATAGGTTTTTAATCATCTGGTGGTATCTCGTGTAAATAACCCCACTCATTGAATCATATCATTCTTTAAATTCTCCCTAACAACCAACTCAGCCAATTCACGTTTCTCAAGGGTTTTAGGGTAGGCTCTTTCGTCTCATTCAAACTGATGAAACCAGCAGAGATTGTAGCATACAGATGAGCAAAGCTGCGTCAGAAGATAATACAATGAGCATGGCAATGAAATAAGAGAACCTGTAGAAAACCAAATATCACAGGAGATGACATACCAAATCAAAAGATTCGAGTCTATGTTAATCCACACTCACTCTGGCCACTAAGCAAAATCCACAAGCCTACCAATGTATAATTTATACACAAAAAAATGATGATTCTCATCTTAAGATGGATTTCTATTCAATCTAATTAAATTCGAGGATCTGAATTTCTGTACACAAATTTAAGGCTAAGGCTAACTATTAGTCATGAGTTTAATCTAGATTATGTTTCATTTTTAGTTGCCTTGTGCCCGAATGTTGACGTTTTTTACGTTAATACATTCTATTGAAGGGTGGAGGTATGTTGATGCATTAATTGGGTTTTAGTGTGATTCAATCCTTCTATGGTGAACAAGTTAGGAACAAGGAGAAGAAGAAGAAGAAAAGGGGTGGCAGAAGAAAACCACTCTCATCTTCGTCAAAGCTACTAGAGCCTAAAATTTTCAGCGAATCTGACCCATATTTTGTATTCAAGCTTCAAGTAGGAAACAAAGAAAGGGAGAGGTGCCAAGCCTTACATGCGGCATCTTACTAAGTTGGAAGGAGAACAGAGTGAAATAACATGCTGTATCGCCTCTATCGCCTTAGGTTGTTGAACATATGTAAATAACTCACCAAAATGCCTACGGCCAGTAAGCATTAAACGATAACATAAATATTTTCCAAGAACATTCTCGCCGGACTTCTTACCACTTGTATGAGAAGACATTTTAAGTAGGCCTTCTCAGTTCTACGCAACCGATCAACCGTGACTCTCAGATATGGCTCAACCCAATGATCCACCTGCCCTTTACAGTTCTGAAAAACCACTTCAATGAGCTTCGGAGCAGGCTCAATATCACTATCCTCTATATTTTTATCAGCCATGAGCTGTAAGCAAAAAAAAACAGAGGACATGAATCCATATAAATTGATGGAGGAGAAATGAAACTAACAAAAGGAAATAAGAAGAAATCGCAAAAATGAAGGTGCATGAAATATATTGTTCATATACATTTGAGAAAAATACAAAAAATAAATCCTGAATTTATATTTAAAACCCCATGTTTTCATATTAAGCACTTCCCTCTCTGACATATTATAGAAAAAGAAAATTTTGTCTGGAGAGATGTTAGTTTATCAAAATCTACAGGAAAGTCTATTTTCAAAGCGAGGTCTGTAATTTATGCTACATATTTTATTTTGCATCAACCCAACAGGTTTCATGTAGTAACTTTATTAACAAAAGGAACTCACAGACGAAATCACATTCCAAAGACTTTGCTGGTAGTCTGGTTCCTTGCAAGTGAGAAAATGTGCAGTTCCCTTGGATATGAAGTTATCTAGAGGAACCAAAATATCTGCAATTCAGTGAACAATTATGAGAACAAACTGAAGTTAGAAATTACTGAAAGGTGGTACTACAAAGCTTCAATGCAACAGTTTTTCCATATGCAATATACATATAGCATAATAAATGTAATCATGGACAAAGAAAAGATGTTTTTACACCTACAACTTTTTGACTGAGCCATCAGGTTCAGCGTCTAAGAACAAAGATCAAATACCCTTCTATAGATGTAAATAAAACCTAGGAAATAGTAAATGCTTCTCATGATTTAGGGGTCACCAGGAATGTAAATTCGGCAGGAAAAGTGGGGAGGAAATAAATTCACTTGAATGAATCCTAGTAAGGAGTTCCATAGATGTAAATAAAGCCTAGGAAATAGAAAAGGCCTTTCATGATTATTCTGCATAATTCTGACAATAGCAATCAGATTGTCAGCCATATGGCTAAAAGTTGTATCAGTATTCCACCCTAGACACTTAACAATTTGTTTTTAATGTTAGGATAGAAACAAGTAAATAAGTTTAATATTGCAATTCCGTTACATGACTGTACTGCTACCTCAAAACCTCAATGGACGTTACAAAACAGTAAAAAAATGACACTTCACAAACAGGAACAATATGAATAGAACTGACGAAAGATCTGAAATATAAATTTTTCCTAACATTCAAGAATTAAGCATAATCACACTTAGATAAAAGGGTTGGTACATTTATTAAAAAATACATAATGGACTAACTAACATAAATATCTCAGAAATAAAACATTCATACTTGGAAAAAAGTCAATAGCCCAATCTACCAACGCTTCCATCATCAAAGGCCACAAAGTCCACATATCCAAAGAAATAGTCGGAGAGTAAAAGGTCATATATGACACAATCTCCAACACTTCTTCAAACACCTCTGCAAAAATAAATAAGAAATATATCATTGAATAAGAATTTGAAATTCAGATAAAATAAGCAATCAAGTTAGGAATCATCAACTCTGAAATAAGAATATATCAGCAGCTTTATGTCCTATTGGAAATATTTTGAATACATGGTCTGTTTTCTCTATTTCTTTATTTTCCTGACACAGTTGTTCCATTGTCTTACTCGTGGGATAGTTGTTGCATGTGGGTGGGTGGCTTCACTTATGTATTTTAAGAAATTTTAATAACACATCCACAAAAACGAATAACTAGAAAGCCAATTTGCCAATCATGCAGATTCAATTTCACTACAAATAAAGTTGATGGCTATTTAACGCCTATTGATTTATTAACAGTAGCGTCAAACCATTGTCAAGTGCTATTCAAGGAGACTAATACATTAATACATATAATTCTTACATCATTCTTTATTGTAAATTCAATGAGTTGCCTTTTCCTGGCCCGTAAAGTAAAGCTGCATGATATTCGAACAAAAACTTAAAGATGAATTTGTACGAGAATTTTGAAACATCACTGTTGACAAGTATGTATGGTTCATAAATATACCGATGGATATATTAACAACAATGCTTAAATCCAAAGGAAAGTCGGATGGCTATTGCCTACTCAAAACCAAGCAGCTGTTTGGCTAGAACAAACAGAAAATTCAACCTAAGGATCAACTCCTTCAGTGTTGAGAATTTGAACTTCACTAACAACCCCTGAGAAACAGAAATTGAGCAAAAGAAAAGGCCAAAAAAAGTAAATTGCAGTCAGAAATGAATCATACATACCTTGCCCATCAGTTGTCAACATTCGACGCATTATAGGAAGCAAGGTTGGCTCTATTTGGACAAAAAGATGAGGGAGACTGCTAACTGATTCAAGAATTGTGCCTATAGCTCGCAAACAACCAACAGCAGCCAAAGCACCAGGATCATCCGCTTCATCCTCAGCCTCAGCAGTGTTCATACACCTCCAAAATGCAGCTGCCTGAAAAAGAAAAAAAAATAATGAGTTTCAAGCAGGCACAATTGAACTTAACAAGAAAATATAGAGAACATTGGAACACATGTTTTACCAAATTCTGGCATAATCCTAAAGCATAAGGTGCCATCTCCTCCCCAAATTTGTCCACGATAGTCTCCAGAGTAAAGACTAGGTCCTCATTCTCAACCTCATTCATAAGTTTAAAAAATTCTGGAGGAAACATTAAAATTCATTGACTAAGTAGGTGAAAGATTGCTCTTCTAATAAAAATGTAAAAGGTTTATTTATTCCTAAACTTTCATGAACAAAGCAAGAAAAGAAACGAGACTATAAAAAACATGACGACCAAAATCCAAAATGACCAATGAACAAGGAGAAAGCCAAGTACCATAAAGTCGATGAATGAAGTGCTCTCTGCATACCGGTATACAAGACCAAGAGCACCAAAAAAAGCAGATAGAGATTGTTCATAATGCATAGAGAAGTTTTCAAAACAACTTACCATCGAGTAGTTGAGGGACAATTGGGCGGATCTCGTTCAAATCTGCACATTGAACAGATTTCATTTTCTGTCAAATACCAGACTACACTCAAACAAATGAAAAAATAAAACAAAGAAACAAATACAGAAACAGAGAGAGAGAGGCAACCGAATACCTCTGCATGCCTCGACAAATGAACGCAATGCAAAAACAGAATCAACACGAACAGGAAGTTCTGGATCACGCAATCCAGAGACAACACTATGCAATGCTTTGCGGAAATTGTTCTGGTCCGAGAAGTTAATGTGAGCATATTGTCCTGCAACCCATGCAGCCTAACATCCACACCACAAAATTCAAGAGACTACGTTTAAGACTCTTGCATAAAATTACGAAGAGGGAAAGTTTGCAAGATAGCCTTCCTCAAATGGCAACCCGATGGACAATAACATTAATACATTATTTGATAAAATGTAATTTCCAAAAGCAAAAGGAATGGAGAAAGGAGAGGAAAGAGGAGGCTGTAAAATAAATGACATACAACAGGATTTAACCACTTCTTTTAGTAAATAGTGGAAGCTAAACAACCAATTGGGAACCAGGAAAAGAAAGATGTAGAACAGAAATGTTATCATCATGCATCACATGAACCAAGAATTTTGACAATCCAAAAGCTTTTATGGTATACATTTTCTAGCCAAAGAAAAAAAAGTACATATATCAGCGCAATAAGACCATTCCAAGAGGCTCTGAACCAGAATACATCAGCAAGAACTGTCTAAAGAGAGCACCAAAAGTTCAAAAACAAGTAAATATCGTTAGATGTCAGCTTACAGTTTAAGGTCACTACACTAATTTCTCAATCAAGACGAATAAACAGGCACATATAAACTCCTCCCCATCAATCATAAGCATTTTAATACTGCAAATTACTTCATTAAATAAAATAAAAAAGAGAAAAAAAATGTAACTTTTTTCATAAGTAAGAAAAAGATACAACTAAAATGACAACATGAAAATCATGGAATATCACAAGCATACTTTAGCATATAAACTAATAAAGTTGAGCAACAGGAGAACCACAGAATAGAAAAAACCAACCAAAAAAAATCAAAACCTTTGCTCTAAGATGACCAACAGGACTGCTGAACTCAGGAAAAACATGTTGCACTAACATACGCTCCAGTTCAGATTTGTAAGGTTCATTTTGCTTCAGTTTATCACAAAGTGCTCCGATAGCAAGCAGAGCACCATCCTTCTGTCGATAAGGTTTATATTCTACTGGTGCTTCATCATATCTGGTACAAGGAAAACAAATTACGTTGATGGATGATTAAATAAGACCAATGCCAGATCACCCAATTTTGCAATACCACTTTTAATAGACCTCAGTGGTCAAATACCTCTTGAAAATCTCCACAATGAACTGAATAAACTTTTGAAGGTTCTCTTTTCCACGTTTTCGGACTAACTCACTGACAAAGTCCATGGCTGCAGTCCTTGGACTGTATAAATCTTCAATGATATCTTCAAAATGCAACGGAATGCATAAACCAGGCTTGAATATTCAAAATCTATCAAGCAATTAAGTCACATTTTAAAACTTACCATAACCTTTCCTTACATACTCATGTGGGTCTTCATCCCAAAGCTTTTGATCATTGTCATTAAAGCACATTAGAGGGAAAACAATCTCAAAAAGTAGAACATCAAGTCGTGGTTGCAGCAAATTATACATGCTATTCTTCGAGATACTGCATACAAATAATAATTGGGAGTAAAAAAATTTCCTTCCAACGATAAGATAGCATTCTACAATATACTAACAGACTCCTGAAACAGTATACATACTAGCAGCTGCAATCATGAACAAAAAACCTGAAATTATAGTACACTGGAAGTAAATACATGGATTCTTCTAACTCATTCCCAATAACTGTCTAGTGAATGACCTTATTACCACATAAAAAATACCCAAAAGTCTTAAATCTTAATTTCTGGATTTACCGCATGTTGATTCTCAAGATCATCAGAGGAAGGAAATAAAGAAGACTGCCATTTTGGCCACCAAGAGCCCCTATCGATGTGTATACCAGGTACACTTCATCCTAAGCCATTGTTGGTGCTTCTTCCCATTGTCTAAATACATAGATTATGAATAGCAGGACAACTACTCTCGGTATGATCTATAATGATGTCAATCATGTAAATTACCTTTGAATTTGTAATTTTCATGTTGGTCACGAAATTACTCAACCGTTCATATTATCATTAAATCTATGGGAACATTTAGTACACTGGACCACACAAAAAGGAATGATTCTAGAATTCCCCTTTTTCAAGGATTCTAAGTCGAATTTCTACAACATTTGTTATTTATAACCTTGAAATGCATTCAAAAATATATTTTCATCTCTTTAGGAGACTGTATCCATGATTTTATACTATATCAATATGTACCATCCATTTGCCACATTATGCTGCCAACCAGAATATTCAATCCAGCAGGCAATCAGAAGATGAAGGGCATTTATGAGGAATCATGTTGCAAACCTGTTGCTTAGATACTGAAGGACAAGGTTGGTAACTCTGTCAGGTAAATAGCCTCCAACACGAACCACATTCAACAAATTCAAGTGGCACTCCAAAATCTTGCCTGCAAAATTCTTTTGAAACATTTGGGCAAAAGCTCTGTTCTCTGGATTTTGAAGTTTCAGGTCTCCAAACCTATGAAGTTTAAATGGCAATGGAAAGTTAAAACAGGCCTCATGTGGCAATCCTTGCCATAATTATTTAAAACTAATTCCACCTTTGGGGACTTACCGAGTGTAAAGCCTATTTAAAATGTGTACCGTCCATTTCTTGACTTTCCACCACCCCCAGGATTTTCTTAGCTCGGGGTCCGCAGGCTGACCTTCTAAGGGGACAGGCCTCTCCAAAGCATTTAAGAAAAGGATCATCCAAGCATTGAACACATTTGGATCAAATAACTGTTTCGGAAGCTCCAACTGAAAAGAGCAAGCAGGAACATTCCACTGATAAATAATTCAACGAACTTCAAAAGAAAGTACCCCAGACACAGTGGTATCATAAATTATTAATTTTCCAAGTTCAAACATTATAAAAAAAAATAAAAAATTACTTATGGATAAAAACCTTCCTCAAATTATCAATAGATTGACATGGAATCCATAGATTGCCACGATAACATTTATGTATCTTAAATAACATGCATGGTTGCAGAATGCAGCCAACTACAAACCATCTTAAAGAATGAGCAAAGGCAGTTCACAGCAAGGACTATGTCGCTTGTTTTTCATGACTAACCAATAAATACATCCAAAATAACAAGAACCAAAAATAGAAGGGAAAGAGATTAAGAATGAAACATGAGAAAAATGTATTATCAACAAACATCATACCAAAAGGCACAATTTGAAGTTAGAAATTAAGAATATGCATTACTCCTAGTTAAAAGGGCATATAGAATGAAACAATCTACAGAAAAGGTGCACCATTAACATCTCTACGTAGGGACTTACATAAATGGATGACCAAAATATTTTACAAATAAGCTTGATCAAATCTGCTATTTCCAGTGAGGGGTTGACTATTTGGACAAGCCTGTTAAATATATTCAAAAGGTAGGGAAATGTCTCATCAACAATGCGGAAAACTGGTGTCCTTTCCTCATCTGACTTGAACCTAGAATAATAACAAACTTGATTCAGCATATCAAAAAAAAATTCCTTAAAAAGGATCCAGAACAAGAAAAAAAACTATAATGTAAATGGGATTCCTCAAAAACAAGAATATGTATCAATAGATTTTGTGAAACAAAGCAGAAAGTAATCTATAATGAATACAAAAATGAAAGCAATATTTAATAAAAATCAAATGAATGGGAAGAAAACTAACATAGAAGTTAACCTTATATTTTCTCTGTGATACTTGAGTGCATAGTTGTCAAATCGAGATTTGAATCGTGAATCCAGAATCGAATCATAATATTCGGCATAAATTCTTTAAATCGTTTTAAATTGACAAGTATACATGTAAAACAAACAAAATACATTAAAATAGAAATATTTAAACATATACTGAATGATCATGTGGCCAATTGGAATGAGGTTTGCCTCTAAAGCAAGTGATGTGAGTCTGAATCCTACCATGATCTACTCTAATTAACATATTATTATAGTCATATAATCTTCATGTATAAATAAGACAAGTATTAAAAAAAGACTTGAGACTCATAAAATAAATAAATAAAATAGTAACAACTAACTAAGGGAGGATGCATTGAGTAATTAGTCATGAGCTAAGCCACTAGCTAACAATATTATAATAATTTTTTTATAAGCGAAATTGTATTAAAAAACACTAAAAGGGAGCAACCCAAAGCCAAAGGCTAATTACAAGAAAGAAGCTCCACTACAAAAAAAAAAAAACAATATGACAATTACAATATAATAAACAGGGCAAGGATCAATCGACACTAGGTGTGAGACATTTTAGTCTTAAACCTATTTTGGATCGTTGGATTAATTGAAATCCAATGGTGGTTGTAACTCTCAAAGATCTTCTAGGCTAAAACTAGGTTCCACCGTCAGATTTAGTTAAATCTAATGGTGGTTAAAACTACAACAATTAAGAACTTCCATATTTATTTGGCTTCTTATCACCGAAGATTCTCTCCTACAGTTTAGGAAACATTTTTTTCTTTTTTTCTTCTCTTCTTATCAACAAGTTACGTGCACTGCCTAGTGTTGTTGATGAACGTAAAATACTGAATTTTATATGTAAAGCATTATAAAAGATTAAAAATTAGTATATGCATCATACTTTAGCACTTGGCCAGGTTCACCAAACATTGTGTCAGTGTCTGCAACATTAAAGTCTAATAAAATCTCTTTTTTCGCACAAAATAAATTAATTATAAACAAGAGCAAAGTTCACTGCATTAGGACTGGTAATGAGGCCATTCTATTAACGATCCTAGAGGTTATATCAAACAAAAGCTCAGAAGTAATACACCCAGAGTGTCATGGGTACTATTATATTTTAGCAAGCTTATCTGCAGTAATGTGACTTTCGATAACAAAATCGAAGCAAGACACACACATAGTCAAACTCAAATAAAATCTTATGTATAATCTAAACTACTTCAGAGTTCAGAATATGGGAGGATAAAAAAATGAGTTATTGCTTTATGTTGTAGGAAGATTTCATGCAAAAGATGGAGCTACATGAAAGAAAATTTGGAAGGTTTTTAAGATCATAAGTTCTTTTTTGGGTGATATGATCATAACTTTTCAAATAGATCTATTGAACAAGAAAAGGGAACAAAAAAGGAAAAAAATATATTAAGAAAGAATTTTGTGATAAGAAGCCAAATATATATGGAAGTTGTTCTTAATTGCTGGACTTTTAAACACCCTTAGATTTAACTAAATCTGAGGCTGGAACATAGTTTTAGCCTAAAAAATCTTTTTAACAGAGTTAAAACAGCTACCATTGGATTTGAATTAATCCAACAATCCAAAATAGGTGAAGACTAAAATGTCTTAAACCTAGCGTCAATTGATCCTAACCCATAATAAACAATGGTATAAAATTTATATAGTTATTAGACATTAGGTACTATTTACCAAAGTCTATTTTGCTTTAAAGGTTCAAGCCTTAGGGATTAAGCTATTAAATTATCAAAGATATTAATAATACCCATAACCATTACTTTAGTCTAAAGAGTGAAAAGACCACTAGAGACCTGACCTGTAGCGTTAACTGTGTGATGGCATTGTTCACTGTCTTCTTCTTCAAGAAGACTCGAAGCCTAAATTTCAAAACCTAACATATAGAACTGAAAAGGCAATGGGTATTGTTTCTTTAAGGACAGATGCTGCCAAAAAGGTATGTGTAGTCTTTTCTGTAAATAAATAAGGTTTTTTTAAGGTTTTAATCTCTCGGACACGATTGGTAGAGAATCCCAGGAATCAGTTGATTCATATCGATTCATCCTATTCAGGATTTATTCAGTTGATTCGAGAATGATTCTGTATCATTTTCGATTCACCTACCGAGTTCGAATCATTTGGTGGGTGAATCAAACCGAATCGTTCGATTCGATCAAATCGGACAATTTTAACAACAAAGCTTAAGTGTACCTGATCACATGCATGTCTTTCTTGATGGTTTGAAATACATGCAATTATAGATGTAAAGGAGGCTTATAATTGCATGATAGTAGCAACGAGGTTCAGAAACTTTAAAAGGAAAAATCCCTATAACCTCCATCCCTCTCACACCAAAACAGAGAAGGAGAAAGATATATTGAACAAACAAGGAAAATAAATAAATATGGGTTTAATTCAATTCCATACGCTCCTGGTTGTACATGTTTTGAGTCATTAGTCCTTTAGGATTGAAATAAGAAAAAATGAAAGAGACCTGGCAATTATTAAAAAGCATAAGGTTTTTAAGAAATAAATTTTAGTGCAATAGTAAAGAAAATTCAGCATACAGACATGCTCACGTGCGCATTCACAGACACAGCACATGCATGTACATAGTGCTAAGATACTCCATATAAGCAATGCTAGAAATCAGTGAGATGTTGTTCAAACGACAAAAAGAGTAGAAACTTTCCAATTTTTAAATTAATAGCAAACATGAATAACAAGTGTTATACTTATCAAAAGAAGGAATAACAAGTGTTACATGTGCATTACGTCATATAACAAATTTCAGAAATATATTTCTCAAAAAAATTAAAATATCAATAAATGGATAAATAAATTACACAGGCAATGACAAAAATGCAAATACACTTACTCATATTTCCTAGAAAGAATCCGCAACACAAACAACGCTCCATAAACTTGCTGATCTTGTAGGTTGTGCTTCACCCAATCTAGAAGATGTGGCCACTGCTCAGGGTAATCAGCATGGATGATCGTCTTGAGGCACTCACCCAGCTGTACTCTGTACCACAACACATAATGTATCAGAGAAAAGAGTTCAACATATCCAGTAAATCTTATGCAATTCCAGAACATATTTTCCAAAACTTGAAATTAAAGAAGATCCCGATATATATAAATACACACACACACACCCACACCCACACCCACACACACCCATATATAGCATGTATTTATGTACATATGCATGGCATATCAGAGAAACGAGGAAGTTCCCATCCAGTAAATCTTATGCAATTTGAGAATATATTTTCCAAACCTTGAAATTAAAGAAAGATCCCGATATATAAATATACCCGTATATAGCATGTATTTATGTACATATGCATGAGCAATACATGTATCAACACAACTAAGCCTTGATTCCTCACTAGTAGAGTTTTGCTACATAAATCCATCACTCTAGGTCTAAGCCTTGGTCCTCCAAGTCCGAGGCCAGACCTTCTGTACAATGTTTAGAAATCAAATATTTCTTCACCATGTCAACTCCATACGTGTACACATACCATAAATGTAAACACATGCACATCAATACATATATACACATGCACATGACTATGCATAATATAAACCATGAAGCATTAAATTATGTTTAGAAATAACAATTAAGCATTAAATTCAACGACAAAGGATGAAACAGTACCCCAAATTCAAGGGTAAGACTTGAACTGAGTAAATAACTGTACCTCAACAACTGGGGAACTTGGGTAACAAAAACAAGGATGTGATCCCTGACCATGTCTTTATCACTTTGCAAGATCTTTTGCTGCTCACCTACATCAACAAATAACAGAAAAGCATAACCATTAGATATAAACAATACTCTAGATCCTTTAAATATCTAAACCTGATAATAATGAAACAATTACCAGAGTCATGAGGTGCCCAGTTCTTGGCAATAAAGTTCTTGAAATGAATACTAGCAACTTGGCGCACAGCCATGTCGCAATTATTATCCACAATGATCTGCAATAGCCTCACCAGATGCTGTGGAGCGTACTGAAACTGCAAAACAAATGCCCGAACAGAAAAACCATCAAAGAGAATGCACAATCACATGAATGGATTCACTTTTCCAGTCTGATCTATAAGAACAATCATATCTGATCTTTATGACAAAAATTCATAATCTAAAAGAGGAATTGATCTTAAATGATCAATCAAACCAAACTTAATTTTAAACAGAATCTTACTCCATTTTCTCTATTTCTCATAAGAAAACAATATTTCTACTCGATCAATGAAATACAAACGATTGAAATGCAGAATTCTGATAAGCTTATTTCCTGCAAACTAATTAATCAACTGATATCCAAAAAAAAATGCAAAACAAGTTAAAACTAAGAACTCAAATGGAATATCAGAGAACCTGATTGAGGCTTTGCTCGCCGGCTTTGCGCTCATCGGGATTGGGGCTAAGAGCAGCTTGAAGGATGACAGCTAGACTAGGAAGATCCATATCCGGGATAACAAAGATCGAAACAGAGATAAAAAAAACAAAAACCGAGGGTTGAGAATCTGAGATTGATCTTAATCTATCTAAACCCTAGTATAGCTCAATTGAGCTGAGATGGTGTCTCTGTCTAGGGTTTAGAGAGAGCGAAATGAGAGGGAGAAGAGAGAACAGGTTGCGGAGATAGACAGCTAGATGGAGGGGTATTTAAATCACTAGGGTTTACGGTTGTTTTAACTAAATATACTTTGATTGACTGGAGCCCTGACTCCGTGGAACCACTGTTTGGAAACAGAAACGAAATAGTGACGGCGTGGAATCTAGGTACATGCCGAAGCTATTCTAGCTTGCTAAGTTGTTGTTTTGACATAAAACGTCATCGTAGGAAATCATCTGACCGCATTTTTTCCACTGGGTCGGACAGCAGGATAGAGTTAAAAAAAAAAAACGTTTCGTCGTTAACAAGCGAGAGGGATCGTAATGAACGAGATAAAAGGTAGTAAGAAAAAGAGAGCCGCATTTATCCTATTCACGTGTCAACATATAAAATAAAAAAAATTGACCGTTTTATAATAATATTTTTATGTTTCTAATGATGCACCAAATATGTCTTTTTATGTATGGTCGATGTTAACATATTTTAAATTTCACAATTGATTTCTTTTTTTTTTAATATCTTATTCTAAAAATAAGAGACATTTACATGACAACAACGGATTACCTTATATGCAGAGGTTATCCAGGATGAGGACAACGATGTCCAAAAAATTGATAAGGGTGTCACAACCAAGCAACTGGTAAATGGAAGAGAAGAAAGTGGTAGAAGGCTTAGAAGAAGTCCTAAGTGAATGAGAGACTTCATCAGATGAAGAATAGAATCAAGGAAGAAGAAGTGAACGTTGGCAGTTACATAGTTAGAAACCTGTTAGATTCTGTTAGTTGCTAGCAAGTTTGTTAAGAAGTTGTCAATTCTATTTTGCAGTTAAAACATAACTCCTTTCACCAAGACTCTATAAATACTTGATTTTGTATCTTACGAGGGCAATAAACACAATTCTCATAAGCTTTCTTTCATTTTTGGATCAAACAATTTCATTCTTTTTTTCTTTTGGTTTTATTTCTTGAACCAGTAAAGAACAGATACCTTTTGGTATCCATTGGTGCTTTCACTGAGAAACTGAGAGATATAGAAATACTTGTAATTCTCAATAAATTATATGGTAGAAGAAACTCGCATGATCAAGATAAATGAGTCTAACAAAGTTCTGTACCAATATATCACAACTTACAAAATTAAATCCGATGCTACCTTCACAAAAACAGATGAAGCATTAACAAGAACAAAAGCAACTCTTGTTACAACGGTGATTAACTTTTGTAAATAGATAGACACATTCGACATCTTCATTTTGAGCATAATTTTTTTTGTTAAATTTTTTTTGGCTATTTTAAATTTAGAAAATTGTTTTTTTGTAAAAAGGTATTTAAACTTTTCAACGTGGGTATTATATTTAGCACTTCCATTATCTTTGAGAAATCATATATATGAATAGAAAATATTTAAATTTGTGACTACGAATTCTTTATGATTAGACTTAAGTAAATTGTGATAAAATGAAATTATTGAGTTGAGAGTGTGAAGATATTATGAAATAATTACAAGTTTACTTGATAGAAAATTAAGAAAGTTTCTGTTCGATTTTAGATTTTAAGGTTACCACTTAGGTAACTTTACCCTACATGGGGTCATGGCGTTACACAGTTCGTCGGTTTTAAGTTTTTTTATATATGTTTTATTTAAAATATATATATACACTAACCTTAAAATAAATGTGCCCCCTCTTTAGCGTTTTCAGTTTCAACTCACTCGCTGTCTCTCTAAGTCTTGATACCCAGAGGTGAAGCAAGCGCAACCACTCACCTGCCACTCCTCCACTATAGCCACCATCCTACTCCTCTACGTCGTTACACCGCCACGCCGTTACGTTGCCAGACTCACCATCACCATCCAACAGCAAGCCTCAAATCGAATCAGAAGAAACCCATTTCGTTCAATCATCAAAGTTCAAAAGGTAAACTCTCCTAACTCTTCCTATTTGCATCTATTTTCTTCTTGAATTAGTGTTTAATTAATATTTTTTCACAACTTATTTGGAAATTGGAGTTAGAGACTGGTTGGTTTTGGCTTTGGCTTGACATCTCAATGTTTTGTTCAATGAAAATATGTACTCTGCATGTAGATGAAGGGAAATATCACCTTAATTTGATTTTCACTTTAATAAATGTAATTATTGATTTAAAAAAAAAAATAAAAAACTAAGTTGTATCTAAAGTAATGGAGAATAATACTCTGTAAAATGAAATGTTTTGAAACTCATAGTCAACAAAGAAATAAGAAGAAGATGTGCAATTACCATTTACTAACTCTTCCTCATTTAAATTTAATTTTCATTTGCCAATTCCCAATAAAGCAAACTCTGTTCTTCGTTTGCAATAAAAAGGAAAAAATAAAATACTTTTGCCTATCTGGCTATCTTCAGGAAACATCTCTGGTTTGGCATTTTCTATGCATGCCCAGTGGAAAGCGCCCTTTAAATTTTAGAGAACTTCTATTGCAAAACACGCCTCACATGCAAAGCGTATATTGGAAGTGTTTTTTCCTTCAAAATAACACATTTTTCACCCAAACATGGAGGGATGATAAAGTATGTCAAGAGAGAGAATACACCTCATAATGTATGAGAATAATTTATCTTCGAAGGCTTATAGGGGTAGTAATTTATAGGTGAAAGAGAATTTGTCTTATTTAATGCATTGATTAGTTGTCATAAATGTTACATTAGTGGGTGCAGGTACCCAATTTCGTTTCAAATATTAGAACAAACCATTTGTGGAACCTAATGACGAAATGTTAATCTCGAAAAAAATAAAAATTGATGAACATATGGTGAAAATTTAATTTTGAACGAAATTTTATCAAACCAATTCTAACCAAATCAATCTAGATTGAAACCGGACAAAACGGGCCGAAAATATTAAAAAAATTAATGATTGGCAGGACTAGACCTAACCGAACGGCTAGACCATAAGGCCGACTGGATCGAGTCCATGACCAAATGGTCGGGTCCTAGACTTGACCTACCGCGTCATTGTAGGTACTGCACATTTCCACTGATACCCTACAACTCTATGCTTAATACTCAAGATCATTACTTTGTGAGGTAACATATGGAAGGTTTATTGCTTATGAGGTCTAACCTAACCCTTTATGAGTTGTAAGAAGGCCCCCATGATAAGTGTCTTTTTAAGTGTTAGACTTTCAACAACTGTTTCATTGCTATATGGTGTTAGGCCTTATCGAGAGACATTTTTTGAAGGGACGTGTCATTTAATCACAAAGTAGAGATGACGCGTAAACTAGAGAAATCCATTGTCATTAGTCTGCAAGAGAGATTCGGGATAAGAGATCGAGGTATGAGATGAGAGAGATTCGGGGAAAGAGTTGAGGTATGGGAGGAGAAAGATTTAAGGCTTCCTTTATCGCTTAGGTTGAAACCTAACCCTCATGTTATTGAAAAAATATTTAATAAGTAATTCGAATTATTCTTGCAACACACTAAGCAGACAAGCATACACAAAACACTTTTTCACCCAATAATTATATCAATTCAACAATTAATCATTCAACATGCATTATAAACAATATAAATCACCAAAGCATGTATATAAGCAATGTAATCATCGAAACATTAAACATGATAGATTTAAATTCACTTAAAACTAAAGAAAACACGTTAGTACAGAGAGTAATAAGAATTAAAATCGAAAAAAGAAACAAAAAACAAATTTAAGAAAATTGGTGTCAAGTCAGCCGACCGAGTCCAAATAAGACCCAGCCGATCACAGACTAGGGTCGGTCGGCCCCGGTCAAGATTCTATCGGCTCCCACCCTACTGGTTCTAGGCAGTTCGAGTTTTTATGAAACTCTCATTTTTTATTGATTTTGGATGCAATTTTAAAAACAAAAATTCATACAAAACCCTAATCTATATAACATAATTATGCAAATCAATCCTAAAATATTTTCTAGGTGACATTATTTTATTTAATTTATTTAGATTCAAATAACCTTAATCTATATGATACACAAAATTATAATGCAAACCTAAAACATATTTCTACATGACATGCATAATCAAATCATGGAGATTTGGAATAATCAATCATCATGTTGGAGATAATTTAAATTACTAGAGAAAAGTAAATTACCTTTTTATGATTCGGTCTCTTCACATTTTTATTTAATCTTTACAAGCATGGCTTATTATTTAAAACCACTATAAATAAAATTCGTTAAAATGACTTCAAGGATTTCTAATTGCATATTCACATGTCATATGGATTTATTTTACAAAACCAGTTGTATGATTGCATTTAATTTTTGTACGTCATATAGATTAGCATTATTGCATCTAAATAATTAATTAAAAATCACATGTCATCTAGAAATAAATTATTAAGATTGTTTGCATAATTACATGTCATTTAGATTCATATTTCATATAATTTTTCATTGATAAATTGCATTGGAAGGCAGTCGAAAACGAAAATTGCGTAGAAACTCGAACTACCAAATCAGCACTATGGGAGCCCGTCAGCTTGTCACTTGGCCCGGCCGACCTTGAGTTTGGACTAGTTAGGTTCTGTTGGACCCGATCGATTGACTTAATCCCGATTTCTCCAATTTTGTGTTCTTTGATTCGTTTTTGGATTTAATGTTTATTACCTTTTGTGTTAACATGTTTATTTATGTTGTCAGGTGAAATATATTATTTTATGTTTTATGATATATTTTTGTTATTTAATTGCCTTTAAACATGATTGGTATTTTGCTGTTTGATTTACATAATTGTTGAGTGCAATATTATTTGCCTATTTGCCTGATAAATTGTTATTGTTTGTGAAATATGGTAGTGTGTAGCAATAAATAATTTTTGTAAATTCTTAAATGTTTTCCCAATAACATGGGGCTAGGTTTCAACCTAGGTGAAAGGGGAAGTTTTAATTCCTTTTCCTCTCGTACCCCAATTTTTTGCCTCGAAACTCTTGCAGACCAATGATAAAGGATTTTAACCACCATTTAAGGTAAAATAGTGACTCTAATTTACACATTGTCCTTACTTTGTGCTTTGATGATACGTCTCTCGAAAAAAATTCCTTGGTTAGGCCTAAAGCCATAAATAGTGAACATTACTATTCTAATGCTCTTAGACCTAATAGGTTCCAAACCTTCTATATGTCAACACACTTCGATCCGCATCATCGCTTATTCACCCTTCCCTGAAGCGAATGACCTTGGGTATCAAGCTCGGAGTTGTGGGGTGCGATGGAAAGGTGCGGTGCCTACAATATGTATCTTACTCATAACCAACCAACCATGATTTTAATATCCGCTTTAACACTCCCAACTGGCCTCTCTTTTCATTAACCCATTATCCTCATAAGAAATGGATCATCAATATCATTTTCACTCTTAAAGCTCTCTTCTTCCTTTCATAGATTTCTTCATTTTCCAATTCAGTACTTAACTAATTTCACAACTTCCTTACTCTATTATAGATTTATTTAGTAATTTTCAGATAACTTTTGTCCCTTGTTTCATAACTGGTATTAAGGATATTTAAAGACCCCAAAGTTTATTTTGAAGTAAATTTTTCATAAAAAAGATAGTAGCATATGAGGTTCGGGTAACAGCCTGTAATTCTTCATGTTCATCATCTACTATTGCAATTGTTTGTAGGTCTAAAGGTTAATGGTTTAAAATTGGAAGCTAAATAAACTTTTGCAAAACATACTATGGAGGGTTTAGTTGATGAGATGATGAGTTTATGCTCTTTATTCTCCTAGTGTAAAGTAGACCATGTAGATAGAAAGGGTAATTGTGTGGCTTACCACCTAGCAAAATATAGGCTGCGTAACGTGGGTTCTTGTGAGGCTCGAGAACTTTCATACATGTATGATCATATAATATGAATATGTACAATAATTACTTACACAAGCAGTGTGTTAAGGGTTTGTTTAAATTATTATCGATAAAGAGCGAATTATGACTAGTTTAGATTTGATGATAAATTTGAATAGGCAAATGATCATGGTTTAATGTGAAAATTGACCCATAATCCTGTAATTTTGTGTATATTATGATTTTCTAGTTAGAATTACATTTTGAAATAAAAAAAGATCAAGTTTTACCTTTGGGCTTTGAATTGGACATTAAATTGGGTTGAAGTGATTTTGGGGCCATGAGGTTGGCCCATTAGGGATTGGTTTATGTATTGCTTGACATGTGTTAAGCATTACAAGGATTTACATAGCCCTACAATCAGATCGTGATATATCTTCAAATTAACCTAAAAATAATGCAAAGTGAGAAAAAAACAAATAAGATAAAGGAAAGAGAGAGGGAGAGCGTGCGAGTGACATGTGTCTTATGACTAACCCATAGCCTTGAGTGACATGTGTCATAAGCTATGGCTCACCCCTAATCTCTAGTTACATGTGTCCTATGACTCATACATACCTTTCACTCAACTACTTGTATCGTTTTTAGAGCTTAGAGAGCAGCTTAGGAATTAAGAAATTCATAATAGAAAAGAAAAAGTGAGAAAATAGAGAAATATAGTTTCTTGAAAATAATTACGGTGGAAACAACTATCAATCTGATTTTGAGTAATTTGAAACTCTAGAAAAAATATAAACTCTTCGTTTCCTACATAACTTGTCAAATATGGTAAAATTCTGTATGGATATTATGAATTGTAGTTTGGTAATAACATAATAATGATATTTTAGAATTAATGATGGAACTTGCTAGTTGCACCACATGCATTTCATGATTCATACCACTTATCTTATTGAGTTTAGTTGTTTAGCTGATCCATTCTTTGAATAGTTTGTCTTTTTAGATTGAAGATATTACATTTAAGGAGGTTGGCATGATGGGGTTAGTTGAGCAAATCTGGAGTTCAGTTTTTTTTTTTTTTTTTTTTTAAATAATTGGATTTCTAATCATGTATAATTGAGTATTGTATTATAGACTTGATCAGTTATAGAGGTTTAAAGTGACGTTTTATTGTAAAAGATTTGATGTAAAGCTTTCGCATATAATATAATGATTTCTAGCGCATTCTGATTATCTTTTAAGGTTATGTGGTACTGATTTATCAATTGAAGTTTTGCTCACTTGTAAAAACTCTATAGTTGAGTAATTGTGTTACGTCCTTGAGTTAGTGCTCGAGTGAAAACTTAGTGTTTGGTAAGGGAAACCCTTGATTATGTTTCGTATTGGCTTATGTGTTGATGCTTCAAGCTAATGTTATTTAAAAGTTCCATTTAAGAAAAACAAACTACATTCATTTACAGCAATTTTAAATGAAATTAGAAAATTAAATCTCACATTCTCTCTTACTTTTTATAATGAAAAATAATTTTTTTTATTTCATATATAGTTTTTATAGTATATAGTACTTAAATGTTATGAGCATTTTGAGAAAAAAAGGAAACATTAAATCCAGTTATCATTTATTCTAAACATTTAAAACTAATAATTTAATTGAATTTTATAATCTAATAGAAGATAATCTGTAATATCCGTATTCGTAAAGAAAGGGTAAAAAAGTAATTTGATAAATATGACATGGAGTTAAAATAATATATATGCGAAAAATTTAATTTTTATAAAACAATTCTCAAAGAAAAAAAAGAAAAAAAAACAGACGCGTGGTGGTGTAAAGAAAAGAAAAAAAAAACGTATAGATAAAGGAAAAAGAAAACTTTTTTATAAAAAAATAAATAAATAATTGGACTTGGCAACACTTGGCTCTAGGTGTTGCCAAATTAACCTACCTTTCTTGCATGTTGCACAGCAAGAATGGTGACGGTGCCGCGAAAATTTATTATATATATAATTATTGAATTGTTTTATTAGTTTTACCAAATCCTGTTTGGTTTTCTTTAAATCTCGAATCTAAATTATTCTATTTCTTTAAACATTTGGGTACCGAAAGAAAGGTTGAAAGAGTAAAATTTTGAAGAGGTTATAGGAGAATTTCATAGAAAATCACGTGAAGCTCTAAGAAACACAGAAAGTAATAACGTGAAGTTTGTTTTTTTGAAATTTAGCATACATGAAATTCTTGGAATTTAAAGTGAAAATTTTCAAATGGTGTGAATTATGGAAGAATTGAAGAATAAATTAAAATTTAATATGAATATTATGTCAGATGTTTACGATTAGCAATCGGGGGAAATTGTTGAGAGGAGCAGGAAAGGCAAGGGGGTGATTCACGGGTAACTTTAAGTGCTACGTGGTGAATTAGATTTACTTTAAGTAATCAGGATAAATATGAAATATATAGTGATAATATTTGAATAACTTATTAACCTGTGATTTGATAATAGATGAAAGTTGTTTGATGGGTATAATAAGTATAATTGATATGTGGAAAGTTATTATATGAGAAATAATATTATTGGAATAATAAGTCGATTTAATAATAAATGGGATAAATGAAATTCTTGATGAGTTATGGTTGATAAATTGATGTGATATATGAGGAGAAGAAATTAGTGAAATTTATCAAATAATAATTTGAAAAAATACAGGATAGTTAAATTTAATGTTTGAATGCATGTTTGTTATTATATTATTGTTCATATGCATATTTTATATCATTGTTTATATGTATATGCATGAAATAAAAGAACCGGGAGGGGGTTGGTCTAAATGAAAAACCATGACAACCGATATATACTGGAAATAAATGAAAACCATGAGAGTCGGTATATGCTGGAAATAAATGAAAACCGTGACAGCCGGTATATGCTGAAAATAAAAGAACCAGGACAGGGGCCGGTCTAAATGAAACAAAAGAACCGGGAGGGGTCAGTCTAAGATAAAAACATGTCAACATGTGGGAATACATTCCCTAATAATAATTCACGCATTGCATCTGTTTTAAATATTAATTGTATTACTGAAATACTGAATTTTTGTTTGTTATTTTAAATTTATAGATGAATGAGTCTCATAAAGAGACAGTTATGGTGAGAAAAAAACATAGAAATATGATACGAATAAGATAATTATGAGACAATTGATGGTTTTAAGGTGAACAAATATATAAGAAGAAGGGATTGATAGAGAATGAGACTTATGATATGTGTAGTGATAGTAAAATGCTATTATCAAGTTATGTGAGATATAAATAATTAAATATTAAAAGATTATTTATACGAATTGAATATTTCTAATAAATTTAATTTACTGAAATTTTAAAATTTGTTTTCAAACGGAGCCTTGTTGCAATTTTAAAACTAGACAATCGAGTTAATTTTAGTTAAAATTGGAGGTCAAATTTGTAATTTAATTTAAAAGAATCATACTGCGTATTAAACATGAGAAAGCAGATGGCTAGTGAATGACTAAAAAAACTGGGACACTTCTGTAAAAGGAGAAAAAGTGGGGCACTTAAATGCTTCAGTGAGCGATGCAGTTTGCACTCACTGTTACACGGCGGGAAACTGATAATTTAGGGGAAAACCCCTCCCTCCAAAAGATCGAATTATCTACGATTTGTAATTAAAACCCTAAAGTCTCTCTCTCTCTCTCTCTGCGAGTCTATCTCTTTCTTCTTAGCAAATTCCATCACACACGTAGTAACAGCGGCAAACTGTTACTTGTAATAGCAAAGAAAAGCACCGAGAGAGAGAGAGAGAGAGAGAGAGAGAGAGAGAGCAAAAGCAACAACTCTTTTGCTCTCTCCCCACTCAATAAATCCCATGGCATTTATTCGGAAGCCAATAGAAGAAGACGTCGACATCGACAATCACACGGGCACTCCGATACGATACGTGTCCCTGGACCGTGTCTACTCCGCTGCTTCTCTCTGCGTTAGCGCCACTGGATCCTCCAACGTAATGTCCAAGAAAGTTAAAGCCCGCAAGCTCCTCGTCAACCACTTTGAAGATCCTGATGATCTCAAGTCAATACCGCTGCTCCCAAACCACAAACCCCCAATCCTCCGTGTTTACTCCCGTCGCGTCAAGAGACCGCGGTCGTCCTTCTTTGAGTCGGTGCTTGCGCGCAACATGTTCGAGTCCGAACCCTTCAACGTGAAGGAAGCGATTGTAAAAACTGAAATTTGTGAATCCGATGAGTGCAATGTGAGTCACAGGGAAGGAGAAAACGGTAATTTGAAGAAGAAGAAGAGGAGGTTCGGGAGTAGTGAATTGGTGAAATTGGGGGTCGATTCCAGCGTTTTGTGCGGCCTCGATGGGCCGCGATTGAGGGATTGCCGAAATATCAGTAGGAATAATGGGACTCCCAAGAGAAGGGAGGTCCATTCCACGCGGAATCGCCACAAGATTTTTTCGGGTTCCGCTGCTGCTAAGAAATGGGCCAGGTAATTTTAAATATGTGCTTGTAAGCTTCTGTGATTGCTGGAGGATTTCTAATTAGGAAATATGAGTGAATGGAAAGACCGAATTTTGTTTTTTCCTTTGTCTGGGACCTGATGGTAAATAAAAGGCTTATGCTTGATTGTAGTAATTTGGTCTCCTTCGAGTTCAATGTGCAAATTTCAGTATTTTTTTTTCTTTCTAAACTGTTTAGTTCCATCCTCAGCAAAAAGTAGAGATATTAATCTGTTCATGCTTTCCTCTTTTGATGTAAATTGTGCTTCAGTGAGAAACTTGTGTGGTTGAACAGGTTGAGTTTTGATGGTGCTGATCCAAAAAGGTTCATTGGGCTACAATGCAAGGCAAGCATTTACCTGAACCATTTAATTTGAAGTTTTTGAACTTTTGCTTTATGTAGCTAAATCACTGTTTACATATTATTTTCTAAAATCAAGCTACCTGAATACAGGTTTTTTGGCCATTAGATGCGGATTGGTACTCAGGTCGTGTTGTTGGGTACAATTCAGAGAGTAATCGTCATCAGGTGTGGATCTCCTATCTCATTTCTTTGGTTTCTTTCTCCCCCTCCCCCGCCCCGCCTGATGATTCAAGTTGCTTAAAGCTTAAATTTTGTGGTAAGGTTTCTTGGGTCTCAGCATCTGTACAGCCACTTTGTTGACTATTGACTGAGACACCATGCAGGTTGAATATGAGGATGGAGATAAAGAAGACTTGAATCTTCCAAATGAGAAGATTAGATTTCACATCTCTCGCGAGGAGATGGAGCTTTTGAACCTGAAACTCGATGTTAACAGTAAAGATACTGATGGCCATGATTACAATGAGATGGTGGTGTTGGCTGCTAGTTTAGATGACTGCCAAGAGTTTGAGTCTGGAGACATTATATGGGCGAAACTAACTGGTATGCACTAAATATTTCTGTTTTCTTATATTTACTCATTTTTAATATCTATTTCTCTATTTTAGATTTGTTTTCTAGTTTCTGGTATTTTAATTACAAAACCATATGTCACCCCAGGTTTTTCAAACATATGAACTGTAATCTCTGTGTTAAAAGAAAAGAACTATTATCTCTGTTAATGGGCTTCTTCTATGCTCATTCTAGTAAAATTTTACCTTACAGTTGATAAAAATCATTATCTGTGGTCATCAGTAGACAGGAAAGTTCCAAAGCATCTATTATACATTTGATGAACATATGAGTTCTTGTGTCATGTATTTGTCTTGTGTGCGTGCGTGCTTTAACATGTCTTTTTATTGGCAAGTTGGATATGTTGGGTACTTGTTGGCTTATGCCTATCTTTGTGCTTGGGTGGTTGGATGCGCTTGCACATGACTACATGTAGTATTATCATCGGTATGTTTAACCGAAACTTGAGATTGGCTCCTTGGCGGAGAGAATTTGGTGATTTCAAGTAGATACGAATATTAGCTTTTGTTGAGATCAACCGGACAGGCAATTGTTAAGGTAGTATATGCATTTGTCTTTTACTTGGTGAATATGATTATGACTGGTAGCATCATACGGACACTTGTACCATGTCATGCTAGCTTTCAGGACACTGTTGTGCAATTTAGTGTGTACTTGTCCTAGAAATAAGTTTTGAGCTTCTGAAAAAGAAAAAAAACTTTTGATATTACAACTACTATATGTTTTAATTGTTCTAGTGCAGGTCATGCTATGTGGCCAGCAATTATTGTTGATGAATCCCTTATTGGTGACCGTAAGGGTTTAAACAAAACGTCAGGAGGAAGATCAGTTCCCGTGCAATTTTTTGGCACTCATGATTTTGCAAGGTTTGTGAGTCTTTTTAAGTTTTTTTTTTATAATTATTTTTCATTGACAGTGAGTCTTTTTCAGATTTGATGAGATTTATTATTTTGTTGTGCATTGACAAACCTAGTAAGTTCTTAATGCTAGTGTACCCTGTTTGGGGCAGACATTACAATTATTTTTCTTGTAATTGTTTAGAATAAAAGTGAAACAAGTAATCTCATTTCTCAAAGGACTTCTTTCTTCTTTCCACCTGAAGTGCAAGCAACCTAGTTTCACTAGAAGCTTGGAGGAAGCAAAAATGTAAGTTTCTGTAATTACCACTGCACCTTTTCCTACTTTCCATTATTTATCTATTCTGAAAACATGGGTTTCACTGGAACTTCTTTGTATGTGAGAATAAGAACCTGTTCTTTCCATTGTTCCAATTGCAAGAGCCAAGAGTTCAAGACTCTTTTATTCTTGTACTATTTAGATGTACTTGTAGCATTTATTTGGGTTTAACCAGGTATCTGGGTGTATCTATGAAAAAAACCAGGTATCTGAGTGAACAAAAGCTTCCAGAAAGAATGCTTCAGCTGCAGAATGGCATCGATGCTCATGACTGTGAAAGCATAAGTAGTGAGGATGACGGGAGCACAGATTCAGGTGAAGATTGCATAAAAGATGGAGGAGTCCGGAGGACACTGGGAGGTCTTGGAATTTCTCCATATGTAATTGGGGATTTACAAATTATAAGCCTTGGTAACTTTCAGGAATTCTGAATTGCCTCTGCCTTCTTATAATCTAAGATGTTTTACAGATATGTTGTGTTTTACGCATTTTGTTAACTGATGAGAATTGGAGCCCGTGATTACTTATAGGCATATGACATATCTTACAGGAAAGATTGTTAAGGACTCACAGTTTTTCCAGGATAATAAGTTTATATGGCCTGAAGGATATACAGCCAAGAGGACATTTACTTCAATTAAAGGTCAAACATTTTATGAATGTTCTTTTCTCTCCCTATTTTGAACTATTATGTCATAATTTCATTTTCAACTTCTTTTGATTATCTTAATTTTATTTGCATTACATGACATTTTCTTTTGCTTTCAATTTTGCATGGTACAGATCCGAATATTTGTGCCTTATATAAGATGGAAGTGTTGAGAGATGCTGAGTCAAAGATTCGACCTTTGTTTAGAGTGACAGCTGATAATGGAGAGCAGGTTAGTTTTGCAGCATGTTGCAATAGTAATGTGATCATTTTTTTTGGCTTTTGCTGACCTTTGTTCTTATTCCGTTATATTCTCGTAGTACACCATGTCCACCATCTGTGCTTCTTATACTAATTTATGGTGAGTGTTTTTCTCGCAGTTCCAAGGATCCACTCCATCTGCTTGCTGGAATAAGATATATAAAAAGATAACAAAATTACAAAATAATACTTCTGATAGTCGTGGTGCTGAAGGGGAAAGGATCTATCAGTCTGGTTCAGATATGTTTGGTTTCTCCATTCCTGAAGTTACAAAACTAATACAGGTGTGCCATTTAACAAAAAATCACTTTCTTTATGGAAAATTGCTAAAACATATTTGGATTTATTTTACCCTAATTTCCATATATTTCCTATTTAGAAGACTACATTCTGATATTTTTCACGAGGAAGAGCTTTAGAGTTCCTTGATATATTTTTTTTCTTGTAAAGTATAGCTGTTGTACTTGGGCTGGCACCTCCTTGGTGCCTTGTTAATATATACTCTTACAGGAAAAAAGGATTCATGGCAGAGTTTCTGTGCGTACCAAAGAGCCTTACTTAAAGTTCAACCTTATAGTATACTTCTTGTAATATTACACAATAACAATTTGGTTTTGTTCTAGCTAACTTGGGCAACTTATTTGACAAGGGACAAAGGTTGAGTCTTAGTATGCTTGTTTCATCCTGGGACTGGTTTCAGATTTTTTTATCATGATATCCGTCAATATCCGTGTCAGTTTTTCAAAGAGCAAGTAATTATAATACTGTAGCATTTCTTCTGTAGTATTTGTTATTTGATTGATACGGTTGTCTTCATCCCTTGTGCTATCTTGAAAATGTTAAAAGACTTTTTGAGCACATATTTTTGTGGATCTAAATTCTTGCAATGTGGTTGTTAGCGTATAATACATTTTTATCGAACTGACAGGGGATATCAAAATCCAGACTTCCATCAAAGTTGTCTATGTGCAAGCATAGCTCTAGAAGATATCAAGGCCTGCCTGTTGGTTACAGACCTGTTCGTGTCGACTGGAAAGATCTTGATAAGTGCAACGTCTGCCACATGGATGAGGTGAAGGCCGATTTTCCTTCCAATCATGCATATGTAACCTTATTTTCATTGTTTCATATGGCACTTTTTTTTGCACATTTTTTTAACCCTTTGATTAGTCTCTGAAATGCTGTGAACTGTGTTAATCTCTTTTGAAGCTTCCATCTCTTCTATGGGTCTACATAACAGAAAATGGAAAAAAAGAAAAAAACAAAACCCAATTCTCTTTGGTCTTATTATGATTTGATGTTGTATGATTTAGTTTTCTCTAATTGAGGTTTTTTCCATCAATAGGAGTATGAGAACAATCTATTCTTGCAGTGTGATAAGTGCCGAATGATGGTAAGGGCTTATTTTCTTCCTTATCTGGTGTCAAATTCATTGCTTACATATTGATATAAAAAATATGGATAAAACACTTGATCTGTTGGTTGAAACTTATTTGTAGTATTCTAGTCAACTCTATTTTATTTAATAAATATTGTCTAATGCTTGTCATATATATATATATGGTTGAAACTTATTTGTAGTATTCTAGTCAACTTTTTTTTATTTAATAAATATTATCTAATGCTTGTCATATATATATATATATATATTTGAATATTCTTGTCAGTTCAGTAACTTCATTTTGTGTAATATAGGTCCATGCTAGATGCTATGGGGAATTAGAACCTGTTGATGATGTGCTATGGTTATGCAACTTATGTCGCCCGGGGGCTCCTAATACTCCTCCGCCCTGCTGTCTTTGTCCTGTAATAGGTAATTTGAAGGTACATAGTTTCTTTCTGTGTAAAGCTTTGGACTCTGCATTTCTAATCGATGAATTTACCTTCTTTTAGGGGGTGCTATGAAGCCGGCGACTGATGGACGTTGGGCTCATCTGGCTTGTGCCATATGGATACCTGGTTTGTGTATCGTTTACTCCTTTTTTTTGTGTTGGTTCCTTTCTTATATATAGATGTGTTGACTTACTTACTATGCTCCAGAAACGTGCTTATCTGATGTCAAAAGGATGGAGCCCATTGATGGACTAAATAGAATCAATAAGGTATTTCCCTCTCTTTACCATTGAACTTGTGCCTTGTATTGCACTGAAATTTGTTAGGTTTTCTTATTTGTTTTTCTTTTCCCAGCTTTCCTGGTTGGAGAGAATACTATAGTATTCGTATGAACCTTGAGAAGCAAAGCAATCGGAGCTTTTAAGGTCACACAATGTTCATTTTTCTAATCCTAATCCTGTTTTTTTATGTTTAAACAGGACCGTTGGAAGCTGTTATGTAGCATCTGTGGTGTATCTTATGGAGCTTGTATCCAGGTAAGGTCATAACACCATAATGAATTTTCTATGATGGTTTATTTTATTTGTTATATCCATTCTCATTAAGTTTTTACTTTTGAACTAAGTTTAATAGAACTCATCTGTCAGACTTGAGAACATTTTTCCTTTGATATGATGTTACACTGTTCGGGAGCTTAGAAGCATATGCTAACCCAAGGCCTCTTGGCCTAGTGGTTACCTCCGGGTCCTCCATATAGGAGACCCGGGTTCGATCAGAGAAGCATGTGTTGCACTCTGAAGTTTGTGCCATGAATCCATTATCAAATCTAGAGTTTCATTAGTTTTTATATGTTTCATCTTTACATCAATACAAAATTATTGGAAGAACAGGGTAAATGAGGAAGACTAGCAAAGAAGAAAAAGGCTGATTGGTAGAACAAATTATGTGCATATGAATTATTTATTCTTTTTTTTGATAAGTAAAAATATTATATATAAAGGGCACCAAGGATTGCCCCTATTTACAAAATAGACTATCTACACGATAGTGTTTCTATGAACTATATAAGATCAATAGCATTTACAAAAGAATATCAACCTAATAAAAAATTAAGGAGGTTTAACAAACTCTCCTTAACAGAACTGTTTGAATTTTCTAAGCTATTAAGCCCTCTTTTTTCTTTCTGTCCAAATGATAGAGAGCGGTATCAAAGAATTGGCTTTCCTCTTCTATTTAGAAGTTTGAATACCACTCTAAAGCCCGAATCTCCTCCAAAAACGATCTGACAGAAACCCAAGAGATTCAAAAAACCCGCAAAGTCAGTCTCGAAGTTGAGAAGTCCAAGAACAACCAACCAAGAGATGATAGGTGGACTCCGCATTCTCTTCGCATAGGTATCATCGCTTCACTAAAACCTTCCCTCTCCTTTGTAAATTGTCAATAGTCAAGATTCTACCCCAAATAGATTCCCTATTACAAAAAAAACCTTGGAGGGAGCACAAGTCTTCCAAATGGCTTTGCATGGAAAATTTGAATTTCCTTTCATAGGCATACAAAAGGCCTTGTAGAAGGAGCCAACTTCAAACTCCTTAGTCCCCCATTTAATTGTATCTTTCCTCTGCAAGTCAAAGTTCAGCTTGTAGATCGTATCAAAGAAGTCCTCAATGTCTTGAAGTTCCCAATCGTGCACATTGCGAACTTTTAGGGATGTTCCACACCAACTCTCCATTAGAAAGAGAGACGCAATGACTAATCAAGGCTTCTTTTTCTCTCACAAGGGAATAAACCTCCGAAAATTGGATGCCATTGGCTAATGGAATCACCTTTCCCCACTTCAAATTGCAAATTTGGATTAAAGTTGTCCCATTCCTTTCTAATTTATTTCCAAGTCCGCACACCATAGGCCCCTCAAACCTCTTTAGACATCCATCCATTATGTTCCAAACCAAATTAGTGCTTTCTTTTCATTGGTGAACCTCCAAAGCCACTCCCAAGCAAAACTTTATGGAATAAAGTGAGCAATTTAGGTCAACTCAGTTCGTCAAGTCCTCATCCTGACTATAGAGGATATGCCATTTGATTTCATCTGTCACCTCTTCTCTCTTTTTTCTCACCATTAAGCTTGAACCCCATACTTTTCATTGAATTGGATATCATTGAGCCCTTACTTGGTAACTTGGCTTATAAGTATATTTCAACTGCATATTATTGAGATGAGATAATTAGTATCTGTTCTTCTAATTGCTTAGATGCTTGAATAATCTTTTTCTGATAAGACAGATATGAGATAATTAGGCAAAAGTGGTTCAATGCTCTTAATTTTTGGGTCAAGGAGAATTATTTTGTAAATGAGATAGACATAGTAGATTTAGTGGAATGTCTCTCTTATGGGTAGCCTTTGTATGTGGGTTGCACCTCCTTGGTGCGCTTTTCTTCTTCTTTTCTCCCTAGCTGAATGCTTAGTAAGAAACTGATTTCGTAATTTGCTCGCTATTTCAAGTTTTATGAGAATTTACCTTGACCACTGGGAGTCTATTGTATTATATTTTGCTTGGAATTTGTTCCATATCGAAGATCATTTCTGAACAAAAATAATGTGACTGCTGCTTACTGTTCAGTGTTCAAACAATACTTGTCGGGTGGCGTATCATCCACTTTGTGCACGTGCTGCTGGTCTCTGTGTTGAGGTATTTTTATCATCCTATGGTGAATTCGGGGATTCTATTATATATTTGTATAGCTTGATGTGATGCTGGTGTTTTTCTTGGTGTTGCTGATAGATAATATGGCTCATATGCTCCTTTAATATTCTATTTTTCTCTTTATGATTGCATAGCTTGAGGATGAGGACAGGCTCCATCTCCTTTCTGTAGATGACGATGATGAAGATCAGTGCATTCGTCTGCTTTCCTTCTGCAAGAAGCATAGGCAGCCATCTAATGAGCTTTCTGCACTTGATGAACGGATTGCGCGAGTTGCCCCCCGATGTTCTGATTACATTCCACCATCTAATCCATCTGGCTGTGCTCGTACTGGTATATCACTAAACATTCAGTGCTCTTCGCAGTTATTCTTACTGTACTTTTGCTAGCAGACGCTTATCAAAATTTATCTTACGATTTCCTTACTCTGTCTCTTAGTTACTTAAAGTTATCTTGTTCTTGCATACAACCTCTTGACATTTTTCCTGCTTGAATTAGTAATAATAATGACAAAATATATCAATAAAAATCAAATTTGATGCAGTCACATTTTGTTTGTTGAATTTGTTAGATGAAAGCCTGAATGTTGTTTTGATTTGTAATCTCCGTTTCTGTTCTTGGCAGAGCCTTACAATTATTTTGGAAGAAGAGGACGGAAGGAACCTGAAGCCCTTGCTGCTGCATCCTTGAAGCGTTTGTTTGTTGAGAATCAGCCATATGTGGTTGGTGGTTACTGCCAACATGAAGTCGCAGGCAATACTCTACCTTATAATGGAGTGAATGGCTCTAAATTTTCTTTTAGTCTTCACGGGCTAAAAGCCTCTCATCTTGATGCACCGAACAACATTGTTTCTATGGCTGAGAAGTATAAATACATGAGGGAAACCTTCCGAAAAAGATTAGCATTTGGTAAGCATACTTTTTAATTAATGGGGGATGTTCAATTTAGTACCCTATCTATGCATGGTTTGTGGTGCTTCGTTGTATACTTTGGTCCTTGTGGAGGAAAGAAAATTCAAAGGTTTTGATGGAGTAGGCAGCTGGTGAATGTTATGAAATCTATGGTCTTGAGGATGCTATTCTTGGCTCTTGATTCATTCTGGAGTAGAACTTCACAGATGCGTTGTGCATTTCTGGGGTTTCTTTTGATTTTCTTATTTTTCTTCTTCTCCTTTTTTGATACTCTCTTGTATTAGTGTATATCTCATGTGCAGAGCAATCGCCACTCCATTTTGTCCTTTTTTATAAATGCATTTATTCCTTTATGAAAAAAATGGTGGTAAATCTTTTTTTTTGTTTTCATTATTATGTTATCTTTTGGCTCATAAAGAAGTTATTTAGGATGAAGGAGAAAATCTCTTTTATTTTGGTGGCATTTCTTGCCTTTTCATTATTTTCTGGGCACAGCATTACTGTTCCTATGTTCTAGTCTCTTCATTCATGTTAAACATTGTTCTGTTTGACATTCCCATTGAACAGTTCGTGTTTCATAATGGCCTTTGTCAGTCAAAATGTACACATTACTACGTTACATAGAACTGTTTTACATCTTGCATGTCCTTTTAACGAAAGGAAAAAGCCGAAGTAGCTTTAAATTCTCAGCATTGATGTCATGAATTCTACTTGCATGGACAGTTTCAGGAATTCCTAACCTATGTTTTTTGGCCTTCTGTAGTGAATCTTTGTCTGTTTTATAAATTTAGGTTGCAATTGGTGTGAAAATGCTCTATGGGCGTGACCATGAGAGCTCCTACCCCTTGGCCTTTTGTATTGAATCTTTGTTATAGTTTGCAATAGATCTTTGGATTTTTGGGTTTAAACCAGTGTTTTGAAAGGCGGTCTTTGGGCGTGCCTAGGGGTGAGGCAAAGCAAGGGCGAATGCCCTGAGCAGACCAAAAGCGTGTGTATTTTCGCCTTGGGCGTCCGGGCTTACGCCTCATGAATTAACCAAATTTAACCTGAATTTTCAAATTATTAGTTGAATTAACACCCAAAGAAAAATAAAAACAAAAAATTGAGAAAGAAAATTAAAAAAGGTAGGACCTGGAAACGGAGAAGGTCCAGGGGTGACCTCACTGTACACGTCTTCAAAACCGTCACCAACGATGGATTTGGAGTCTATGTCAGGCATCGACGATCTGTCTCTCATCTCCTTCATCTTACTCTCCTCTCCATCTTCACCGTTAAGATCCTCTCTCTTATCTCCCAAAACAATCTCTCTTCACGCAGTCTGAGACCAGTGCTAAAAAGAGGTGGTGCTGTTACTGCTCTGTTTTTAACAAAAGTAAAAAGAGGCAGTGTTAAAAGTCGTTTGGTCATGTCAAGTTATATTCAATAAAAAATAATAAAATTATTAAAATAAAAAGTGGATAAGCTTTTCTTTTTCTTTTACATATAAAAAAACTTTTGTGGATAAAACTTACTTTATAGTTTATACTTTATACTATTGAATTAATTAGTGTACATGACCTGTAGTAGGAACATCATTGCTTTCATGCCACTGCTAGTATATTAATTTAGGTACTTAAGTATTCAGTAATACTACCACTTGAATTTATAATTGTATCTTTCAAAATTTGTTATATGAATGTAAACGTGTAACACTTAATGTTAACATGAAGTTTGTGAAATATTTATTTTTAAGTTTTAAATTATTAAAGTTGATTGATAATTAATTTTTTTATCATTTAATTTATTTAATAAATATTATTTTATTTAAAACACCTCAATATTTCAAAAGGCTTACGTCCCAACGTCTCGAGGCTTACACCTCGTCTCTCTGGGGTAAAACGTCTTGCCCAACGCCATCGCTTCTGAAAAACTGGATTAAACTTTGATTCTTCCCCTGAAAGGTGCATTGTGAAATGTTTGTCATCTGATTTCCTCTTCGTATCGTTGGTTCTTTCTTTGGCTCTAGGGAAATCAGGAATTCATGGATTTGGCATCTTTGCAAAGCATCCACACAGAGCAGGAGACATGGTAAATAACATGGCTTTTCATTATACATAATTATTTTTGAAAGTGTCAGTCATCAAGCATATAGTGAATTTTATCTGTAGGTAATCGAATACACAGGAGAACTTGTTAGACCTCCAATAGCTGACAGGAGAGAACATCTCATCTACAATTCATTGGTGGTATGTACTTCTGAATGATATCGTTGATTTTTTTATTAGTATGCATGCATTACTTTCATACAATTATCTCCTATAAGATGAAGTGAAAACCTTAGTACAAAGCTAACATGATGTTGTTAAATTGGCTGGCACTTGATCGAAGCTGTTGAAAACGAAAATATTATATGATCTTAATTGTTGGTACTAATGTTTTTTAATATTGAAATCAAGAACATCATAATTTATCACCTTCTTTTGGGGTGTTCTTTCACTATACAATTATGGGATTTGGCTCTTAGTATGGTCGGTCCCAATTAGGTGGTCAACATTTCCATCTAAGATGAGGTGTGGGCTTGGAGTGGGTTAAGAGGCGCAAAACTTTTAAGAAAGGCTTATTGTTTGATTCCCTCTGTATTTTTTGGGCTCTATTTTGCATGGAAGGATTAAGAGTCTTTGATGGCAAGGAAAGACTTTTAGCTTCCATCGAGGATGGTGGTTACATACCTTTGGGTTTTGGTTTAAGGGAGTTTTTTGTAAATGAGGAAGATTTCATAGATTTCATTGAGATACTATCTTGTAGATAGCTTATTTTTGCCTAATTTTTTTCTATATTAAAAGAATGTATATAAATAAAAAGGCACCAAGGGGGTGCCACCCCACCCAAGTAAAAAAAATCTATCTACAAGATAGAATCTCAAAAAGATCTACAATATCTTAATCCTTTACAAATAAATTCCTATTAAACCAAAATCCAAGAGTATGCAATACCCATCCTTAATAACAGCTGGTGGTTTTTCCATGCTATCAAAAGCTTTCTTATTCCTTTCAAGCCAAATAACCCAAAAAATGGAAAGGGGAATCAAAGAGTAAGCTCTTTTCCTAAGCAGGGTACCTCGCACCCTACACCAAGCCCACATTTCATCTTGAACTGAGCCAACAGTCACCCATTGAATTCTCACCAAGCTAAACGCCAACTCCCAAAGGTTCCTAGTTTAGGAGCACCCCAAGAGAAGATGAAAGATAAACTCCTCCCCCTTTACAAAGATAACACCTATTGACTAACACCTTCCCTCTTTTTCTAAGGTTATCAATGGTAAGAATGCTACCCCAACTGGCTTCCCAAGCAAAAAAAGCCACCTTTGTTGGAGCTAGGTTTTTCCAAATCGCTTTCCAAGGAAAGTTGTCCCTATCCTTCGATTTTTTTTTGAAAAAATCATATAAAAGGACTTAACCCAAAAAAATCCTCTTGGATTCAATCTCCACTTAACCTTATTTCTTTAAGAAAGTTCACTTTCACTCTATGAATGCTTTCAAAGAAACTAATCACATCCCCTACTTCCCAATCATGAGCATTTTGAATGAAGGTAATATTCCACACAAGCTCCTCATTATGGATACACATACAAGAACTCACCAAAGCCTCTTTATCTCGAGCAAGAGCATAGACCAATGGAAATTGCTTTTAAGAGGAGCCTCCCCAAATCACACATTATGCCAAAACCGAATAGCTAAACCATTGCCGCACTCAAAGAAAATATGAGGAACAAAAGCATCCCACCCCTTTCTAATCCACCTCCAAACCCCAACACCATAAGTACCACGTGTCTCTTTAGAAAACCATCCATTGCCCTCTACCCCATACTTAGCCACAATAACCCTGCGCCACAAATTGTCTTTTTCTGCCATAAATCTTCAAAGCCACTTACCTAAAAGAGCTTTGTTATAGAGAACCAACAACTTGATACCAAAACCACCTCGATCAAAAGGTTGCTTTACTATTCCCCATTTCACCAAGTGGAACTTGAAATCTTCCCCAAAATTGCCCCAAAGGAATCTTTGTTGAATACCTTCCAACCTCTTAGCAACCTCACAAGGGATAGGAAAAAGAGACATAAAGTAAATAGGAAGGCTCGAAAAGGTACTCTTGATAAGAGTTAAACGTCCACCCTTGGATAGAAAGTGGCTTTTGCACCCGGCTAACTTCTTTTCAAATCTTTCCACAATGAGTGCCCATATAGTCTCGTCTTTAAATTTAGTGTCCAACGGGATTCCCAAGTAAGTTATTGAGAGGGATCCGACTTCACACCCTAGTACATTTGCGAACAGCCCCCGTTAACCCCTCTCCAATAGGAATCAAAACACTTTTGCTTAGGTTCACCTTCAACTCGGACACCGCCTCAAAATGAAGAAGTAAACACCGAAGGTAGAGAAATTGTTCCACCTCCGCATCACAAAAAACAATAGAATCATATGCAAAAAGAAGATGTGAAACTTTTGCCTCCTTGCTATCACCCACTACAAACCCATTAATAAAACCTCGATCCACCGCTCTAACAATCAGCTTGCTCAACGCTTCCATGACCAAAGCGAAAAGAAAAAGAGAAAGGGGATCCCCTTGTCTAAGGCCTCTCGAAGCTTTGAAGAAACCTAATGAGCTCCCATTGATCAAAATGGAGAAGGAAGTGGATGAGATGCACTTCCTAATCCATTCACGCCATAAGACACCGAAACCCTTCCTTTCAAATAAATACAAGTGGAAATCCCAACATGATCATAGGCTTTTTCCATGTCAAACTTGCACATAATCCCTTTTTTCCACTTTTTAATTGAGTATCGACACCCTCATTTGCAATCAATGCGGCATCCATAATTTGTCTTCCTTCAATAAAAGCATTTTGGTTCGGCCCAACCACTTTTCCAATAACTTGCTTCAATCTAGTAGTATGAACCTTGGAGAGGAGTTTATAGGTACACCTTACTAAACTAATTGGACAAAAGTCTTTTACATTCGTAGCACCAACCTTCTTAGGGATTAAAACTAAGAAAGTGGCATTGAGACTATCAACAAATTCCCCTATAGCAAAGAATTCAAAAAAGAAAGCCAAGACATCTCGCTTCTCAATATCCCAATTAGCTTGTAGGAAAGCCATAGTGAAATCATCGGGACGCAGAGCTTTGTCCCTATTATAGGCCTTGACTGTAAAGAGAATCTCCTCCTTCTCAAAGGGTCTCTCCATCCAAGAAGCATCATCCTCCCCAATGCTATCAAAAAGCAAACCATCAAGAGTGAGACTCCACTCACAAGGCTCTGAGTAGAGATTCTTATAAAAGTCACACAAGGCTGATTTCATCTCTCGAGCGTTAGTAAAAACAATCCCATTAACCTCCACCTCCCCCAAAAAATTGTATCTTCTATGTGCATTTGCAATTCTATGAAATTTTTTTCTATTTCTGTCCCTATCTTTAAGCCAAATTGCTCTAGATTTTTGCCACCAAGAAATCTCTTCCAAAGAAACTAGATTTTGAAGCTCCCTTTTAGCCTCCCACCTTCTATCTCTCTCACCATTGGAAAGCTTATCACAAACCTCCCGCTCATCAAGAGCGTGAATCTCCCTTACCAAAGTAGCTTTATTAGAGTTAACATCTCCAAAAAGACCTTATTCCACCTTTTCACTTCTTTTTTAATAATTTTCAACTTTCGGGCCACTACAAAGCTAACAAACCCAACTAACTTTGTCCCATGCCACCAACCTCGAACAAGGTCTTTGAAACCATCTATCTTGAGCCACATAATTTCAAATGGTAAGGGGTTCCACCCACAAGCAAGATAATAGGATGATGATCCGACAGGGATCTGACAAGAAGCTTTTGAATCAAATTTGGGGACGTAGCCTCCCAATCAAATGAAACCAAAAACTGGTCAATTCTAGAGAGAGAAGGTGATTCTCTAAAGTTCGACCAAGTGTAAGAGCCTCCCAAAAGGGGAAGGTCCACAAGTCCAAAGTCTCTCACTAAGTCCAAGAATTCCCTCGTACCAATACTCTCCTCCAACCTCCCGTACCTTTCAAAAGGATACAACAAAAGATTAAAATCACCCCCAAAAACCCAAGGAAGAGACCATATGTTTCTAACCACACCAAGATCAAACCACAACTCCTTTTTGATCACTCCCTCTCTGGGGCTATACACTCCCGTAAAAATCCACTCAATCGAAGGATTAGAGGATTTAAAGACACGAGATCGAATGACGGCCAATTCATGAATCAGTCAAGACCAAAACCTTTTTCATTCCACAAAATCAGAATACCCCTAGACGCCCCTCTAGATGGAAAAACCTTCCACCCACAATTTCGAACACCCACATACTACGAAGCACCAAGGCATTTTAGTTTCTTGTAAACGAACTAAGCTCCCTTTCCAATCTCGTAAAAGATACTTAATAGAAGCTTCATTCAACCCCCTTCACATTCCAAGAAACGATGTTCAAATCCATTAGAGCTTGTACCCACTTTATCATAATTAATATCAAAAGCCAATCTCTTTAATTCTCAATTATTATCCCCCTTGTTCATTTTACTAACAGAAGCTTGCTTAGAGGTTGTTTCACTCTTTAGACGCTCTTTTTCAATCTCCACAAAGAAATCTACAGCCTTATCAAAGAAATTGTCACAAGAAACACCAAATTGCTTACTAACCTTCTTGATATTGTTATTCATCCATTCTGAAGCCTTGTCAAAGACTAAATCAACCTCCACATCTGGTTCCAACGCCCAATTCTTGAAACTAGCCAGAGAGGTCTCGACTTCACCAAAGTCCTCACATCCATCTTTTGCCTAATTTTTACTTATGCTACAGCTTCTAATGTATTGGTTTTCCTCTAATATTTGACCTTACTGTCCATCCCCTTTCCAATAGCATGGAAAGGAGCAACAGAAAGCTTGAACAGCCCCTTAATGAACGATAGTGTTCTTAATATAAATAAGTTTTAACTTGGGATCAAATTGGTTGTTGGACAGTCAAATTTGTAACAGGTGTACCAGAAGCTATTCCTGTAACGAGTTTGCCTTTGGTAGGGTTATTACAAGGATGACCTAGTGTGGGACAATCCACTCACATTGGATACTATGCTGAGTACTGAAAGGTGAAGGTTTTAGTGGAGTTTGGGCTGGTTATGGATATCTGAAATATAGAAATAACACAAAGAGGATAGGGTTCATAAGCATCACATCTAGGAATGTTGAGCATCACACCCAACTGGAGATGCATCCCACATCCATAGCATAAATAGATAATATTTCTTCATTCTACCACCCGTTCTTCAAAGTTGACAGCACACAACTTTATATAGGCTAGAGACGAAATTGGTTGTGAAGCATACCTTCTGACCAAGTAAACTTGCTGCACAAGACTCAAGCTCCACAAAAACTGACCAACACAAATGATTGATCCCACAAAACAAATACATAAGCTGGTTGCCAGCTTCAGGGCGAGGGACAAAACTGAAATGACCAGAATGCCATTTACTGGAAAACTGCAACAAAACCTCTCCTAAAATAAAGCAGAAGCTTCTATCATGATTCCAAATGTACAAAGAGGAATACTAAGTCTCACTAAGCACCTAGTTAAAACACATCAGGTTCATCTTTCAATTCTTTATATCTTCTATTCTGTTGGATCTTTGACGTCTGCATCATTGTTGTATGTGGATGGTGGAGTATGCATAAGAAAGTAACAGTTCCAGAAAGTTGTTGAGTACTTTTTCTCTTGCAGGGTGCTGGGACTTACATGTTCCGGATTGATGATGAACGAGTCATTGATGCCACAAGGGCAGGAAGCATTGCTCATCTGATCAACCACTCGTGTGAAGTACACATCATTTCCTCCCACTTCTCTTATAATTTTTGTAGCTCAAAATATTTATTTTATAGAAAGCTAACTTTCAACTCCATACGGTTCAGCCAACCGTTAAAATAACTTGTATAAATTTTGCTTTTCCAGTTGTATTTTTTCCTGTCAGTAATAGTTTAAGTCAAATGGTCACATGGACTTCATAGTTTTAATTATGTTAGGTTGATCATGGTATGGCATTTGCAAGCTCTCAGTGATCTGGCGTAAAGATGATTTGTACTTTTTTCATTATCAATACCTTTTTGAGGAGATACAAGACAGTGTGAAGAATGCTTATTTGACTTCTGTTTTCCGCAGCCAAATTGCTATTCAAGAGTTATCAGCGTTAATGGTGATGAGCATATCATTATATTTGCAAAGAGGGATATTAAAAGATGGGAAGAACTGACATATGATTATAGGTTCACCTCAAGGCCTTCAAATACTTTTTCCATTATTTCTTTCTGTTTCTTGTAGATGCTGATTTTTTCCTCTTAACTTGCAGGTTTTTTTCAATTGATGAACAACTTGCATGTTATTGTGGCTTTCCAAGATGCCGGGGTGTTGTTAATGACATTGAAGCAGAGGAACAAGTAGCAAAGCTACACGCGCCTCGCAGTGAGTTAATAGATTGGAGGGAGGAATGAGAGGTAACAAACTTTAAAAGATCTATATGCACTTACATATCTCTTTCTTCTTTCTTGGATTCAGTTTGGCTTTTGCATGCCTGATACAAGAAGTTTAAATGTCGTGTGGAATGTAGTTTATGTATCAAGTTTTTATTGAAAAAAAGGAAAAAAAAGCTTTATCGAGAAGGATGAATTAATTTTTTTTCTGCAACCTTGTAAATCAAGTGCTTTTGTACTGGGCCTATTGGAATGCTTGCAGGACTCCTTCTTCATCAATTTTTTTGTTGGGTAACAATTTAATTTTATATGCTAGGAAATATTAAGTCGAAAAAGAGTAAGCAATACTTATCAAAAAAAGAAAAGGAGTAAGCAACAGTAGGAAATAAGGATTAATTTGTTTATGAATTCGTTGTATTGAAATGTAGAACTGTGAATATCTTGTTAATGTGTTAAAGTACTTGAGAAATATTCGGAAATGACCAAAATTTATCTGGATACAAGGACTTTCCAGAATCATCACAATGTGGCAAAACAATTATTAAGTATGTGGATCTGCTCTTTTTTTTTTCTTTCTATTTTTTAAAGTCAAGGTTGTATAAAAAGGCACTAAGGGGGTGCCACCAATTACAAAAGCAATTGTATGCAAGATAGTAAATCTATAAGGTCCATAATTTGTGGATTTGCTCCTTGTACCGGAATTAACAAAAATTTGGAGTGGACTTTCTGTGTCTCCCACTTATATAGTTATATGCTTTCGAATACTGCTGGTAACGCAATAAATTTATTGAAAATAATATAGACGTGGCATATAGAAGTCTCTTTTTTTATTGGACCAGATCACATATCAATAGAAAGTATTGCCCACAACGTTAAAATTCAAATTATAATTTTTTTATAAGTAAAAGTATATTCACTAAAGGGCACCACCACCCAACCCATGCACAAAAATCATTTTTGTGCCAAAAATTAAATGAACTCTATAGGTTCTTCATCATTTACAAAAAGCTGCATCAAACCAAAAATGAAGGGTGTGAAGCCATCTATCCTTGATCAAATTAATTGGATTTTCCTCCCCATCAAAAAGTCTCTTATTGCTCTCATTCCACATGGTTGATAGAATTTTTAAATATGATAAATAGCTAAAGAACAATTTTCTTTTCCTTAAATATGAAAGGACCTGTAGGCTATGTAAAATTGAAAAGTGAAATGGAAAACTTAAAATTGATTTCTAATAGGAAGCAACATTTGTAGTTTCCCAATGGTCAATTGTGCATAGTGATCCAACACCTTTTTTGTGGACATCTATACCTCGACAGCAATATCATTTACGATCTTTTAGTTTACTCATATTCATCTTTTTAGATTTGGCTTCCTCTTCCCTAATGTGTCTACTTGTGTTTCTTCAAATTCTTGTATTTTCTTTGCCCCCCTTGTCGATTTCTCATGACTGCTTCAACTTTGTCAACATACAGCTTATGAGATCTCCTTGTGCTGATGACTTTTCCATTTTCCTTTGTGCAGAAGTTTCCCATTGTCAGATCCTTTTGAAGACAAATGCTCCCTCCTTTCTGCTTGTCATTGTGTGCCACTTTGTCATGGTGGATATGTTGTGGAGCTCTGGTTTTCCCCAACTCTTGTATTTTTCTCTAACCTTTTTACTGTACCTTGCAAAATCAAATGATTCAGCTTGTTGTCTCAAGCTGGTTCCTCCTCGTTGGTCTAAACATATCAACTTCGGCAAATGCTGTCGAAATTCTTAACACTGTTAAACTTCCATTTATTGAAAGTAGTTCACTTCGGCTCTTCTACCCCTGGCTCTTGTTCCATTGATTTGTAACATGCCATCAGTTGAGTATAGAAACATTTATGTGACTAGATTAACCCTTTGTAAGAACGTTTCCAATGTTAGCAATGAAAAGTGAATACTAACTGTTTTTTCTGTACGTTTCTATGTCTCTGGTATATTCCATTGTCAGTTCTCTTATTTGCTTTTGTTTCTTTTCCTTTTCATTTGAGTATTGTGCTAATTAATTGCATACAAGTTTCACCTTGTGTTCTCAACATGGAGATTCCAACTCTTGATACAAAAGTATCCCTCATGTTGATATTAGGCTGCATTAGCATTGAAGGTCTTAAGGTATGCACCATCGTGCTCTTAAAATTTGGAATTGAAATAATAATTGTTTGTGCATCTCCTTTGCAATTATAGAGATTGCAGTTGAATTTCTGCATTCTACTTTATCTTTGTTGTCACTGTAGACATTCAACATTTTGATCATTGTCACCTTCTTTGGCATCCAATCAGTTCTGAAGGATCTATGAAGCCATTGGTCAACTAGTCAAATTTGTAGTGCAAGGTCCAATTTCATTTTGAGCTGTAGTATCAAAGGATGTGTCTAAGCCACACAATCTTTGTACATGGAAGTTTTTCTCATTCCCTTTTTGGCTCTCTAGATTTTAGTTGATTTCTTTTCGATTCATTTAGTTTGTGGAATTGGAATTAACTGGGATAGAATTAGGTCGAAGTTAAATGACAATTTTATTTCTTGTGTTAGGTTGTGCACTAGAAATAACCAAACTCTATTTCAACTTTGATCTTTGGTTGGATAGATTGACATACTAGTATCAGAGTAGATTCTGTATCAAATGAGTAAAATATCTATAAAATTTTTTACTTATCAAAAACAAAAGAAAATAGAAAACTCAATTTGCTGTTAATGTGAGAACGAAAAGGCTACCACATTAAGGTTGGTCCCTCTTTTATATATATATTAAAATAATATATGTACAATTTCTATTGGGCCCTCTATATATATATAATATTAAATAGTATATGTACAATGTCTATTATGCACTAAATACTCCTCTCAAATTGGTGCATATATAACATATGAGTGGTGGAATCAAGAACTTTGGGATAACCACTAGTAATTTAAGATTTTCTTTTTGTACTATTAAGTAGTTAAAAGTATTTTCCAAAACAATGCTAGAGTAATTATTGCGATGGTTAAGAATATTTTCATTACAATGTTTCTAAGGTGAATAGATACATCTTATGATTGTCCCCTTTTCTTGTTTAAAACAATATTAATTCAATATTTAAGAGAGACAATCAACAAATTGAAAAAAGTAATAAAAATAAAATAATCTAAAATATCTAACTCAAGTAAATAATAAGCAATTAATTAGCAATAGGATGTGTGGTACATGAACGCTTGCTCGTTTATCCAGTAGTGGGGAGATCATCCTTAATAGAGGAAGATGGAGACGGATCCAAATTGTAGACTAGGAGGCAATAGGCGAAGTAGTGGAATTTGAAGGAGGACTATATGTTTTTGTACGACGTGCGTAAACATGCAACGGATGAGTATATGCAGTGAAAGAGATAGAATATAACAAAATAAAATGGAGTGGATTAAAAAAAAAGTGACATCAACATTGACAAAGAAGCGATATAATGAAGGACTAAAACACTGATGGTCCTTTTGTGTACGTGAATAACCGAAGTAACTACACTCAATGGCATGAGAATCTAAGTTGTCAACATTTGGTGAACAAAACAATCAGATTCAAAGATAAGAGGAACCAAGGGAAAAGGATCATCATGAGAAAACATAACTAAATGGGAGACTTGCCATTAAGAATAAAGGATATTATACGATTAATAAGTAACAAGCAATGAGGATAACGCCACCCCAAATACTTTAGGCACATTCATTTGAAATAAAATGTTTCAAGGTCACCCCAAATACAAGGGCAATTTTGATCGAGTTGATCAGCCTTGGGCTTAGGGGTTATAGCAACAACTAGGGTTTGAATTATTTTTCTTTTTATTTAGGATCCCAAAGGACCTCTTGCTTTACTACCATGTTAATGTGAGAATGAAAAGTCTACTGCACTAGGATTTACCCGGTTGATATATATATATATATATATATATATATATATATATATGTTGAGATATTTCCTATTAGTTTCCTATTAGGTTTCCCAATCTTACTTAGTTTAGTTTTCCTATTATGTCTATTATTTTCTAGTTCTATTAGTATTTATATTTCTAAGTCTATATATAGGCTTGTTGATTTGTATTCAAGATAATCAATAATACAAAGTATTCTTTCCCAATCTGTCTAATGTTAACATGGTATCAGAGCAATATACTTATTAGGATCTTGAATAAATTTTTATTCTAAAAAACACGTGAAAAACAAACTCATCTTCTTCTTCATCTGTCCTTTGTCACGCAACCGCAGACAAAAGCATGCCCATCTTCTTCTACGACTCAGACCTAGTCCTCCACAAACCTTTTTTGGAGTGAATCTGGTCTTTCCCGGCGCAACACCTTCACCTTCTTCTCCTACGATCGTGGCACCTTGGTTGCACCGCCATCCTCTTTTTCTCCAATGAATGTCGCACCCTGCTCGCATCACCATTCTCTTATTCTCTTGCGTCGTTGCACCTCTCTGTTCCTCCCGTCACTTTCCTCGGCTACCGTCACACCTCTTTGTTGCGACCTCCTTTTCCGGTGACAATCTTTGGTTCAGATTCTGTCTAAGTATTCCGGCGACATTAACCTTGAAATATTTTGGTTCAGATTTTGGTCCAGTTATTTGCATCTTGCCCAATACTTGTGTAGATCCGGACTCGTGAACTAACAACAGTAAGTCCAAAAAAAAGAGAGAATGTTGCTCTTTATTTGCTCTTGCCAGTTCCCTTGGTTTAATGGCCTAATTATCATTTAGTTTCTTTGTACATCCTGATGTTTGTGGAGGAACTTGGTTGACTTTTAGTTTATTTATTGTTGTGTGTTGCATTGTTGGTTGTTGTCATCTGTGTTTTGTGGTTGTTGATAATATGGATTCAAAGTCAGCTCCTACTATACCTCTCTATGTGCCTCCTCACATAATCACTACCTGCAAACTTAGTAGTAATTATGTTTTGTGGCCTAAGGCGATGTATAAGTTTGTCACGTGTCAGGGTAAGCGTAGACTTCTCACGGATTACCTACCCACAAATAAGAAATTGTTTGATACATGGGAACAAAAGGACTCCTTACTTATTAGCTGGTTGTGAAATTCGATGGAACCCCAAATTGGTGTACACATCTTGAAATCCGTAAGGAAGTTTGGGAGTATGATCGTTTATTGTATTCTAGCAATCTTAATCTGATGTATGATGTGAATGTTCAATTCTTTCATGGCTAGCAAAGTGATCGGAATATTTTGCTGATATGAAACGAATGTCTTTAGAGTTGCGTGCATTGATGCTTATTTCTGCCGATGTTCAGGCCATGCAAAAAATGACAAGAGCAAATTGAGGTTCTCACCTTCCTGGCTGGTCTGAAACCTGAGTATGAGCCAGTTCGATCACAGATCCTAGGTGAGACTGAACTTCCTACCTGGTTCGAGACTTATGCTCGTGTGTTGCGTGTGATTTCTCAGCCTACTAATAAAGGTGTTGTAATTGAGAAGTCTGCCTTGGTTGCTCAAGCTTGGCAAGATGTTCATGCTGATAGTGGTAGATGACGTGGTTCTCGTGATTTCAGTATTTGTGGTGGCAAAGAGGGTCATGGTGTTGGTTGTGGTGGTATTTCTGTTGGTCATGTTAGTGTTGTTTCTGTTGGCCGTGGTAGTGTTGGCCGGGGTTTTTTTCGTCAATGTACTCATTGTCACTGTTACGGACATACTTGAGAGACGTGTTGGAATTTGGTTGGTTGCCCCGTAGTTGCTAATGTTGTGACATGAGTCTGTTGATTGTAATCTTGCCCCATATTCTATGCTTTCGACCTCTTTGATGATTTCCAAAGACGAGTATGATGAATTCTTACAGTATAAGGCCTTATACTCGCCAGGCATCTTCCTTGATCAAGGTGAATTATCATTTGATCTAGGTAAGTATAGACGATTGGTTGGGAAATTGAATTATTTGATTGTTGGTAGACCAAATATTTCGTTTGCAACAAGTGTAGTTAGTCAGTTTCTAGATGGTCCACGAACTAGTCTTTGGGATACTGTTATTTGTGGTCATGGTTTACTTTATCAAAGCCACGTTCATACTCAAGTTGAGGGTTATAATGATGTAGATTTGGTCCGCTCTCCATCTAATAGGAGGTCCACTACTGGATATTGTGTGTTTGTTTGAGGTAATTTAGTGTCATGGAAGAGTAAGAAACAAACTATGGTTGTTAGATTGAGTGCTAAGTACAAATACAGAGTAATGACGTATATTACCTGTGAGATGGTTTGGCTAAAACAATTGTTTGCAGAACTTGAGATTAATCAGTAAGGTCTTATGAGCTTAGTGTGTGACAATCAAGCAGATATTCATATTGCGAATAATCCAATGTTTCATGAGAGAACTAAACATATTGAAGTTGATTGTCTTGTTCGAGAAAAGCTTGTGCAAAACGTGATCAGTACTAGATGTGTGAAGTCGACATATAGTAGATTTATTTACTAAACCATTGGATGGTTCATGAATTAGATTTATTTGTATCAAGTTGGGTGCATATGATATCTATGCTCCAACTTGAGGGGGAGCATTGATAATCCTATTAGGATTCTTATTATGCGTCATAATAGGTTTTTTAAATGTTATCTAGTTTATGTTTATCTTATCCAGTTGATGTCTCCTAGTCTTATTAGATGTGATATTCGTAAGTCTATATATTAGACAGCCGAATTGTATTCAAATTAATCAATAAAAACAGAATTTTTTTCAATTCTCTGATTTCAACAAATACTGTTCTTTTTTCTCAATTTAATTTAATCTCTGATAGTCTACTTACTAAGCATCTTAATTGTTCTGTTACCTTTCTTTTTGATTATGTTTTTATTCAAGATTTGAAAACACGAAAGATGATTAGTGGAGGCATGAATCCAATGGTCTTTGTCACTTTGATCCTATCACATCACCTATTGTCTGTTCAGTTGACATGTCCATTTTTTCAGCTTCATTGTCGTCTTGGTCATCCGTCCTTGGAGAACCTAAAGAAGTTAGTTCCTGCTTTGAGTTAGATTTCTTCTTTAGAGTGTGAGTCGTGTCAGTTGGGTAAGTATCATCGTGTGCTGTTTCCTTCCTGAGTTAATAAAAGTATGTATAGGCCTATTATGTTAGTGCAATGTTTGGGGTCTAAGTCGTGTGTCTTCTAAACTTGGATTTTGGTATTTTGTTACTTTTATGGATGATTATTCCAAGTTCACATGGGTTTAAGAGTTGTTTTTTTTATTTTTTTTTATTTTGTGCTTTCTGTGTTGAGATAAAAGCCCAATGTTATTTATTAAAATTATACGCAGTGATAATGCTTTTGAATATTTTTCTTATCCTTTTACAACTTTCATGACCAAGTTTGACATTATTCATCAGTTATCTTACTCTCATACATCCCAAGAAAATGAGGTTGTGGAGGGTAAAAATCGTCATCTTATGGATGCTGCTCGTACTATTCTGTTTCACAAGAATGTCTCCAAATTGTTTTGGAGTGAGACAGTTATTAATGCATGTTACTTAATTAACCATATGCCATCATTTTTTTTTGATGGAAAATCCTCTCATTGTGTGTTATCTCTTCATGATACTCATGTCTTGGGTAATTTTGTTTTATTCATTAACTCAAGCGTTGACAAACTTGATCCCCACTCTATTAAATGTAATTTCTTGGGTTATTCTCGCACACGGAAGAGTTATCAGTGTTATAGTGTCGCTAAAACGATACTTTTTTTGTGCTGATGTTACATTCTTTAAGTCTACACCCTTTTATTATGAGTTTCACCCTGTCTTTGATTTGGTTGACTTTCCGTTTCTGTTACCCATTCCAATGGCTCTTCATAAGTCAGATCTTCCTCAGTCAGTTCCTTAGCTCTACAGCCCGTTGCCTGTGCCCTCCAGTCTCTGCTGCTCCACCAATTGCTCCCTCGACAGATCTGGATCTGCATTTATCTTCCTTTTTTGAGGATGATCTTCCCATTGCTCTTCGTAAGGGTAGATGGCTACGCACTACTCATCATGTTGCTAATTTTGTGTCTTATGATCATTTATCTCCTTCATACGCTTCTTTTGTTGCTTCAGTCTCTTTATCTTTATTCCTAAGTATATTACAGAAGCTTTGTCCTATTCTGGGTGGAAATGCATGCCTTGAGTACAAATGATACATGAGACTTGGTTGTATCATTAGCCACGAGGGAGCATAGTCTATTATCAGCTATTGGCTTTCAAATCTTACTTAGTTTAGTTTTCCTATCATGTCTATTATCTGCTAGTTCTATTACGATTTATATTTCTAAGTCTATATATAGGGTTGTTGATTTGTATTCAAGATAATCAATAATACAAAGAATTTTTTTCCAATCCCTCTAATGTTATATGTATATATATAATCACTCCCTACGTCCCATAATTTTGTCGATTGTCACCATTCATCCAATTAAAAGATTATTTTTTTGTTAATATTAAATTATTTTGGTATCCAATATTTTTTAAGTATTCCTTTATAGAATTCTTAAACTTTTAAATTTTTTTCTTATAATTTTAAATCGACAACATTTTAAAAAATAAGAGAAAAATTGCTTTTGAAAAAAATTTGGGATCAAGGGAGTAATGCATGTACAATATTTATTATATCCTAAACAGTTGCCAAATTTTGTCAAAGTTAATTATATTTTTTGGATATAGTATGATAAAATATATTAATTTGTTTTATTGTTATATTAAACTATGTATTTATTTTCATTTAACAAAATTTATAATAAAATTTTATTTTATTGTTATTAATATTTTTATTCATATAATAATAATATTTAAATATTTTTTAGTTAAAATTATTATAATAATTTAATATTACACTCCTTTTGTTCCACTTTTCTGTCATTTCTGCTGTCAACTTTTAAGAAAATATTTTACTTTCTCACAAATCTACTCATTTATGTTCCAATCATTTAAGATGTTAAGAGCATTTTTGTAAAGTGCATGATATTTGCATCATACTTTTAGAAAATGGCAAACCAGTTGAGATATCTATTTTAGGAAAGAGTGACACATAAAATGGGTCAGAGGGAGCAGTAATATTATAGTATAATACAATACAATATAATATAATATAACATAGTATATATATTACAATATATTTTATAATATTTTTAAATTGTTATATTATACAATTTTTAATTTTAATTTAAAATTATTATTAATTTTTTAATAATTATATATGGTATGTATTAGTATATTATTGTATGATAAAAATATTTATTTATTATGTTTTATAGAGTATTATTTTATTTAATATTTAGTAAAGGTTCTTTTTTTTTGAAATTTTATGATTAAGGCAAGTATCTCAAAGCGAATGGCAAATTCTATAGATAGAGGGAATAAATATATATTTCCAATTTTTAGCAATTGTTTATAATGCAAAATTGTCTATTAAGTGGAATTGCCAATTCCAATCTAAATAACAAGTCAAATATTGGAATCGAAATTGACATGGAATTGACCCAGGACGAACATGACAATTCCATCGAACGAGACGTGCTAGTATTGAATAGTTGGGCACTTTATGAGAAATATTGAGAGAAAAATCCAAGAGGTGCCTTAAATGGTTTGGTTATCTGCATTGAAGGTCTAACGATGCTTCAGTGCAAAAAGTGATTTGATCAAAGTAGAACGCATGAAAAGGGTAAGCCGTTGGTCAATGATTATATAGGTTGAAAAAATGTTAGAAGTTGTTAATATTTAGAAAATTTTAAGATATAGTTTTTGTTGAGAGTTCTAATCAGTTTTATGTTAAGAGTTCTAATTAGGTTTCCTATTATGCGTAATAGTAGGTTTGTACTGATTTTACATTCTTCGAGATTACCTCATTTTATTATGAGTTTCTGGCTAATTCTTTTCCGTTTCCATCACCGATTCTAATGCCCTTTACAGGGTTAGATCTTCCTACTACGGTTTCCTCTTCGTCAGTTCCTCCTAGGTTGGTATATCCACTACAAGTTTATACTTGTCGTTTAAAACCTTTAGTCTCGGTTGCTCCACCAATTACTTCCTCGTTAACAGATCTAGATCCATCTTTAACTACCTCATCTGAGGATGATCTTCCCATTACTCTTCAAAAGGGTAAGCGTTTGTGCACTGCTCATCCTATTGTTAATATTGTGTCTTATGATTATTCATCTCCTTCATACGTTTCATTTGTGGCTTCAATCTCTACTATCTTTGTTCCTCAGTGAAGCTTTGTCTCATTCTGGGTGGCAAGTAGCCATGGAAGAAAAGATACATGCCTTGAGTACTAATGATACATGGGATTTGGTTCCTCTCCCGTCTAGAAATCTGATGTTGGATGTCATTGGGTTTACATTGTGAAAGTTCATCGTGATGATACTGCTCACAGATTGAAAGCTCGTTTGGTAGCAAAATGATATACACATATATGGTATTGATTATGCTGAAATGTTCTCTCATGTGGCTAAGATTACATCTGTTCGTGTTTTTGTCTTTTTAGCGGTTACGTTTAATTGACCACTACATCAGTTAGATGTCAAGAATGCTTTTCTCAATGGTTCTTTACACGATGAGGTTTAAATCTGATGTTGGATGTCATTGGGTTTATATTGTGAAAGTTCATCATCATGATACTGTTCACATATTGAAAGCTTGGTTGGTAGCAAAAAGATATACAAATATATAGTATTGATTATGCTGAAACGTTCTCTCATGTGGCTAACATTATATCTGTTCGTGTTTTTGTCTTTTTGGCGGCTACGTTTAATTGACTGCTACATCAGTTAAATGTCAAGAATGCTTTCTTCAATGGTTCTTACACGAGGAGGTTTATATGGAGCAATCTCTAGGATTTGTTGCTCAGGGGGGGTTTGGGCTAGCATGTTGGTTGAAGAAGTTCCTATATGGTTTGAAACAATTTCCTTGATCATGGTTTGGCAAGTGTAGTGATTGATTTTTGTCTCAAGAACCAACACTTGCTCCTGCTGTTTGTGCGTTACGCGAGATTAGTAGAGTAGGGCATCACTGAATATAACTCTTCAGAAATTCACTTGATATCAATAAAATACTTTGTGAGTCTTGGTACCCTGCTGTGCTTGGAAGAACTCAAAGTTTAATTCATACGTCCTAGTGAAAGTAGCAGAATTCAGGAACTTGAGGTAATCACACACTTGCTGGTGTCAAGTGTTCCACAACAAATTTACTGAGCATTATCCCTTTTCTACACTAATCAATTTCAAAAATATTTTGGTGGGTCGTCACTTCTCGTTAGTAAGGTGTCCAGCTTTCTCTTGGCCAATGGAATACATTTGCACAGACTTAGACCATTGAGCATAATTACCACCATTCAATTTACGAGTAGTGATGTAGGGAGACATACTCATGACAACAAAGACAGCAACAATTGGTTGGTAGTCACTTCTTGTCAGTAAGGTGTCCATCTTTCTCTTGGCCAATGAAATACATTTGCACAGACTTAGACCATCGAGCATAATTACTACCATTCAATTTACGAGTAGTGATCTGGGGAGACATACCCATGACAACAAAGACAGCAACAAAAGAACAACCAACGGTGTCTCCACAAATCAACCAACACACTTCAGAAAACAACTAAGAGCAATTACCACATTACATAATCAGAACCAGCAAGAGAAGAGAAAGAGTAACAATTGTTTTTTTTTGCACTTACTGCGCGCATCTGGGTCGGCTCAACAGGTCAAAACCTTGCGTGAACAGGTCGGATCTGCGGATCTGGATCAGGTTGGACTAACAAGCTACGGGCTGTATCTTAGGGCATGCAGAAATCCAGTCTCCTTCAACTTCCACAACACGCAGCCACCGTCAACAGCCAATCCACAGAGCTGCGACCAGATCCGGCTTGAAAAAGACAGCCAAATCTCGCCGGAAACTGCCGGAGAAGACAGAAAAGAGGTTGAAATGCAAAAAACCTCACCGGAAAAGAACCAGAGATGCAGCGCTAGCCAGACCTCGCAGGAGAAAGGAACCAGAGCCTACTGTAGAAGACAACCAGAAAATACTGGAGAAGAAGGCAGTCCTGAGAGCACCAGAGAGAAGCGAATCACCAGAAACCAGAAGAACTAGGCTGGAACAATGCTGAAGAAGACAAAGGTGCGCTGAAATCATGCCGGAGAAGGAGATGGGTGGTGACGTGTTGGGTGAGGTGGGTGATGATAGATTTGGTAGCTATTCTAAACTTAGGGTTTCTTTTTCCTTTATTTTTTTGTGTGTTTATTCAGGATTCAAGAGAACATTGGCTCTGATACTATGTTGACCTGAGATTAGAATTATGTGAGACAGAAAAGTGTACGATATTGTACCAGTGTTATTTATACCAAACTCTATATACATGATTACAAATATTCCCTTAACACTTAATTATTGTTGAAATGAAGAATTGAAAATAATTTTGTATTATTAATTGATATCTGAGAACAATTCAACAGTTCTATATATAGACTTATTGAATATCAAACCTTATAGGACTAGAAGACATCAACTAGATAAGATAGACATAAACTAAGACAGACCAAAAAAACCTACTATGAAACATAATAGGAAACCTAATTAGGACTCTCAACATAAACCTAATTATTACTCGCAGCATTCTCCCTCAAGTTGGAGCATACACATGCACTAACTTGTTACAAAGAAACCATACCAACAACAAATCTCATCAATCTGAAACAAATAAACCAAAATCTATAAATTACAATAACCTATGAGAACAAGTCGGGGCTTCACACCCACCACAAATATTTAGGTCTCCACGTCGGTACCACTTAATGAGGCAAGATCCGAGAACATTGGATCAACAAGACTTTGATTTTTTTTTTTCGTTTTTTTGTTGACTTTGGCTTGAATGAGTTGCAGTCATTGAGTCGAGAGGATACAACATCAACACAGGTTAGATTGGGTTGACATCAACATGTATAGGTCAACATAATAAACATCAACATCGTGGTGATGAACTCTTCTCCTCCTTTTTACTGCATTTTTGTAATTGCTGTTTTTTTTGTCGTACAACACCCCACCGTAAAAATTGTTGAAAAAAAAATAGAAACTAAAAAAAGATTCTAAACTATATATATATATATTAATGGTGTTTATCCCATATCACTTTCAGGATCCCAAACCTCGAGCTCGGATACAATGTTGAAATTTAAAACTGAAAAGAATTTTGTATTATTGATTGATTGATAATATGAATACAATTCAACAGTCTTATATATAGACTTATGAATATCAAACCTAATAGGAGTAAGAGATATAACTAGATAAGATAGATATAAAGTAGGTAAGACAAAAAAACCTACTAGGACACTTAATAGGAAATCTAATTAGGACTCTCAACATAAACCTAATTAAGAACTTTAAACCCCATCTCTCTTGATCTCTTAGTAGAAAAAGAAAGAAAGAAAGCAAGGAACATATGTCAAAAAGCAAAAACAGAGAAAACAAAAGACCCAAAAAAAGTAAAAACAGAAGCAGAACCAGGCACTGAAAAGATGATGAAATTTTTTGGAAGAGGAGACTCTTCCTCTTCTAATGTTTCGCCAGTATCCTTTCCTCACTTTGCATCCACGACGTCGCACTCATCTCCGGTGACGGGATCGACAAGGCCGATCCAGCTGGTGTACCGTGACGAGAAGGGGAAGTTCAGGATGAATCCAGAGGCGGTGGCGGCGCTGCAGCTCGTTGTGGCTGGGCTAGGCAGGGAAAGGGCTTTATATTGAATCAGGCAAGGCCCTGTTTGGTGAAAATGAGTGGTTTTTCTTCAGCCCAAGAGACCAGAAATATCCTAATGGAGCTCGTCCGAACAGAACAGCTGCATCTGGTTACTAGAAGGCAACTAGAACTGATAAACCAATCCTCACCTCAAGAGGGTCACAGTGTCTTGGAGTGAAGAAATATCTTGTATTTTACAATGGTCACCCTTCTAAAGGCGTATAAACCAATTGGATGATGTTTGAGTACCGCCTTCTTGATGATAAATTTCAATCCCCATGGGTTAAGGGATCAATGCGGGGAAAAAAGTTTACAAAATCAATAACATGGGCTGCAGGGACCCTGGCATTTTGGGTCATCTCCTGGGTGGCTGGTCCTTTTGGACGAGGAAGCCAACATGTTTATCTACCCTTTCACTCGAGCTCAACCAAATCTTCCATCGCTGAAGACCTGAAGTTTCTTGTCTTGCCAAAGGGTTGTGGAAGAGTTTCATCCACAAAGCTATTTTATTTTTAGATCGATCTCGTTCTAGCGGGAACTTTGTAGTTGTAGTGAAATATGGCAATTCTTAAAACCTTGACTTCTGCAAGAATTGATATAATTCATGGATTGAACTTCAATCTTCTTGCTCTGACATCATATACCACAATCACTTGCTTTATACCTTAACAAAGTATTGTTCCATTAAAGTGTGGGATTTTAATACTGCTAGTATCCCCATCATTAATATTGCACATTCAGCATCAACGTGTATGGGTTAATAACATCAACATCGGGGTGAGAAACTACTCTTTTTCTTCTTTTTTGTGGTGAGGAACTACTCTTCTTTAATAGCCTTATTTTTTTATTGCCTTTTTTCATTTTTTTTCTCGTACAAATCCATTTATCAAAGTTTCTTTGCTACTTGTGAACAGTATTCGAAAATAATGATGTGAACAGTACTCATGAACAATACCTGTAAACAAATCCATAGTTTTTTTTTGATATTCAACATGAGAGTTGCGTTGGAAAAATTGGCCCAAAAAAAACAAAACAGAAATGAAAAAGATTCTAAACTATATATATTAATGGTGTATATCTCAGATCACCTCCTTGAGCTTTGATACCATATTGAAATTAATAACTGAAAAGAATTTTGTATTATTGATTGATTGATAATATGAATAAAATTCAACAGTTTTATATATAGATTTATGAATATTAAACCTAATTGGATTAAAAGACATAACTAGATAAGATAAATATAAACTAAGTAAGATTAAAAAACCTACTAGGGGATATAATAGGAAACTTAAGTAGGATTCTCAACATAAACCTAATTAGGACTCTCAACACTTCCCCTCAAGTTGGAGCATACACTTGCACCAACTTGTTACAAAGAAAAACCCATACCAATAACAAACCTTATCCAATCAGAAACAAATAAACCAAAATCCATAAATTACAATAACCCATAAAAACAAGTCAGGGCTCCACACCCACGAGGATACAATAACAATACAAGTTGGGTTGGATTGGGTTAACAACATCAACATGTATGGATCACCAACATCAACATCGGGGTGAGGAACTATTTTTCTTGAACTTTTCTTCTTCTTCTTCTTGAACTCTTCTGAACATAAAAACACATTACTATAATTTTTTTTTCTAAATCCGGATTGCTTTTTTTGGGGGAAACTCCTTTTTTATTGTCATTTTTTAAAATCTTCTTTTGTTATTGTACTTTTTTTCGTACGAATCTATTTATCAAACTTTCTTCACAGTACTCGTAAACAGTGTCGTGAACAGTACCCATAAACGGGTTCGTAATTTTTTTGTGACATACAGCATCGGTGTCGGGCCCCAAAAAAACAAAACAAAAACTAAAAATATTCTAAACTATATATATATATATATATATATATATATATATATATATATATTAATGGTGTTAAGCTCTGATACCATGTTGAAATTAAGAATTGAAAATAATTTTGTATTAGTAATCGATGATCTGAATACAATTCAACAGTCCTATAAATAGATTTATGAATATCAAACCTAATAAAACTAAAAGACATAACTAGATAAGATAAATATAAACTAAGTAAGACTAAAAAACCTACTAGGATACATTATCGAAACCGAATTAGGACTTTCATCATAAACCTAATTAAGACTCTCAACAATTATAAAGTAAACATCTATCCAAAAGTTTTACTTTGGCTGAGAGTGAATAGACACACAACCTCTTCGCTTCGAAAAGAATTCATGCTCAAATTTTGATGGTAGGACTGAAAATAAATTCACCTTTCAAGCTTTGTCCCATTTCATGTTTGGACGCATCTTTATATTTTGATAATGGTGCTGAACTTTCAATCTTTTGTTATTCCATCCAATCAATCAACCGAGTTGCAACAACATGACCTATGATTAATTTTCTGATGAACCATGACAAATAAGATCATACTGGTCATTTTAACATTGATTCATGTAAAAAACTTTTCAAGACAATGCTAACTTTTTTCTTCCACTCGCTACCCAAATCATATTTGATGCCAAAAACATTTATTTATAATTCACCCTATATTATTTTAGTAAAAACTGCTTTGTTGTGCTTTTGTTCTTTCTGTTTTTTTTTTTCATCTTTTGGGTTATTTTGAGTTTTTAATCAAGTTCCAAATTCCAATTGAATGATATGGTTTCTTCATGCCCTTGGCCACTTATTTTGTGTAGCTTTGAAAGGTCATTTTCTTCTAGTGACAACAAGTGCCTCTCAGCCTTTTGTTAAAGAAGGCTTGAAGCGTGGTATCTTACAACTTAATATATCCAAGAGGTGGTAAGGCATGAAGCAGCTATGATGTTGTAGTGCTTAAAAAACAATGTAAGGGTTTTTTCCCACATAGGAGTTATAGCACAAGTCGAGTTGGTATCTAGAGTTAAATTAGTAGACACCTGCAAAATGGCTCCTTGTATTGGGGCCGTAGTAACTGGAGGAGTTACTAGAAGCCTAGAACTGATCCACAACCTTTTTGATGTGCAGGTATAACTTGTAGGTTGTGAATTCATCGCAAAATATGATCCAATTAGCAAGCTCCATTGGCAGTACTTCATAAATTTTCTTTCAATTTCAGATGCAAAGTTTGGCAGTACCTTGAGTTCATGGAAGGTTAAGCTTCTTTGTCTAAAGGCTGTGGCATGCTAATGCTAGTGAAAGCTTCTGTTGAATTGCATATATTGTCCAAATTTTATACTAGTATTTTAATAAATAGTTTGAGAGAGAAATCCTACTCTCTATCCATATTTTGTGCTTGCTTATTTTTGTCATTTCTTATTGTTCCTCTAGATCATTTCTTGTTTACAAATTAATGAACCAACTCAAGTTGGTATTGTATGGGAAACAGAGCCTTACTCTTGATGTAGGTAGCGCATATTTAGGCATCATAAGTACTCCTAACAATGCTATAGCAACTCAATACGATTCTACATCTGGAGATGATCTCTGGGCTTCTTATTGGCACATTTTTGGATGGATCAGTTTGTTTAAGGTCTCTCTCTCCGATCTTTTGTTTTTGGTGAAAAGGGGGTCCTAGCTAAATTCTGGGATTTTGAGTCAATTCAGAGGTGCGTTTGCACAAAAACCAGAGCATAGTTTTATGTAACTGGGTTGGAATAGGGTTTTATGAACCTATTTGGCATTATAATTTTTTACATAGACATAACTTCTGATCAGTTTTTTTTAAATAATATTTAATTATTGTCAAGCTGTATGGAAAGCAACTATGGTTGACATTTTTGGTAGTGTTCAAAACACCTAATCAAAATAGAAAGTCTACTGTTCTCTGACTTTACCACTTTAAACCTTCAATCTAAATAGTTTTCTAGGTTTGTTTTCGAAAGTATTTTATGGTCTACCCTGCATGTCTAAAATAAATTTATGTCCATTCAAGGGTGGTCCCATATGTTGAAGTTTCTGGGGGCTTATGTGAAGTTGTAAACACCTAGTTGACCAGGATGTAGGGAAGCTCTAGTTTAGTTAGGAATCAATAAACTCAATTTACAAAGTACTTTTAATTGGTTCTTTGGAGTTGGAATAGTACAAATTATTGGAAAAGGGAGATATTACCTGGTTTGAGTTGGAATGATTTTGCAGTACTTGCTCAAAATTTCTTTGTTTTGCTAATCTCCTAGAATTTTAAGTATGGCGATTTATCAGATGCATCTCCTTCCTCATCAGGTCACTAGGCTTTTTGCAAGCAGATGCATGAGTTTGCCATACTTAGCCATGGCTAGCTTGCTTGGTGGGTGTTGAAGTCGCACCTTGTTCTTTAACTGCAGATGGCTCTGGCACCTAGGCAATTAGTTTTCTTGTTTCCTATCATATATTGTTTCCATATCTTGTCTTACACTGACCCTATATAATGTTACTTTTCTGCACCATCTTAAATTCTTGATCAACAGTGCTGATTACATTTCTTTGCTTTGTTATAATATGGTTGCATCTGCATCTGTCCATTCTCTCTTACTGATGTTTCTGCTTTAACACTTCACGGAGAGCTTAAAATCAATAAATTCTGGATATATAATCCTTGTTAATGTTGTCCCTTGACTTTGATACACACAAACTTTCTTGCAAGATCTGTAAGAAAGGGCTGAAAAGTGATCATGCTTCTCTGCTTCAGAAAATCATCTTGTATAATATTGTGCAAGTCATGACATGTATGACTGAAAAGTAATTAATCCTTTTGTTTGATTTACTATGATTCATGAACAAAGTTTTGGTCGATCTTCACTTACAGTCTCTTCATGTTAGTGAGTCAGCTCATTTGTCCTATGATTGATATTTATGGTGGATTTTCTAAGTGTATATATTGCTCATTGGACTAAAATTCTTTTGCAGATATTCACTTTTACCAATTCAGAAATTTTGTCAGAATATTTTAACTGGTATCGTATTTGGCCTTTTGCGCAGTTTTATTGAGTTTGCTGTTGATTTTGTTAATTTAGTTTATAAGTTTAGTATTTTTAACCTTGCATTGGTAAATTGTTCTTCCACTAGAACATTAAACTGCTTATTTGATAAATCTAGGAGCAGATAAATTTTATTGGCGCATGTCTACTTCCTCTGGATGTAATTTAAGGAACTTCCTTGTCTGTACTTTTCATGCATGGTTGTAGGATGATGTAAAATTATGTGAATAGAACTATAGAAGAAAATTCAACATAGAGATTATTTAAGAGAACATTAAACTGCTTATTTGATAAATCTAGGAGCAGATAAATTTTATTGGTGCATGTCTAATTCCTCAGGATGTAATTTAAGGAACTTCCTTGTCTATACTTTTCATGCATGGTTGTAGAATGATGTAAAATTATGTGAATAGACAATAGAAGAAAATTCAACTTAGAGATTATTTAAGATCATAGTTTTCTAAATGGATTCTTTAAATTTTATTTATTTATTACTCATAAAAAAATTATTTATTTTATTTTTCTGCTGTAAGAGGTTTTCCAAATTCTAATTCGTTTTTTTAAACCTTGAGAAGCCATTTGGATCAAGTAGTGTGGTTTCTTGCAATTCATTAGCATATTTCTTGCATGATAGCATTTGTTCTTTTTTTTGCTCGACTTAATTTTATTTACGTACAGAATAGTTGGTAAATTTAATTTTAAAGAATCTTCAAAGTCTACTAATTGGATTATTTGCTGGGTTAACACTTATGATTGAAAAAAATAGCCAATGCCCAAGATCAGTGCTGTGGGACGTGTATTTATCTACCTCTTGGCCTGAAATGGGGGCCGGTTTGGAAAAGAATCTTAAGAGTTCCTAGAGTTGGGCTGGGAGGGTCTCTTAACAGACTCATTTTTCTTCTCATCTGAGTTATTTCACAAATACTTGCCATAGTGAGGAAGAGGGGGAGAGTAAGCACACTTGGTGAGTGCAGTACCTCCACTCGTCGGATATTAAGAAATGTGATTTGTATTATGTTCGGAAGCTAAATTGTGATCTGTGGCTATGAAGGTATCACATTTGCTGATTATTTTGGAAACTATCTTTCAGATGACAAAAACTTTTCCAACTTTTGATAGGGCAAAGAACAAAACAATAAAAAGTACAATTGATTTATTTGATGATAGTTTTGAAATATACATAAAAATAATGGAGTGTTCTTTTTTTCCTGATGAGTTTGGCCTGACCCCTATTTCCACCTTCCGGATTGAAAACCCTAGGGTTCCCAAATGAATCCCATAATCACCACAAGAACACAAACCCCAATTTCTTTTGGCAGAAAATGACTAACCACACTGCAGCAGAAGACTATGCCAGCAACTGTGGCAGGTTCAAGATGGTGCCACTCACAAGACGATCACATTCCAGTGGATTTCATTGAAGGTCTGTGTTTAATCTGTTTAATATAGGTAAACTGATTGCTTTAAGTTTATACCAAATGCTTAGGTCTATTCTTTGAAAACATGAAATGCTTTTGGTTTTCACAGCATGCACGTAAGATGTGGAACTTGGTAATAAAAATAGGAGACTTCAAGCATGTATCTTAGGCTCTCTGGAATATGCAATATTTTAATAGATGCTGGCAAGCAAGTGAAAGATACCTTCTTTTTTTTTTTTTACCAGGGTTTTATCTTTGTATGATTTGGGGAAAAGAATAAAAAAGAAACGTATAGAAGAAAAATATCTTTTTCTTTTTCTCCATCCTGAGCTAATACCAGTTTTGTTGGTTGCGGAGGGTGTATCTAACCATATACTTTCTGTCAAATCACCTTCTGAGGTTTATTTTCTGACTTAACTACCTTGTGTATTGCTCTGTTATTCCCAGGGCAGTACATATTTTTTTCCAGTAGCTATTCTATGGTCACGTGCCATACATGTCCTAACCACAGCTTTGTCAAAGTGTATTTTCCCTATTAATTTCTGACGTTCCCCTCTTCTTGTATATTACCGTCTTAGTTTTGTTCATTTTATCTACTTTAATCATGACTCATACATTAGATTTTCCTTAGTAACTTTCTGGTTATTTCTTAATTGGTAGTGAACGAACTGCTGTTTCAGAGTCAAATAATCAATGGGATGAGATGTTAGGGGGTATAGGAGATATCCTACGTGGTGCAACGTGGAAGATTCATAGGAACTGCCTTGGACGTAGACAAAGGGAAGAGAACAGTGCGACTAAGAGAGAGAGAGAGAGAGTTAGAGAGCGTGTGTCCTTTGCTTTATTCGTCCCCTCCCAAAGTGATGGAGAAGGGGTATTTATACGCCACCCTGGGTGTATCCACACCCTCCTAGGCACATCAGTACCATAGCCGGACCCAAGTGGCGATCAGTGGGCCCTTTAATCATGACTCATACATTAGATGTTCCTTAGAAAATTTCATTATAATATTTCTCAAAATTTATCACTAACTAGTTTTATTTTGATGATTGATCAATTACCTTTAATTTTATTTTTACACTTATTAACAAGAAATTATAAGAAAAGCTCTTTCTATTTTATTATTATTATATGAAATAATGAAATAACATTATAATATAGATACTTTCAAAACGCTATGATCTTAACAAAATTTGAAAGAAAGCGTTTTTATGCTCTCAGCTCCACGGTTTGGTCACCTAAGGAAAGACTTATAATGCATACTGTTGGTTTCAAGGACTTCCCGGACATTCCTATGTACAAAAGGGGTTCCCTTGATGAAGTTTGCCACAGTTTTCCCATATATTGGTCTGCTGCAAGGGCAGTGTTTCTACCCATTTGATGAGGCACTCAGTAGCGACCAGGATAGTGTTCAAGATGCTAATAATATCCATTACCCAGGTGTGGAAGACGTAAGGCGGCTCAATACCGTCATCTCGGCAACTGCAGCGTGGATCAGATTCATGTGTAATTGATAATCTTTGCATCTCCAGGTGAAGTCTGAGTACGAGTCCATTGTTGACCAATAATAGCCTAAATGGAGCAGAAGATAATACAACTTTTTCCTTCCTTGATGCTCTCCCCATGCTTTGCTTCAAGGGTTGCCTTGGCCTCTGTTTTGTTTAGGACTACAAGTATTTTACCGTTGAAGCCACTTTGCAGTGATATGATGTTCTGAATACAGTATTTGGTGACATTCTTCCTTACTCAGGCTGCCTTGGTGCGACCTAGTATATAATTACATTTTTGTGTCTATCTTGTCCATTAAATATTACCCAAAAGATTGGAAAAACCATGACCTAAAAGTAGAAATTAAGCTAAACTTTTCATACAATCATCATGCTTGTGAACTATTTTAAATTAGCTTGAGTTTTGGAAAATTTGAAAGCTGTCAAAATAATTTAATTTTACATAAAAAATTATCTTTACTTTTCATTAAATATGTCGTTTTATTTTTTAAATTTTATTTTAATTATTCATACGATATGTTAACTTGATTTATTGGTTGACAATGAGATAAGAGAGACAGATAGCCAGGTGATCTGAAGATCCAAAACGACTGTATGTGTCGACGATCAAGTCAAAGTGCACCTGTTCAAACAACCTATCAATCCCATGATAGAACATAAGTATTTAATTTGGTCAACTCCTCTCTACTTTTCGATTTTCTTTTATACATTTTTACCTTTCTAAAACCGTTATATATACCCCTCTTCCCTCCATTCTTATCTCTCTATTCCGCAAGTGTTGTCTTCTTTCCCTCTCTCTCTATTTGATTGAGCGTTTAGATTTAGGTGGTGCACACGATTACTCACTCTTTTAATTTGGTCATTTTGGTAGGTGCTTCATACAAGGCGAAACATACCCATTTTGCTCACACAAATCTCTTTGTTTCTCTGTGTTTTTGGCCTCTGTTCGTCAACAATTAAGATGGGTGAGAACTTTGCCACAGAGAACAACCTCCTCCACAATCACCACAACTACCACCAAGTCTTTGATATTTCCATTGATGGGATCCCTCAAAACTCCTCCAAAAGCTTCGATGATGATGGCCAATTCAAACGAACTGGTATACTTCCCCTTGTTTTTTTCTCTTTTTTTTATCTACTTTTTTTTTTTTTGGGCACAATCTCAGCTTGTACATCTATCCATGCAATAACAAAAACCGTTTGTTGGGTAAGTATGAAATCGAGGATTTGGAAGATGAATTGGTTGAAAATGAAACTCTGTTCAGAAAAGCCACAGTTCATCTAATTGCATTTTAAGGTCTCAAATCCATATTACCCAACGCAACGCAAGTATAATGAAGTTCATGTTCTTGTTATTGATTTGATATGATGTGATATATGCAGGCAATGTATGGACGAGGAGTGCGCATGTAATAACAACAGTGATTGGATTTGGGGTGCTTTCTTTAGTGTGGGCAATTGCTCAACTAGGGTGGATTACTGTCCCGCATTGATGTTCTTGTTTTCTTTTGTCAGTTACTACATTTCATCGCTTCTCATCGAATGTTATCAAACCGGTGACTCCGTTTCTGGAAAGATATGTTATGGATGTTGTTTGCTCCATTCTTGGTACTTTAACATCTCTACTTGTTTTCCATTTCATGCGTGTAACATGAAGGCGATTGATAGAGATGAACAATGAGAGAAAGAAAGATGGAGAAGAGAAAAGAGTAAATTTTCTATCGTTTGTTAGGAAATAAGATGCCGCACAACAGGGAAGAATTGAAAAGAAATTAAGAAATTAAATATAAATGATCCAAATCGCATGAATCTTCTCAAATCATATGGGAACACTGAATCAAATCACATGGACAATTCAACACTTAATCATAAAGTGTGTTTAATTTAAATTTATTTATGAGCTGTTGAATAACAAATGAATCTTTCACACACACACACACACACATATATATATATATATAAAACCTAAAGATAAAAACTAAATAAGATAACAATGGAAGAAGATAAAGTCTAATCTTAATCTTAGTCTTAGTCAAATAAGGAAGCTAATTAAAATAATAATTTTTAATATTTTCAATTACATAATTATCTTTATATCGCCTAATTCTTAGATTAAAATCTCTACTCCTAATCTTCCTCGTGTTTTTCATCATTTTCCATCACTTAGAAAGAATTTGTCATCGAGTTGAAAAATGTTATAGTAGTAAGAGCTCGAAGGCGTCGAGTAACAAAGTATGGTCATGAAGTCTCGGAAGGATGGGAAAAAAATTTCACTGAAAACGTATGTTGCCTAGGTACTTGAAACTAGGTAAAGAGGACAAACTCAATATGACGGACAAATGTATCAACTTGAATCTCAATCGAACAATCAAGCTTGTTGTCTTGTCTGGAATCTTTTCAACCATCTCAATGTGCTCAGTAAACTCATCATTTTGATGGACTGGTTCAAATAAACAACCTCACATTGAACTAGTTCAATATACTCAACAACATCAAGCTGGTCGTCGACTCGTCCTTCATCTTTGTCGGCATCTTGATCTTAAACCTACCTAGTCAACAGACTCAATGGGCATAACCAAGCCATCATCTGACTGACATGGTTCAACCACAACAATCTCACATGGAATTTGGACATGATGTTCAACCTCTACTTGAATATCTTCATTCACGTTGACTTCATCTTGGTGTTCTGTGGAGTTTTCTCTATCATTAGTGGTTCGGGATCAGCTTGCACTCTGACAACATCCAGGGCTTGCATAATTCTTTATATTTTTTTCAAAAATTGGATTATGTAAGCTCGATCATACCCAATAAAACCATGGTTAGCATCTTTAGGAGCATAATAATAACTTTTATGCACAACTCCCTCATCATCATAAATATAACTGCCATTACCATTCAAAGCATGAACATCTCAAGAACTCTGCTCACACTCATACTTATATTGGTGCTGTAATTCTTCAAGACATCTCTCATAACGATAAACCCAATATTGAAGTTCTTTATATTCTTCATACATACATCGGGGAAGATAACACCAACCATACTTGGTCACTTTGGATTTCAACGCATCCAAGCGAGAATAAGCACTTGATAGCTGAGCTAGTAGATTTCGAATATGAATCTGGGTACGATAAGACATGATATCAAACTTAAAGTTTTTGTGATTTGAATTGCATTTAAGTAAATTCCCGAACAAAAGATTACATGTTCATGCCATAATCAACAAGAATGTTTAAGCTTGAATTGATATTTAATTTTTATTTTTAGTATACTAACTACTGAGAGATGGAAAGCTGATTGATTGCAGTTGACCATGCAACTTTTTCACAAGCGTTTTAGCTAAAGGGATTTTGTCCACAATCAGGTGGAGTATATCTTTCAATGTAATCAGATTTTCATTGGAAGTCATTCTTGTTTATCATCGTTAACCCATGTTGGGATTGACAGTACTCTGTTTTGGACAAAGATGTTTTTTTAGTTGGATTTGGATCTCTCCAATTAAAAAATTGAATTTGAGGGAAGTTCATTAAATGTCACATGAACTATTAATAAGCACCAAATTACTATTTTGATGATGTGACATTCAATTTCGTCAACTTCACTCAAGTTTAATTTTTTTATAAGAGAGAATCTAAATCATTTTCTAAGGGACGTGGGAGCATGGAGTTTTGAAGGGCTGCACTCAAAGCGTTTGAGTTTAATATTCAATGACAAATAATTAATAAACTTTTTCCCATGAGCCATATCAATACTCACAAACATCAGTCTCTCTAATAATAACTAGATAAACATCTCAATGATAACATTTGGAGTAATAGTTAAATCAAATTGGGGAAAACAAAATAAATAAACTTTTGCACTTAATCGATTATAACCTACAAAGGAGGTTGAACCCAAGCAACTTCCTTCATGTCTAGAAACATGATTTGGTAACTAGTACTACATAATTCATCCCACCGTGGGTTCGGTTTCCCTTTCTCCAAGGAATAAAAATTATGTGAACAAGAAGAAATATCCCTACTTTTGTTAAGATGATAATAAATCCTGTTTGCAAATCTTTTCCTCTCCCCCACCGCCCTGATTGAATGAGATGAACATCCCAAAAACATTACTCTTCCCCTTAAGCTATCTTCCTTCACCCAACCCCTCCTTGCCAGGTTAAAACTGAATGCCCATATATGCTTATATTCTTCTCTCCATATTAGCCAAATCTCTCCCTCTGATTCAACCAAATGATATTCGGCCCAACTTACTTTTCTCATGATCTGTGATGGTTTGCTAATAAGTATAATCCAATCGTGTTGCGTAACACAAAACAAGGCGAGAAATCCACCAGGGAAGACACAATAGAATTTTCCCTTGCAATAAACCACATTCTTGCAGCTCACTCGAAACCCAACAAACTCATATGTCTTCCATGTTGTGTCGACACCAAAACGATATGTGCGAACCCTAACCTTTTCAAAGTTATGCCAACTTTCTATAATAAAGATCACACAATCAGAAGAAGTTGGTATAGTAGAGAATGCAACCCTTTGGTTGCTGATCATGCTGATATTTTGCAAGCTTGGTAGATCAATTGTTACATCTATAAATGGATTGTAAAAAAAGAAATCACCTCTCGAAGCTTGTAAAAGCAGCCAATCCTTTTGAGAAGCCATAATAGTCGACATGATGCGTGGCTCAAGAATAGTCGTTTCTAATTTACCAAGACAAGAAGTTGGTTTGTGAGACGGGTCTTCAATGTTACAAATCTTACCAGATTTATAAGAAAATCTAAAAGTGAGCAGACATGGAAATTTTTCTGTATCTGGTTGGCCTTGAACTTGTTGCCAGCTCTTACAAACCGCATGGAAGCGAATTCTGTCAGCGAAACAAAGGTGTTGGAAGATTAAACCTAGCATATCCGCCGGAAGATCAGACCACGGAGGAATTTCTTGTCTCAGTTTACAACTTCTCGTGAAATATACCATTCTCGGCATTCCTTTGTATTATCTGTTTCTTTCAATTGCTGTTTCACTTTGATTTAAATAGATAATTATTTTTTCTTTTCCTAATAGAATTAGGATTTAATCTTATAATAATTATTTATTATTTTTAGATGTTAGAAACCTAAACTAATTAGTAGAATCAATTATTTTATTTTATTAATAATCCACATTCTATACTAGTAATTGCATTTGGAGATATATAAAAGCTAACGCATTAGACGAGTTATCATTCAAGAAAAAATTAATAAGAGTATTTTGCACTTCTTTTATTTTTAATAATATATTTAATTAAATCTTAAATAAACTTATAAAAGTAGTTCTAATAACATATTTTTTTAGTACCGATAACATCATTTTTATTATATCAAAATGACAAATAATGTTTCATCCGATCCTAACAAGTTGTATTAGAATAAATTATTTAAATTGGGCAAAACGATCACGGATGAATATTGACTCCAACGAAACAATTAAATCCCAACTTGAAATTGGCTTACATTATTGATAACATGCCAGAAACGTTATAACTAGGAATATTATATATTGCTATTTGTGTGCTTTTAGGTGACACCCATGGATGTCACCCTATTAATCACCCGGAAATATTAATTAAACGGAGTTAATATTTTCATTAATTACAATGTTGTAAAATAACTTTTAAAAATAAAATGGTAATTTAATAATCAAATTTCGTTCGGATGCCATTCATATGCTGATCTACTATCACCGAGGGAAATGCTCTCCTTCGGTGATAAGTGGTTTAGGGTTACAACTTCAATTAATATTGAGGGATGCACACTATATGCATATTGCAAGCACACATTACATGCACAACACACACTGCACACATATTGTAATGAAATCGGATTGACTGAAATATGTTTAAAGATAAAATTAATCATATTAATTTATTTATATTAAGTATATTATTTTATATGTATCTATTATTTACTTATTAATTATTAATATACAATAATTCATTATTTTATGATATAATTATCTTATGTTAGTTAATTATTTTATAAATATTATTTATATATTATAATTGTACTACAATAATATTATATTATTTAACTGTATTATATTAGCTAGTTAATTATATTATTTTCAAATATTTAGTATTATATAAATATTTAATTATATTTTTATCTTTATTCATTATTAGTCATATGTACTATATTATATACATATATATTTTTATATTATATATTATTTTTACTAATTTTTAGTTACATAATTTAACTATCACTGAGGGAATTATTTTTGCCTCAGTGATAATGAGTAATAGTGCTTATTATCACCAAAGGAAATTAATTCCCTTGGTGATAACTTGTTTTTCTAAAATAAATTATATAAAACTTGCATTTTAATGTATTTATTTTCACCAAGTGATTTATTTCTTTCGGTGATAATATTTTTTTATAAAAATATAATTACATTTTTTTGAGGATTTTAGAAAAAAAATAACGAGAGGAAGTAATTATCGCTAAGGGAATATGCCATCGGTGATAATATTTTCTCCTATGTCTCTTGGTGATAATCTGTCATTTAAAATTTCATTACCAAAGGACACATGTCCCTCGATAATAAACCATCACTAAAGGTAATATTTTTCCTATAAAAAATAATTACATATTTTATGAGGATTTTAGGAAAAAAAATAACAATGAATGAAATGTAATAGTTATCACTAAGGGAATATTCACTGAAAAACATGTCCCTCGGTGATAAACTGTCGCTAATGTTTGTTTTTCTTATAGTGTTACTTAGACTCGTGTCATACAAAGAGGTTTACGGTAATCCATGTTCAGATCCTCAGGGTGCTATGTTTCAGGCTAGTCGGTATAATCGAATGTAAATTGCTGGACTGAAAAGGCGGAGTTGTAGCTTTTGGCAGGCCACACTCAGCAAGTCAGCAGTGTTTCTCTCATTATCAAACCAGGAGAGGCCGGACTTTAGGTGTCCGTACCTCGACAACAATGTTGTTCTATCCACCAATCAAAGATCTTCAAGAAGTACCAATGTATCATATATGTGAGGGATGTTGAGGGCAATGGGTGCTAGGTCCGCTTTTAGTATCTGCCAAGGTATTGCTTGCAAGGATTTCTGATTAGACTGAGTGTTGATGCCAAAAAACGGTTGGTGCTGACGTGGCCTGGGAGTTGACGTGGCTGGGGTGCTGATATGGCCTGGGAGCTGCACAAGTAACATGGATGAACTAAAAGTCCTCGGAATGAGGGGGATGGGAGACCTCCGTGGGCGCTCCGAAGCTTAAGTTAGCACGAGGGCTTTAGGGAGAAGCTGAGGGATTTAAGAGAGAAACTAAGGATTTAAAGAGAGAAACCGAGGGCTTAAGTAATTGGAGTGTAAGCAAATAAGTCTGAATGAATGTGAATTTCATACCTGGGCTTATTTATAGCCATCCACCCATGGGAAGTCATTGATTACAAGCTCAGGAGAGGGCGTGCTGTAGGGTGGCACGGCGTAGGGTGACTGCAGAGTGGCATACCGTAGGGTGGCTGTAGGGTCGCAGAGGTAGGCGGCTGTAGGGCGGCGTAGAGGAGCTGCAAGGCTGTGTGCGTAGAGGGGCTGCAGGGCTGTGTGCGTAGAGAGGGCCCAGGTGTGGGTTTACCAGGCTGCTCTTCATTGGGCCGGAGAGTTTGCTAGGTCGCTCATTGGGCAGGAGTGTTTACTGTTCTGGAGTGCTCATCGAGCAGGAGAGTTTGCTGGGCCGCTCATTGGGCCGGAGTATTTTGGGCCATATCACATGCCCCCTACTTCCTTGAGTATATTTATGTACTTAAGGAAGTATTGTGTGGCACAGGCTTTTAATGGAGCTGAAGATGTACGCGTGAGTCAAACTGGTGTTTGGGACGACTGTCATTGGGAGCCGATTCGTCATTCTACGGAAACGAAGAGTCGCCTGGAGAAACGTAGGTAGCCTCAAAACCGTAAAGTCTCCTCGTTTTTCGTTTTTTGCATTAAATCCTCTCATTAATCGTGTTTTCCCTTCTTATAAAAGGGGCCTATGACACATTTTCCTTTAAACTGAAACAAGTCTAGTTTCTCGAGAAGAAAGGGGTTTGGTCTTACCTTCTGACTGAGGGGTCATGTTCTGAAGAAGAAAATTCTGATGGTGAGGGTCCCAGTGAGGGAGGGGGGTCAGCAGTTCCTTGAGGGATTTATGGAAGCCAAAAGGGTGGATGGGCTCACTCTGGAGGGGGAATGTCATTCAACAAGTAAGAACCTTCTCCTGATTCCAAGCAGGAGCCAAGACTCTTTCAGATTCTGAGTGGGGACAAGGATCTCTTCCAGATTCCGAGCGGGAGCAGTTGAGGAGGTCACCTGGGTCTAGAGCTACTCATGGCAGGTGAGGGCTTTCAGGCTCAGGAGGGAAACTGAAGAGAGCTGAAGAGGGTGAGGCAGCTTATGTACTAGACTGCCTAAAAGCTTGGTGTTTCGGTTTTCCCTTTGTACTTCGAGGCCGTTAGGGCCATATTTTCCTTGTACTTCGAGGTCGTTAATTGTAATTATCTTGAATTAATAAAATGTCTTTCTTTCAATCTTTGTCTTGCATGATATCTTTGTCTTTCATACTTATTCAGTAAAATAAACTTGATTTTGGGCACAATGCGGGAAAAGCTTCAAATGCTCAAACTACGAGAAGTCTTGGCCGAGTGTCTGACAACTGTCTCGCGATACTCAGACCTGGAGAACTTGTCCAAGTGTTTGTAAAGCAGCTCAAATGCTCGGACCTGAAGAACTTGTCCGAGTGTTTACGAAGCAGTTCAAATGCTTGGACCTGGAGAACTTGTCCGAACGTTTGACAAGTAGCTCAAACGCTCGGATCTGGAGAACTTGTCCGAGCGTTTGACAAGTAGCTCAAACCCTCAGACCTGGAGAACTTGTCCGAGTGTTTGACAAGCAGTTCAAACATTCAGACATGGAGAACTTGTCCGAGTGTTTGTCAAGTAGCTCAAACGCTCGGACCTGGAGAACTTATCCGAGCGTTTGGCAAGCAACTCAAACGCTTGGACATGGAGAACTTGTCCGAGCATTTGACAAGCAGCTCAAACACTTGGACCTGGAGAACTTGTCCAAGCATTTGACAAGCAGCTCAAACACTCGGACCTATAAAACTTGTCCGAGCGTTTGACAAGCAGCTCAAACGCTCGGACCTGGAGAACTTGTCCGAGCGTACTTGTCCGAGTGTTTGACAAGCAACTCAAATACTCAGACCTGGAGAACTTGTCCGAGTGTTTGGCAAGCAACTCAAACTCTCGGACCTGAAGAACTTGTTCAAGCGTTTGATAAGCAGCTCAAATGCTCGGACCTAGAGAACTTGTCCGAGCGTTTGATAAGCAGCTCAAACGTTCGGACCTGTAGAATTTATCCGAGTGTTTGACAAGCAACTCAAATGCTCGGACCTGGAGAACTTATCCGTGCATTTGTGAACCAGCTCAAACACTCAAACCTGAAGAACTTGTCCGAGTGTTTGACAAGCAGCTCAAACACTCAGTCCTAAAGAGTCTTGTCTGTGTAATCAAGACTTGGAGAAATTATGCTTATGTTGTTTCTTCCTTCTTGCGTACGTGTACTTTTTCCTTTGGGCCCACTAGGTTTCCCTTTTTGCAGGCGTAATAAACAATGATAACCGATGTTAAATGGCGGTGCATTAGTGACAGTAAGTGGCATGCTTAGATTGATAGCTGTCACCTCGGGGTATGAAAACGGCACCTTGGTGACAGTAAAGGGTGTGTCACTTCGTTTGGAAAGCTTGAGTTAATGCCTCTCGATTCTGCTGCCCCTGCTTCTATAAAAGAGGATCCGTGCTTCTTTCATTTCTCACTTGTATTTTTTAAGATTTCATAGCTAGAGAAGAATTGTGAGAGCACTCAGTTTTTCTAGGAGGCAACCCCAAAAAGAATTTGGTGAGTAAGATGTCTGAGAGTGATATAAACGGGGATCATTCCAGGGAGCTGGAGGAGGCAATGAGAGTTTCCTCCAGCGAAGAGGTCTCTTCCTTGGAAGCTGTCCCTAATGATGGGGCTCTGGCTCTTGTGCCCTACCCTCCATAGAGAGGGGATGACGAGGAGAGTGAGGATGGGGAGTCATCCGGGGAAAAGGATGTCTGGGCGTCAATGCTCGTTAGGGACGACGCCCTAGATACTGAGAGGGAGGAGTGGACGTTTGAAGCGAACTCCATTCCAAGTTCTATAGTGGATTCTGAGCTCGTGGGGATCAAGATTAGGTTTAGGATCCTCATGGATTACCATATGAGGGCTCCAGAAGGCAGGGAGAGGGCCTGCGACGTCATCCCTGGGCGGGTGCCTTATGAGCTATGTGTTTACGAGCAGCAGTTGAAGGCCGAGTTCAGGTTCCCTCTCCCCCCCGTTTTTTCTACTCGGTGCTCCGATATTTCGGCATCACACTAAGTCAATTGGTGCCCAATTCTATCCGACTGATCCTGACATTCATTGTCGTGTACATGAACGTGTTCAAAGCGCATTTCCAATTAGCCCGCCTTGGTCATACGGGGTGGGTCATTTTGAGTTCGAGGAGGCAGAAGAGGGTTTTAAAGTATAAGCCTTATTCTATGAAGATGTGGAAATGAGCTTTCTTTTTCATAAGGAGTGCTGAAAGCTTCGGCGTTCCCCTCGCTTGAAGTTTGGAGCATATTGGCAAGTGCAAAAAGCCGCACCTCCTACATCGAGAATAGGAGACGGTGAAGGCTATGCTGGCCGCGCCCTTTGAAGTTGGGGTGTTTAGAGATAACAAAGAGCTCTACAAGTGCGGCCTTTGCCCTCCTAGCCTTCCGTCGGACCTCGAACACGGTAGCCTTTAGTCTTTCATTCTTGTAGTAACTTTGGTTTTTTATTCCAAGTTATTAACACTCGTTCTTTGTGCAGAGATGGATATGGCTGACAAGGCTATGGAGAGGATGAGGCGCATGTCCCGAGAGAGAAAAAGGGTTGCGGAGGCTGGCAATTCAGGGCAGGAGCAAAAGAAATCCCAGGCCTCGACCCCGGTGCTCGTAGCTGAAGGGAGCCCTCCAAAGGTTCCAGTTTTCGAGGGTTGAGAGCATCCCGATGCACCTACTCCCTAGGAGCCATCTTCCTCCAGGGGAGGATCCGAAGTTGCTACTACATTTGTACCGCGGTGGTCGCTGAGGGGTGATGACTCGGTGTTCGCTCACCTGAAGGTTGCGAGTGACCACCTCATCTTGGGGATCCCTCCTTGCGATATATTGGAGCTCTCTGCGAAGCCTCTGGAGGCACTTTACTCTGTCGCGGAGACTGCCTTCTCCCAGGTACCACCTTCTTGCCTTATCCTGGTTTTTTGTTTACTTCACTTTCTTTTAATAATGTTCATGTTTCAGGCTGGAGTTCTTGGCGGCGTCCTCGCTCGCCAGTGTGCTGATCTGGGTGATCGCTTGGTAAAGACTGAGTATAAGCTGGAAGAGACCTGAAAGTTGGTCCAAGCTTTGTTGTATTCCCTAGAGTCGGCTGAACGGGCCAAGGACGATGCCGTCTTTAAGAGGGATATTATGAGTTTTAAATTACTCGCAAGTGCACGAATCGTTTGCAATATAGTGTGTGCAAGTGCGAGGTCGAATCCACAGGAAATTGCGTTGTGAAAATATAATTTGATCTAAACTAACCTTATCTTAACCTAGTTCCGAATTTTGAATTGTATTGTGCAAAGAAATATAAACTTAAACTAAATTGTTTTAAAGCAAATGATAAATAGACTAAGGTTTCTGAATCCACCCCACCAAAGTAAAGCATATATTTTCATGTTCTATATAAAAGTAATCAAAAAATTCCATGAATCAAACTTTAAACAAAAAACAACGAATATCCCAATTAAACCAAAAGCATCCAATGTATCCGCTTTTAACAAATCACAAAAGAAATTCAATTTAATCGAAAATGATTCGATGTATCCATCAGATGAAACACAAGGAATATCCAACTTAACAATTAAAAGCAATCAATCATAAGATTTACTCAAATAATTGAACAGAACATTTATACTAAAAACATCAGAATTATTATGCGCAAATCTGAAAATATAATGCTAAACAATGGAAAGACTTCATCTTCAACCTTAGCTGAAGATTTTAGCCTCTTATAATTATGAAACTAAAGTTCACAATACAAGTGCTAAACATTAAACTTTAAAACTAAATGAAAAGAAATAAATTACTATACATGGGAGAAATTCTACTCGTTGTTGGGCGATGCTTCCCATCGTGGTAACAAAGCCTTCGGGGTCCACCAGAATGCTAGCAGACGTCCACCGGATTACACCAAATGGCCCAGGAATTACACACCGAATGATGAAGTGAGATGGTGCTTTTATAGGGGGAGTCCCGGAGCACAGTGGGTTGCAGATTTGATGTGGGATACTGCCCGTGTGCGCTCGATCGCAGATTGGTACGATCGATCGCATGTCTTGTATGCACGATTGCATGTGTGCTCGATCGCATGTCTGATGCGCTCGATCGCAGGTGCACTGCACTGCAAAGATTTCGATGTGGGATGTTGACCATGTGCTCGTTCGTAGGTAGGTGCGTTAGAGTGCAGGTGCGCTCGATCGCATGTCTCGTGCGATCGATCGCACTAAGCATCCTCAGTTTTTGCAGGTGCACTAAGAAATCTATGGATCAAAATGACCTCCAAGATAGTCTAGAAGCATATTTATGTGAGACCGCGACCCTTTGCTTATATTAAAGCAAAAACCTTGGTATAATGAAGACGCCACAATCAATTATGGAAGGATTGATTGATAAGTCGAAGATGAACGCCACGAAAACTCTGATAAGTTCAGAAGTTCTAAAAGAACCAAAGAGAAATTTCTCTTCAAAAGTATGAATCAAATCTGAATTATGTTATTCCAAAAGCCAATGGCTATTTAAATACATGAGAATTCGTAACCAATTAGAAAAAGAAAAACTAAGAAATAGGAAATAAACCTAAACAGAATTCTGGTAGGAATAGGAAACTACGAAATAGGAAATAAACCTAAATAGAATTCTGGTAGTCTAAAATCCAAATAAAGAAAGTACCTAACTTGGCATGCAAGCCTTATAATGCAACAATTAAATTAAGAAGGAAACAATTAAGAAAAAGTGCAACGTGCAAGCCCAAAGTGGAAGAAGATTCGGATGCAACAGCCTGCTGTATTTAGGCCCATCATAACAGGCCCAAAAAATATCCTTTTTGGAACTTTCTTAGGTCTAAATTGAAGTTCAAGACATCATCTTTCCAACCCAACAAAATATGACCACTTTAATTTTGGTCATTGGGTCCTCTCGAAATTCCAAAGTGGAAGTTCCCTTAGATCATGGAAACTCATCCTTGTGAATCATGTATAGCATCATCCTTGGGCCCCCAAAGATGATTCTTAGCCCAAATGTGTTGAATAAACCCATTGAGATTTTTCTTGAACCATTTAGCTCGGGCCCTTGTAACTGGATCAATTGGAACTTGAATAAATCGTTTAGCTCGGGCCCTTGTAACTTGACCAATTGGAACTTGAATAGGATCCACCTCCCATTTGTTAGCTGTGTCCTCATCACCTTTCTTAAATTAGTAAAGTTAATACAAATACGCCACTTGCCACTGGCTTTTCGGACCATTACCACATTAGACACTCACTCAGGGTACCTTACCTCTCTAATGAAACCGGCTTCCAGCAATTTATCTACTTCAACGTTGATAGCCATATGGAGCTCGGGGGCAAAGGTCCTCTTATTTTGAATGACCGGCTTGCACTTGGGGTCTACATTAAGGCGATGCTCGATGGTTCCAGGGTTGATCCCCGACATGTTCGATGTTGACCAGGCGAACAGGTCCTTGTTTTTCTGGAAGAGGGAGAAGAGTTTTTTCCTATGCTCTTAAAAGAGGCTTGCGCCTATTTGGATGGTTCGGGTAGGGTCCTCCCCGAGGGGTACTGAGATTAGCTCCTCCATAGGTCGTCCTCTTAAGGTCTTCATCTCGTCTCTGAGATCTTTTACTTCGAGAGGCAAGGCCTCAGTCTTCTTCTCTTCTTTGATAGCGTTCAGGTAGCAGGCCTAGAAGACTTTCTGATCTCCTCTGATCACTCCCACACCTTCACTAGTGGGAAATTTGACTTTCAGGTGATAGATGGAGGCAACGGCCTTCAGTTTGTTGAGAGTGGGTCGACCAATGATCATATTGTAGGAGGAGGGCTGCTTGACTACTAGGATGATGGTCTGTACTGCGGAGGTCCTTGGTGCTATTCCTATAGTTACTGGGAGGACTATGCTTCCTTCGGCGAACACTGAAGATCCACCGAAACCATAGAGGGGGGCCAGGGCTGGCTCTAGATGCCCATCCTTCAGCTCCATGCATTGGAAAGCATCATGAAACAATATATGTGCGGAGCTTCCATTGTCAATCAAGACCCATTGTATTTCATGATTGGCCACCAAGAGAAAGACCACCACTGCATCGTCGTGAGGAGTCTGCACATCTTTTAAGTCATCTTCTGTAATGGAGATCACTGGTTCTGTTCTCCTTCTCTTGTGGGGACCACTAACGGAGGCTACAGCCCTGGCGTGTACTTTACTGTTATGTCCTGAATTGCCTCCCACTGTCGGGCCTCCGCAAATTGTTTTGATGATTTGGGTGACAGTTGTCACTTTCTGCTTTTTCTGACTAGGCCCTTCTTGCTCAGTCCTGGGATTCCTTTGAGGGTCCCACCACTCCTGCTGTTGGTGGTAGGGACACTCAACATCTCTTCTTGATGGTGCGGGCTCATCTCTTCTCTGAGGCTCAGTAAACTCTTTTAGGTATTCCCAGTTGATAAGAGCTTCAATCTACTCCTTCAAGTCGTGGCATTCCTCAGTGTCATGACCATAGTTCTTGTGGAATCGGCACCACCGTCTCTGGTCCCCCCCTAAGATGCGGCTTCTTGGGTGGTCATTGGAGAATAGACTTATCTTGGAGTTGCATGAGGACGTTGGTCCTGGTCGCATTGAGAGGGGTGAAGTCTTCTACTCGGGGGTAGGGTCGATACCTGTTCTCTTGATGAGGCCTCTTGACCACTCCTCTCTGAGGGTCAGGGTCCTTCTTCTTCTTCTCTGTTTCTCCCTCTCTTTCCCTTCTGAAAGCTTGGTCATCCTCTGCCAGCATGTACTTGTCAGCTCGGGCCAAAATCTCATTTATGTCTCTGGGCGGGCACTGAGTGAGTTTGGAACTGAAGATACCAGACCTCAATCCATTCTTGAATGCCATTACCTGAATATTTGGGTCGAGGTCAGGAATTTCCCATGCTGCTGTATTGAACCGGGATATGTAGGCTCAGAGCCTCTCCCCTCGATGTTGAATAATGTTGAAGAGGCTTTCTGAAGTTTTCTTAGGCGACTTACTACTGAGGAAGTGCGAGGCGAAAGCGTAACTAAGCTATTTAAAATTGCTGATGCTCCCTGGTTTCAGATGCGAGTACCAAGTACCTACTGCCTTTTCAAGAGTTAGATGGAAGGCACGACACATGACTGGGTCGAAGTGCCGGTGCAACATCATAGTTGTTTTGTAGTGCTGTAGGTGATCTATGGGGTTTGCGGAGCCGTCATACATTCTGACTTGAGGCATCCTGAAGTTGGGTGAAAGTGGGGTTTCGAGAACATCTTCCATGAATAGAGGGTCTTGGATGCGGAGCTCATCCATGATACTGAGATTCTTGTGTCTCAGATCAAAGTCTATTTTTTTTTCCATTTCTTCATACTGTCTGTCTAAGTTGAGGTTACTTTTTGAGGAGGAGCTCTCCTTGGATCGGCTGCAATGCAGCGAGAACTCGGTAGGGCGGTTATAGGTCGGGTCATCTCTGTCGGATGACTCTGTTTGCTTTGAAGCTTGGTGAGGGAGTGAAGGTTGCTGACCTCTTCCCCAAACCTGGGCTGCTAGGTTGGCTATCATCTTGGAAAGCTCCTGGAACTGAGCTTGAGTCACTCGGGCTTGAAGGTGTGCAGCTGTTTCCTCGTCATTAAGAAAGTCAGGTCCAGAGAGATGAGGGTGCTGCTCTCTGGCAGGGGGCCTCCTACTTGATCCAGGGGTGGCATGCTCGGGGATTGTGGGGAACATAGGTTCAAATTGGTGACTGCGAACGTTGCCTCGGATAGGAGCTGAGCATGCTGTTAGAGCTTTCTTGTCGGTCCTTCTGTTACTGCTCCTTGGCGGCATCGTGACAGATGCTTTCTTTTGTATTTCTTCACTTGCACTGTAGCGAGAGATTGTGGCTTCCCACGGACGGCACCAATCTGTTGATGCCTAAAAACGATTAGTGCTGACATGGCCTGGGAGCTGATGTGGTTGTGGTACTGATATGGCCTGGGAGCTGACGTGGCTTGGGAGTTGACGTGGCTAGGGTGCTGATATGGCTTGGGCCCTGTACAAGTAACAGGGATAAACTAAAGGCCCTCGGAAGGAGGGGAGAGGGAGACCTCTGAGGGCGCTCCGAAGCTTAAGTTAGCACGAGGGCTTTAGGGAGAAGCCGAGGGCTTTAAGAAAGAAACCGATGGCTTAAGTAATTGGAGTGTAAGAAAATAAGTCTGAATGAATGTGAATTTCATACCTGGGCTTATTTATAGCCATCTGCCCATGGGAAGGCATTGATTACAAGCTCAGGAGAAGGCGTGCTATAGGGTGGCTGCAGGGTGGCGCGGCGTAGGGTGGCTGCAGAGTGACGTACCGTAGGGTGGCTGTAGGATCATGGAGGTAGGCGGTTGTAGGGCGGCGTAGAGGGGTTGCAGGGCTGTGTGCGTAGAGGGGGCCCAGGTGTGGGTTTACCGAGCTGCTCTTCATTGGGTCGGAAAGTTTGCTGGGTCGCTCATTGAGCCGAAGTGTTTATTGGGCCAGAGTGTTTACAGGGCCGGAGAGTTTGCTGGGCTGCTCATTGGGCCAGAGTATTTTGGGCCACATCACTGAGTCTAATACCAATATCCGAAACTTTACTAGTAATTTTAAAAAACTTTATTGGTGACATTATTTTTTTGGGTTTTAGTTATTAATGAAACTCTTTAAAATTATCAGTGAAGTTTCAAAGTGGTCTAAAACTAATGTTTTAAACTCGATTTAATCAAGTATTTTTGCTGTTAAGACCATCTAGATGGGGTTAGACCCTTGGAACCGCTGGGAACCCCTTTGGTCTTTTGACACATGGCAATTCTGCAGTGGGTGTTTGTAAGTACAGGTGGTGATCAGTGGCCCTTTTTGGGACCAATATACACATGGCGAGGCATGGAAAAATCCCCCTCTACAGCAGCTTACCAAAATTCAGTTGACATTACATTCTGTAGGCTACCTATCTACATGTGGACTTTGTATGAACTATTTTCTATTGGTTGGGCCGTCTTTTTAATAAAATTGTGCATTCATATATTACCCAGTTTTTTTCAATCTGTATATTCATATTTTTCCATCCTTCTTTTTTTCTCCGTTAAGTGCATGAGAAACAGAGAAAGAAAGAGAGTTTTAGATATTATAATTTTCCAAACCTTAATCAGAGCATTGAGAGAAAAAAATGTTAATATATTTATCCGAGAGCCATTTACTACTCTCTGGTGAGTTCTAGTGGATTCACTACAACCAAATAGGTATTTATCATACGAATAAATACTAATTTCGTCACGTAAGTATTGGGTGACGAAAAAATTTATCATACGAATCGTAAACATAACGACGTCATTAAAAATGACGAAAAAAATGTATCATACGAATTGTAAACATAACGACGTCGTTAAAAGTATTTGTGACAGTTCAGTATTGTCGTCACTAATTGTTAAGTATAGGTGATAAAATTGATTACCATCATCAAAAGAAAAATATTTTGTGACGCAATATTGTGTCACCAACGCTAAGAACTTTCGTCATTAATGCATAGAAATAAAGTACTTTTTACCACATCATCAAATAAAAAAAAATTAAATTACACTAATAATCCCTATAATTTGACATAAATCATATAAGAATCAAATTAATCCCTAAAAAAAGTATATTTGTGTTGTAAACAAATTATTTTGGACTAAAGTCTAAAACTACCCATGGCATAAACTAAAAATAAATTTGTAAGCTGGGAACTTCTTATTGAAAATTCACACTACCATCTTTAATGTAAAAGTCAATTAGAAATCTTGATAAAATTCAAGTTCTTATTTGCCTAAGTCCACATGTTTTGCCATCTGTAAATCAATCACGTAGAATTTTGAATCTCTTCACCAATTTCTTACACTAATGTATATCCAAATTGACTCCAGATAGAAATTATCAAATTGGGATATTTTATTAGGATTTTCAATTCATATAACTGTATTATTCAGAGATCTCTTCTATTTAAGTAAAATTAAAGGTAGGCATGTTGCTTGAGAAGATCTTGCTCATAAACCTAAAAGAGAGAAGAAGGGAAACAACACAAGCTTTTAAAGAAGCCTGATCAGTGCAGAGCCGTTTATGCATGCTCACATCTCTTTTGGGTTGATGATCAGGATAATATGAAAGATGGTGAGAGGATCCTGCTTTGTCTCAAATGGTGCTCAACAAATGTCCAATTGAAAATCAACAAATCTCGTGATGTTGGATTTCACGCTGGTGTGCTTGAGTCACTTTGCATTTGAGAGGCTCCTGGTCCTGCTCAACAAATCTCTTTTGGGTTATGATACAGCCAAAACATACACCCAATAACAAAACGACATGTGGACAGCCCTGGTCCAGTAGTAAAACGACACATGGATAACCCTTGTCCAGTAATAAAACGACACGTGGACATTCCTACTTCCAATAAAGAAATGATATGAGGACAAGCTATTGACGAACCCACTGTCATTTCCAGACACCCCTGCGCAAGCTTGCAAGCACAAATCCAGGGAACCCTATTCCTAGACACCCCTGTCCAGACCTAAAAGTGTGATTCTAGGGATCACGATCCTCCTTGGGCACCTGGCCATACCCACCTACAAAGGAACGAGATCTCTGAGATTGCCCCATCCCTAGCACGTGGGCATACTCACATCTGAAACACTATAAAAGGCCCAAGGTATACAAATCCTAACACACACAATCGCAACTACATTATTGAAAGCACCAACATCCCCATTATTCTAAAAACTTATACTAACAAAAGCGTCGGAGCGTCTTCGGAGGCATCACCCCCTCTCTCCTCTAGTGACTTTCTAGCTCATCCCATTTTCCTTGTGCATGCTCCCCTCGAAGAACTGGCCTCCAGCTCAACAACACATTTTTGACATCAACAGGTTAATTAAAAATTGCATTTGCATTTGAAATCCAGTTTATTCGCTATGTTGTTGATGCTTAAAGCACCCTCATGTATCCTAGGGTTTTGAATTTTTATGAACCTAAGCAGCAACATTGCCAATATAGCTAGGCTCCGTCTATCTCTTCTCAATTCTTATGTCGGAGATCAATGGACAACAATGCAAAGATCATTAGTTTTAAATGAATAAATTTTTAAAGAAAAATTCATTTTGTATATGTGGTCCAAACCAAATGAAAATAAGTAGAGAGAGAGATGTGGTTAGAAGAAGGAGATGAAGTTAAGTAAGAGGGGTTGTAGAAAGAGGCTTTTTAGGGATTAATTTTAATTTTATATTAAACTATAAGGATTTTTTTGTAATTTATTTCTTTTTAATTTGATTATGTGGCAAAAAGTACTTTATTTTAGAAAATAAGATCAAAACAACCCCATTTAAGGAATTAAGATTTTTAATAATCTCGTTTAGGGAAAAAAACTCGAGTTTTGCATAATGGGTAGATATCTTTATCGGTATCATCCTTTAATGTTATTTGCCGCTTTGATCTCTATACAGTCAGGTGGGCATTTTAAACTCTCCATCTTGTGAGTTCATACATATTAGTTAAGTCATGGTGTCATGTGTCTGCATGTATTGCGCCTCTCATCTGGACTGCCGCTCTGATATTCTTAGAAGTTAGAGACTGGTTATGCTAGGCTAATGTGTCACTAGTTAAGTGAGAATTAGTAATGAGAAATTATCATTCTCTCAGTGATAAGAAACCACAATCATGAAAATATAATCATAACAAATTGAAGCCCAAAAGTAAAATATTCAATAAATAAAAAACATGTGAAGTTTCAATTTCTTGCATGGTCTTCATATATTGTTTAAATTTTTGAACCTGTGACTTGTGTTTTTTAAAAGGAAAATTCTTGTTCGGACCAGTCAAGGACCGATTTCCTGGACCAAACCAGACCAAACAATACCTAAAAGTGATCAAATAAAAGTTATGTGTGGATTTTCACATAATTACTAGTAAAGTTTCTTTTGATCCGGGATTGAATTCCCAGATCAGGTTTAGACAAAATTTTTTTTCTTAAAAGCAAAATAATTGGATGAGAAAACCCTTGAAAGTAGAATATAGTACAATTGTTCTCTTACTCCCAAAATGACTTTTCATTCTAGTAATAGATTTTACAACCTAGAAAATAAAAGGTACACATATATAAGAATATTGGGTTCATCAACAGGAAAACAAGTATCACATGATTCTTGGATACATCAACAGGAACACACATCTCACATAAGATCTACAAGATAAGATAAAAAAGGTTGCTAGCTTTCTGAAATTTCATTTTCTGGTATCGCTCTAAGCCTGTTGTGCAACTTCAGCAGGGGATTTACTACTATGTGGTTAGAGGTCACATGGCGATCACTTATTTTAGCTCTCTTAGTTGTATCTTCTGCTTGAGCTTCACCTATCTAGAGTTTGAAGAGGATAAAATTCACTACTTCGATTGAAAAAACCCATTTAATTTTTTTAATCTCTTAGATAAGGAGAACTTGTGCACGTTAGGCGCATTGAAGCTCATCTTCTTCTCCTCAATTTGGGCCACTGAAGCTGTTGAATTATGCCATGCAAGCAAATATATTTGAGATCATTAACAACGCTAATTATAAGTATAATTTTTTTTTAAAACAAAGTAAAATTTTATTAATGATTAAAGAAATCACCTTTTTCTATTTTTAAGGCATAACCAAGACGTTCTTTAGGTAGAATGAAAGAGATTCCATTAATTTGGCCAGCCACTTCAAGTTTTTTTCCTTTTTTTGTTTTCCTCTTGTGGCCTATCATCTGCAACATTGTAAATATAATATCACCAATATATGAAAAAATATATATATTTAAGAATTTTTTTTTTTCCTAAATGGGTTTAGATAGAAAACGAAAGGTAGTTAGATTTTCAAAGATGAACAATTAATTATAGCAATTGGGTCATCACCATTTCAAAAGATGGAAGAGAAGCAATAAGAAATATTAGGCAGTATTTGCTAAGGTAGTTTGAAATAAACTTGCACATGGTGATATTAAATTTTGTGTAGAAATTGGGTATAAATGGTTACTAGCCACAAGTCTGAAGTCAACTACTGAGCATAAAGATAACTTTTCTTGCCTTTGGAAAACTTATTTTTACTAGTTTGTTTTGGAGAAAAGTGACTTAAAAGTCCTATTCGACTTATTGTAACTACTCCGAAACATCTTTGTGTAACAAAACTATAAGATTCATCGAAAGTGGCCTTCATTCACATTGAAATCTGAAAAAAAATCTCCCAAAATTATTACCATACAAACCTTTTGATTTAGTCATAATTACACTCAATACATCTCAAAAGGTACAATATTGTCATGATAAGGAACAATGTTATACAAACTATAATATGGTCATCAAAAGTTAATAAATCTGTCATGTCTAAGAATCTTAAAACATGTTATAGTAATGAAACAATTCTTCACAATCCCTTAAAAGAAAATATTTTGGAATTTAAAATTAAATGATATCGTGCCATATTGTTTGGGGATATCTTACCTTGAAAATTTTGTCTGGTAAATCGCTGAACCGATCTGTCAAATAATCTTCATTTGAATAATCACCTTCACTATCTTCACTTTCTTTCTCTCCTTCTCCTCTTCCTTCTATAAGAACTGAAATCATATTATTCACCTAAAGAAACTACCAAAATGGATGTTTTTAAGGTTTCAAAGTTTTGAAGGTAAATCATGGGTGGAGGGCATAGAAGATGAAGACTATGGTTGTATATTTATACAAATATTAGTCAAACTATGCATATTTTTTAGGATATGGAATTTAATAAAATTATAGGAAGTAATTATAATAAAATCCAACCATTAGATTTGATAATAAAGAGATACATGAATATAATAAGTTTTCAAAGTTTAATACATGAATTTTCGGAAGATGTGTATGACAAAAAGGCTGATAAAGGCCGGTCAACACCAAAATTCTGAAAGAATATTGTCTAAAAGGAAACAACCACACCAAATATGCTAGGAATTAGTGTTTTTGATTGATGATATTACCATATGTAGTGAAATGCTAGATTACGTACAATATCAAATTGCCTATTAAAAAAAGCACTATATCCAATTGGTGTTGAAATACTTGAGATTCACACGAGTGTCGTAACAAACATAAAACTTCTAAAAAAAGAACATTTTATCAATCAGAATTAAGCACAATTGGTGTTAGCTTCAGAAAAATGTAATTAGCAAGATTTTTTAAAAAAAATTCCCAATATGGATGTTAAGTTAAAGGTCTTTTTAAAAAAAATAATTAGGCTTTGTTCTTTTACCATATTCCCAACTTAGACACCTAACTTTTAATTTCTATAATCAAGATCTTGATTTTTCACAAAATAATGAATAAGGACCATCAGTTAAGAGCGCCATTAAAATTTAATGAAAATTTAAGTACGTGTGACATGCGTGACTCTTCACCCATGCCACATGTGTGTTGTTTGAACGGAAGATATAAAATGACTGAAATGCCTATCAGATATAAGGGAAAAATCAATGGGTCCCCTACTTACGACATTTTGAAAATAAACTTCACTAAACATCAAAATATAATACAATGATAGAAGAAAATTACACGGGAAGCAGTCCTAACAACAAACATGTACACTAGTCAAACAACATAGCAACAACTTAAAAAAAAATGACTCTTGCTCCCTTCCATGTTTATAAAGTTCAGTTGCATTCATTTTGTGGCTGTTAATATTTTAAGACAATCCAAAGGCTCTCATGCCATATCAAAACCAATTACAAATGAAATTGCTAACTCATTTGATCCTAACTCACCTTCGTTAATTTAGTTAACCTCATCCCTAACTTTTCATTTTCTCTCTTTCTTCATCTCATCTCTTTTGTTGGTTTTTTCTGTAATTTAAGCCAAGATGCCACAACCTCGATCATATGTAGAAGGAGGTGTAAACTGAATTCTCTTCTAAAAGGCAAAGTGAAAACAGTTGTGTGCCCTTTGATATCAAGTTGCTTTGATAATAAAGGTGTGGTTGATTTTATAGATATGTTGATATCTCCTTTTTGAGGAATATGGAAAGTGGGGAAGAGGCAGTAGGGAATTGGGTTAAAATATGTGTTTATACTTTGAAGGATGTAAAGAAAAGGCGATTAACGATTTTTATTGATTGGAAATTAGGGATAGAGAGGAGTACGATATGAAGATGATCATTAGGTCTTGAAGTGTTGTTGGGAATTTTTGTTTAGCGTTTTGGTTGGCTTTCTTTGTGATCTTTTTTGGCAGCCATGTATAATTGGTGCAATTCATAGTTGTTTTGGGGGGTTTTTTTTTAGTTGTTCTAGCTAGAGAAGTAGTTGTTTGGTCATTACTTGTGGTTTGTCCCATGAGATCATGTGGCTCAACCATCTCTATTCTATTTTGGTTTGATTGAAACATATCCTTTGTTACTTTTCTCGTAAGGAAATCTTGTTTGTCCTCTACCCATATTTTCTTTGATTAAACTCAGAGTATTTTCGGAGATTATACCTTTAGAATATGAAGGGAGCTCTACATTTCTCAGACATAGATAGTTGTTCGGATGGCAAGGTATTTAAACATTTGTGCTACATTTGCTACTTAGTTGTATGATGCATAGACATTTTATATCAATATGTTGGTATTTTCTAGCTGCACTAGTGAATATGATCTTATAGATTAAAACATTCGAAAAATCTATTGATAATTTGTTTGGGAGAGTATGTCATGGTTTATGTTCTTATGATAATTTATTAAATGGTTTATGTTATTGAGAAACTGAATTTGTGTTAGTAAAACAATTTGTTGTTTTTCAGCTAAATAGCCTTTTTTTGCCACTGAAGTTTGATTGTTTTAACATTTTGGTCAATGAGACTCAAAAGTGTGCAAGGTAACCATTTAACATTTGTAAAATTTAACAAAAAAGCCTCGCCCGTTAACTACTCTGTCCAAAAGGAAACGAAATTGTATTCTGGATTATTAAAAGCCGATGTGGAGCCTAATAAGCACCTAGTCAGCATATTTGGGATAACATAAGAGACCGCACGTGTGAAGGGAGAGTAAAAGGCAGAAAACTTATTTGCACATCAATCGCGATGGTTGCAGAGGAACAAAGAACTCTTTGTTGTAGTGAAAATTTTGTTCATTTTTGGGTTTTATTGTTACTCTAATCTCAGATATTTGTGCATTCTTCTTGAAATTCTTCTTCAAACACAGTTGAGATACTCAACTTGAGGGATTTTGGGTGTGGTTTGAGTTGGATTCCAAGCAATGGTAGCGTAAAGGAGAGCCACTGTACATTTGCGATGCAAAGGTTGTATAAAATAAGAAAAGGATCTGATGATGGTACCTTTATTTACAACAAGTGGAGAGTTACTGTTCATTTTTCGTTTGACTTTCGTTTTTGCAAATATCTGATGTAAGCTATAAAGTATGATGCTTTAACTTGATTTTATTGATTGTTGTGTTATTTTGTTGGACATTCTTATTTATATGGTGATTTATTGCCTTTAGGAGAGATGTATTACTGTGCACTTTTTGTTTGTGCTTCGTATTGTGTGTTAGAACAGTTTATGAGAATTGATAATATGAAACCCATTTGTTAATGCAATTGAAGCATATTTTACTATTGTCGTAGCTTTATGTACTTGCATATTCTGCTCTTGCTTCGTGTTGTAAGTTAGAACAGATTTTTGAAGAATTTTTAATATGAAAACCCATTTGTTAATGCTTCTGAATCATATTTTACTATTTTCGTAGCTTTATACACTTGTATGTGGAAAATGTTTAGTGCGTTGCACTTTAAAATGACACATTTGCATTATAAAAAGGCATTAATGCAACATTTTTCTGGCGTGGGCCTCTGGGAATGGATGATATGTATGCTTTTGTTGTTCCATTATAAAATTACATTGATTATGAATATGTGATTGTGATTCATTGATACTCTGTTTTGCAGGGAGTAAAGGAGAGGGGTTATTTATATTGGAGTTTCACCATCGGGGGAGGTTGACATATGATAAGTTATATGTAGGTGGTGAAGTACTCTATTTTGATTGGTGTGATGGTGATAGATTGCGTCTTTTAATATAAATGCAATGATTAAAGATATTGAGCATGATGGTTTCATTATCTACTATTGGAGAGATCGTCTACTGCATCGTCTTTATTAAAATTCAGGCATATTTTAAAGTCAAGTCTATTGTGTCATTAGTGTAAATAACGATACATAATTTTTTGATACCATTTAATGGTAATTTGGATACCATTTAACACTAAATTGAGATACCATTTGATAATAATTGGTAAAATGTTAGAACCGTTTGATGGTCTTTTTAGTATTGTAAAATTGAGGATGTTTTTAGTACTATCAAATTGACGGTGATTTTAGTACTGTCAAATGTTACTAAATTACTATCAAATAATACAATTATACTAAATCACTATAAAATGGTACATCGAATTATTATCAAATGTATAAATAAAAAAGCAAAAAAAAAAAAATCAACCCATTGAAGGTTGAAAGATTTGAAGCATATTAAGTAATTCGTCTGATTGATTTGTAAGATACAATAAAATCCTTTGCTAATACATGAGCTGAAAAACCTTTAAAAACATTATCAGCGACGAAAATATTCTCCCTTGATAATCAAGAGACACACACTATGTGCACATCATGCACATTGTGCGCACATTTTGTGCACACAGCACACACATCACATGCACACACATCGCATGCACAACACATACATTGTGTAGGTCAACCAATGTGTACACAATACCACACATCACATGCACACTGCATGCACAACATACGCACACTGTAATGAAATCAAATTGATTGAAATGTGTTTGAAGATAAAATATTATATTAATTTATTTATATTAAGTTTACTATTTTTTATTTATCTATTATTTACTTATTAATTATTAATATGTAATAATTCATTTTTTATTAAATAATTACCTTATATTAGTTAATTATATTATAAATAATATTTATATATTATATATGTACTATAATAATATTATATTACTTAACTATATTATATTAGCTAGTTAATTATATTATTTTCAAATATTTAGTACTATATAAATATTTTATTATATTATATTTTATTAATTATTAGTCATATGTGCCATATTTTTATATTTTTTAACTAATTCTAGTTATATAATTTTACAATCACTGAGAGAATTATTTTCGGTGATAATGAGTAATATTGCTTATTATTAATAAGGGAATTTAATTCCTTAGATGATAATGAGTAACATTGTTTATTATCACAGTGATAAATAGTTTTTCTAAAAAAATAAATAAATAATTATATAAAACTTGTATTTTAATTTATTTATTTTTACCAAAAGATTTATTTTTCTTGGTGATAATATTTTTTTATAAAAAAAAATAACTGGGGAGGGGGGTTGTGTAGTTATCAGTGGGCCCTTTTGGGCCCAATATACACATGGCAAGTCATGGAGAAATCCTCCTCTACCAGCTTACCAAAATTCAGTACATTACTTTCTGTAGCCTACCTAACTGCATGTGGACTTTTGTACTATAATGGTCCAAGGTGAATTGAGGGATTGAACTAGCAGGTTTTGGACTAAACTCTAGCCGTATCTTCCTTCTACAACCCTCTCGCATTGCCGTCCTAGGAGGTGGCCGACTGTTTCATAGCCTGGTTGCCTCTCAGGGTCGTCCCTCGCGTGGTGATGGGCACACAACCCTAGGCCGCCCCCCCCCCCCCCCCCCCCATCCCCTCCTTGACGGCCACTCTTCCTTCTTCTACCGCCCTTCCAGCCCTAGCCGTAAAAAAACAACATTAATTTTGTTATGGTCGTAAACCCTTCCCCCTCTTCCAACCCCACAAACAACGTCCTTCCCTCTTCGTCTGTTTCAAAACCCAGATCTTACGCCAACATCTACTGGGTAGTAATCCTCAAACAGTTTCTGTCCCATCCATCCTCACCAAAAAGCCTCTACCGGATTTAACAATTTCAAGCAAACTCGCCAATAAGTTTAATGGTGAACCAACTTTCAATATTTTGGCTATGGAGTTCTCTAAAGCCGCATCTGCATTTGCTGCAACGGTGATAATGAAATTCTATGTTGGAATGTTGGGTGTGAATCAAATCATAAAGCATATAGTTTCTTGGAATCTTGCCCATGCTCTGGTTGTGGGTACGCTTGATGCTAGACATGTATGGTTCGTTTGGAGTCCCGTGATTATCTTGTTCTGGCCTGGTCACATAGTAATCCAAAAGTTGATAATACTTTATACCGGATGTTCAAGTGGACACCGGATTTTAGCACGAAAAAGGAATCCACACTAGCTGCAGTTTGGGTGCGCCTACAAGGTTTACCTTTACCATGCTTCCATTTGTCTATTTTAAAAGGTTTATCTAATTCCTTTTCTCGGTTTTTGCATACTGATGTTAAAACCATTACCCTAGAATGGTAGAGTTGTGCGAGAATCTGCATGGAGATGGATCTCTCTTTACCCCGGCCGGAAAGGGTTTGGATGGGTACAAGTAAGGATGAGGATTTCTGGCAAAAAATCATCTACGAAGGCAATCAATCTTTTTGCCCTCACTGCTCCTTACAGGGCCATTCCTTTGAAGAATGCCGGAAACGTCCTGGTAAGGGCGGCGCAGCCCCTCAACAATCGATAGAGCAGAAACATTTTGATTCGGGAGCTGTTCAGTAAGGCCCAGCCCAACTGTGTAATTCTATCCTGAAAGGGCCAAATCCTAAGGCCCAAACTGATGGATCTAAACGGGCCCGTAATAAATCAAAGGAAGTATCTTTTTTTGAGGAAGACAAACTAATCCTTGGACCGAGAGTTCGAAGTTGTCTCGTCCTCATTACAAGCCCAGCTTAGAATTTACGAAGTTGATCAACTCCAATTGGATGGATCAGTTGTACCGGTATACAGAATCAAGGGCCTGGGGCTGTAACGGGCATGGCTTCTCAGGCCCATATCTATTTGGCCCGAACAAGTACAGAGAATGGTAGCCCTTCAGTTCAGGTCCTAGAGTCAGTTCGTAAAGGTCATCAGAAATGCAATATAGTTAACTCCAAACAATCAAACAGTGTGGTTGCTCAATAAAGTGACGTAAGGCTTCCTGCAATCTCAGTTGTTCACAGGTCCTTTTTGGTTCTAGTAGCTACCTTGTGTTAGAATGCACTGGTTGAGCACCCCCAAGCCTCAACCGAATTTCCACAAGGCCAGGCTTCAAGTCATGCCTTTTAGAGGAGCAAGTTGGTAAGTCTGGTCTCATGGACGCACATCAGGTTGGGCGTGGAGAGATGGGGCTGGTTATTTCAGAGTTCGTTGTTCCAAAAATTGCGTATTGCATGAGAGCTAGAAATAAGGCCACAGAGGTTCAGGCTTTTTCGGAGGACGAGATGGGTTCTGATCAGGTTGCACCAAATTGTCCTTTTAAATCCAATTTGACCTACTTAAAGTGTAAAGATGATATGTTTTTGCCTTTTATCACAACCATATAATTGTTTACATAAATCTTCATTCACAAATAAAATATTGAATGATAGCTATCAAAAAAAAATTACTAAAGATCCGATGGTGGGCTTCGTGACTTTTTTGAAAAAAATGTATCCCAATAGAAAAGGAATTAAGGTTAAAAAAGAGACGGTTGTAAGATGATTTATTTATTCCTACTTCCTTGAAAGTTGCCATTATTTTTTGCTCAAGATAGTGCTGCTTTGTATTAGGTAAGGCTAGGATTTATTTCCCTTTGACCCTCCATAATTTTTCTTTCTGTTTTTTAATCTATTTTTGTTTTATTAAAAAAAAAAAGTGAATAGAGGGATTGGCTTGAATTTGGTATGAGCTATTTTCTATTGGTTGGACTGTCTTTTTAATAAAATGGTGCATTCATATATTACCCAAAGTGTTTTCAGTCTGTATATTCATATTTTTCCATCACTCTCTTTGTTTTTGTTCTCTGCTAAGTATATGAGAAAGAGAGAGAAAAAGAGAGTTTGACATAATATAATTTTCCAAACCTTCTATTAAGATAATCGGAGCACTGAGAGAGAAATTTGTTAATATATTTATCTGGTGGTACTACTCTCCACTGGGTAACAGTGGATTGGTCTAGGAAGTAGAGTCGTTAGTTTAATGTATATATGGAGTATGGATTTATTTTTCTGTGTCAACAACTAGCCAGAGTTTTGCATAATGGGTAGCTATCTTTATCGGTATCATCCTTTAATGTTGTTTGACGTCTTGATCTCTATACAGTCTGGTGGGCATTTTAAACTCTCCATCTTGTGCTTTTATAGGGTTCATACATATTAGTTAAGTCATGTTATATGTGCCAGTGCAGATATGGTAGTATGGTACCTCTCCTACAACAAAGGGCAATGTTGCTAAAGCTGCATCTGGACTGCAACTCTGATATTCTTAGAAGTTAGAGACTGGTTATACTTGGCTAATGTGTCACAAGTTAAGTGAGAATTGGTTCCAATCAATATCGGGCTACTTGTTTTGTGAATGATAATTAGTAATTACAAACCAAACATATCTGATTTAATGCCAAAACAACTAAGAATGTTATGTTTCCTGCTGCATCTGGAGATTTTTTCAAACTAGAATGAACATCTTTCAAGTTATATGCCTCTCTTTTGGTCTCAAATGAAAATTCTAAGAGTCCTATGCATTTATTTTCAGGTGACTTCACTTTGCTGGAGAAAAGGGACTTCTGAATCTGGACTGGCAGACCTGAAAGAGGTGTTAAGCATTTAAAAGAATATCGTGTTTAATCATGCAATGACAATACAACTGCAATATATTTCATATAAGTTTCAATCACTCCAATCGTGAAACTAAAAAGAATTTTCATTAGTAATGAGAAATTCTCACTCTCAGTGATAAGAAACCACAATCATGAAAATATAATCATAAATTCCTGATCATCAAAACAAATTGAAGCCCAAAAGTAAAATATTTAATAAATAAAAAACATGTTAAGTTTCAATTTCTTGCATGATATTCACTGTTACTTGTGAATTGTGTTTTTTTTAAAGGGAAATTCTTGTTCGGACCGGTAAAGACAGATTTCCTATACCAAACCAGGCCGAACCATACCTAAGAGTGATCAAATAAAAGTTATTAGTGGATTTTCAAATAGTTACTAATGAAGCTTCTTCTGATCCAGGAAGTCAATCCTGGATCAGGTCTGGACAAGAATTCCTTTCTTAAAAGCAAAATAATTGAATGAGAAAACCACTGAAAATAGAATAGTACAATTGTTCTCTTACTCCCAAAATGACTTGTCATTCTAGTAATAGCTTTTACGACTTAGAAATAAAAGTTACATATATAAGAATATTGGGTTCATCAACAGGAAAACAAATATCACATATCACATGATTCTTGGATACATCAACGGGAAAAACGTCTCACATGTGATCTACAAGATAAGATAAAAAAACATTGCTAGCTGCTGTTTTCAGCTTCTAAAATTTCCCTTTCTTCTATTGCTTTAAGCTTGCTGTGCAAATTACTTTGTCATGTCGTATCGTGTCGTGTCTCCCATTTGTAGGTTCTTGCCGCTCAATATGCCATCCTTTTAATCTCTTAGATAAAGAGAACTTGTGCAGCAGGCACGAAAGAAATCACCTCTTCTATGTTTAAGACATAACCAAGAGATTCTTCAGGGAGTACGAAAGAGATGGCCAGCCACTTCGTTATTTTTTTATTTTTCTCTTGTGGCCAATCATCTGCAATATTGCAAATATCATATCATCAATATATGAAAAAAAGAAAATACTTAAGCAAAAAATTATTTCTTTTTCCTAAATGAGTTTAGATAGAAAACTAATGGTAGCTAGGTTTTCAAAGATGAACAATTAGAGCAGTTTGGTCATCACCATTTCTAAAGGTGGAAGAGAAGCAATAAGAAATGTTAGGCAGTATTTGCTAAGGTTGTTTGAAATAGATTTGCGCATGGTGATATCAAATTTTGTGTAGAAATTAGGTATAAATGGTTACTAGCTACAAGTCCAAAATTGACTGCGGAGCATAAAGAAAACTTTTCTTGCCTTTGGAAAACTTATTTTCACTAGTTTATCTTGGAGAAAAGTGACTTAAAAGTCCGATTTGACTTATTGTGACTACTCCGAAACATCCTTTTGTAACAAAACTATAAGATTGATCGAAAGTGGCATTCTTTCACATTGAAATCAGAAAAAGTCTCCCCAAATTCTAACCATACAAACCCTTTGATTTAGTCATAATTATACTCAATACATTTCAAAAGGCATGAGTGCATGACATCAAACAAATTACAATATTGTCATGATAAGGAACAATGTTATACAAACTACAATATGGTCATTAAAAGTTAATAAATCTCTCATGTCCAAATAATCTTAAAACATGTTTTAGTGATAAAACAATTAAACAATTCTTCGCAATCCTTCAAAAGAAAACATTTTGAAATTTAAAATTAAATAATATTGTGCCAGATTGTTTGGGGATATCTTACCTTGAAAATTTTGTCTGGTAAGTCGCTGAACCGATATGTCAAATAATCTTCATTTGAATAATCACCTTCACTATCTTCATTTTCTTTCTCTCCTTCTCCTCCTCCTCCTTCTATAGGAACTGAAATCATATTAGTCATATAAAGAAACTGCCAGAAATGATGTTTTTAAGGTTTCAAAGTTTCGAAGGTAAATCATGGTTGGAGGGCATAGAAGATGAAGACTAAGGTTGTATATTTATACAAAAATTAGTCAAACCATGCAGATTTTTCAGGATACGGAATTTAATAAAATTCTATGAAGTAATTATAAGAAAATCCAACCTCTAGATTGATAATAAAGAGATACATGAATATAATAAGTTTTTAAAGTTTAATACCTGGTTTTCCGGAAGACGCGAATAACAAAAAGGCTTATAACGGTCGGTCAACACCAAAATTCTGAAAGAATATTGTCTAAAAGGAAATGACCACACCAAATGTGCTATGAATTAGCATTTTTTATTGGTGATATTACCATATGTAATGAAATGCTAGATTAAGTACTATATCAAATTGCCTATTAAAGAAAAGTACTATGTCAAATACTTGAGATTCACACGAGTGCCGTAACAAATATGAAACTTCCAAAAAAAATGAATATTTCATCAATCAAAATTAAGTACAATTAGTGTTAGTTTCAGAAATACGTATTTAGCAAATATGAATGATAAGTTAAAGGTTTTTTTTTAAAATAATTAAGTTTTGTTCTTTTATCATATTCCCAACATAGACTCCTAGCATTTAATTTCTACAATCTACTTTTTGTATTTTCACAAAATAGTGAATAACAACCATCAGTTAAGAGCACTGTTAGAATAATATGTGTGACGTGTGTGACCCTTCATCCGTACCACATGTGTGTTGTTTAAACGAAAGAGATTAAATAACTGAAATGTCTATCATATATAAAGAACAAATCAATGGATTTCCTACATATGGCACTTTGAAGAAAATTACAAGAGAAGTAGTCCCAACAACAAATACACACACTAGTGCCTAACAACATACCAACAACTTCAAAAAAAATGGGCTCCTGATCTCCTCCATGTTCATAAAGTTCAGTTGTATTCATTTTGTGGCTGTTAATATTTTAATACAATCCAAGGGCTGTAAAGTGCCATATCAAAACCAATTGCATATGAAATTGCTAACCCAACTGATCCTAACTCACCTTGGTTAATTTAATCAACTTCACCCACTTTTCCCTTTCTCTCATCTGTAGAAGGAGGCGTAAACTGAATCCTTGTAAAAAAAAAAAGGCAAAGTGAAAACAATTGTGTGACCCTTTGATATCAAGCTGCTTTGATAGGAAGGGTGTGACTGATTTTAGAATTGTCGATATCTCCTTTTTGAGGAATGCGGAAACCTGAAAAGAGGCTATCAAAACGTGGGAGTTGGATTAAAAGATGTGTTTATATAAAGGATATGAAGAAAAGAATTTTATCGATTGGAAATGAGGGATATTGGATTAAAAGATGTGTTTATATAAAGGATATGAAGAAAAGGTGATCAGAGAATTTTATCGATTGGAAATAAAGGATAGAGAGGAATATGATAGGATGATGATCGTTAGGTCTTGAAGTGTTGGGGATTTTTGTTTAGAGTTTTGGTTGGCTTTCTTTGTGATCGTTAGGTGCAATTCATAGTTGTTTTTTGGGTTTTTTTTTTGTTTAGTTGTTTTAGCTGAGGAAGTAGCTGTTTGGTTGTTAATTGTGGTTTGTCCCATGAGTTCATGTGGCTCAACCATCCCTATCATGTTTTGGTTTGGTTGCAACATATCTTTTGTTGTCTTTCTCGTAAGGAAATCTTGTTTGTCCACTACTCATGTTTTCTTTGATTAAACTCAGAGCATTTTTGAATCGAAGTTTATGCCTTCGGAATATGTAGGGAGCTTTCTGGATTATTTCTTAGACACAGTTAGTTGTTCAAATAGCAAGATAATTAAACATTTATGTTACATTTGCTACTTAGCCTCATGATGCATATACGTTTTATATCAATGTATTGGCATTTTCTAGCAGCATGGGTGAATATGATCTTATAGATTAAAATAGATAAAAACTCTACTTATAATTCGTTGGGGAAAATATGACATGGTTTATATTTCTTATTTATAAAATGGTGTATGTTTTCGAGAAATTGAATTTGTGTAGTAAAACAGGTTGTCATTTTACCAAGTATTAAATAATTTATAACTTTATTGTTATATTACCATAAATCGTTGTGAAAATAATATTATAAACCATAAATCACTTCTACTGTTAGGGCAAACAAATTTATTTGTTTTTTGTTATAAACAAACCGAAAATAAAAATCTGCGAATTTCATTTCTAGCGCTCCCACATTCGATACGCCCAGAGCGCGAATTCAACCCAGTTAGTCAGCCAATATTGACGAATTAGACCACCTAGGTTGTAAATATTTAAGATTAATCTCTTTCTGGATTTTTTTTATAAAAAAAGGAAGAAAGAGTTTTTACATTTTACAGTGCACATGACTTTTCAACTGCTTGAGATAGATTGCATTAGATAACATGAAATACAACAATCCATTTAATTCTGGGCTTTTGGTCCACACTGTTCCCTCTTTGGATCCATTAACCTCCCATTGTGCCCATAAACAGCAATTAACAATTGGACCCACATTTTAAATAAAATTACAAGTCTAGTGGCTCCCACATAGCAAAGTCCCTCTCGTCATATCCAAGAGGCAAAAGGTCAATGCTTACGGTGATTTGCTCTAAAAGTCTAACTAAGACAACTCAGCATATAAATGTCACATTTAGCAATAATTTGAATTAAATTTGATGATAAATTCTTACAGTAATTATATTATTTATATATTTTTTTAAATTTTTTTTATAAAAAAATATGTTATTATTATAAGATTTTAAAATAAATATTAATAAGTTTGTCATCAACTTTAAACTAAATTATTATTAAATATGACTTGTTTTAAAAATAAGTTCAATAAGCAACAAAATCGATCCACCATGGAGTCTCATGTACCATATAATTGCCACAATGAATTTTTTTAATTTACACCGAAGCCCCTCAAGTACCTATAAATTGAAAGGAATGACAGTACAATTTCTGCGACTGTGAAAAAAGTTTTGGGAATTTCTGCAACCGATAGCTCTCGCTGGTACGTCCATGTATTTGTCTTTTCACAATGGAAATGCTGCCATTTATATTCACTTGTCATTGTTAGCCTTTTCTAGGGTTCATTGTAATATCCTCCTATATAAATTTTACTTATATCACGTACATGTGCTTCTTTGAAAACCGCCTCTTGTTATCAAGGGTTTCAGTTTCAAACCAATGACGACGCTCTTTATTTTTTTTAATTCCATTTAGGTTCTCTTCTCCTTAATCTCGTTGTCAGTAAACCTTAATTACATCGAAATATTCTTCTTAATCCCAAAGTTCGAAATTTTTTCTACTATTTAGGGTTTTACAACCTTACAGGTATGAGCTTTATTGAATAAAAGTTTCTTGATTGAATTTATAAAGTTAAAGTAGTTGTTTTGTTATCTCTGCTTGAAATCACATCTGGGTTCTAACTGAATTATTTGAAATACGTTGTGTTTTTGTCGTTTGTTGTTAGGTTTTTGATTGATTCACAAGCTAAATAAATCCCAATTAGGTTTTCTTTAGTATTTTTATATTCACAAATTCTCATCTGGGCGCGCTGCTAAGATCTGTCGAGAACTAAAATTGAGCTCAAATTATCATCTGGGTCAGGCTCAAGATCATAAATTTGTCACCGGGTTACTAGATTTCGTGCTTCCCTTTGTTTATCCTGCGATTGTGTGCCTGTTATGGATGACGGTGAACTCGATTTCTCGAACCAAGAGGTGTTTTCAAGTCCAAACATGGGTGAGATACCTAGCAGTTGCTCAATGGATAGCTTCTTTGATGAGCTTTTTAAGGATACTCATGCTTGTACTCATACACACACTTGCAACCCTTCTGGTCCTGATTACTCACATACGCACACTTGTTTCCATGTGCATACCAAAATTGTGCCTGCCCCAAGTGAGGAAAAGGTTTCTACTGATGACACAGCGGAGTCTGCAGAGAAGACGAGGAAGAAACGCCCGTCAGGCAATCGGGAAGCAGTCCGAAAGTATAGAGAAAAGAAGAAAGCAAGAGCTGCCTCATTGGAGGATGAGGTTGTGAAGTTGAGGGCTGTGAATCAGCAGTTATCGAAGAGGTTGCAGGGTCAGGCTGCATTGGAAGCTGAAGTTGCGAGGCTGAAGTGTTTACTCGTGGACATCCGTGGAAGAATTGAAGGGGAGATTGGATCATTTCCTTATCAGAAGTCGGCCAATGTTAGCCTGCCTGCGACAAACTTACCTGGTTCATATGTGATGAATCCTTGTAATATGCATTGTGGTGATCAGGTTTATTGCCTTCACCCTGGGTTTGAAGGGAAAAGTGGAGAAGGTGCAGCCTTACATGGGCAAGGTGTTAGTGGTTGTGAATTTGAGCATCTTCAATGTTTGGCGAATCAGAACGCAGGTCACAAGGAGCTTCCTGCATGTGGAGCTGGAAATGTGGCATCCAATGTCAATTCTTCTGGCTCAAATAAGAGAAAAGGTGAAACTTAAGAGTTTTTTCAAATTCTTGTCTAATTATTCCTTATTCTTGCTATGGGATGGCTGTATGGCTCAACTGGTTAACTTAGCAAATTATTATTTGCTTAATCTGACAATTCCTTTATCAGAGTTGTGTATCTAGTAGTGGTTCCTTGCTTCAATTTATTTTTTGTTTTTTGTTGGGTCCTTCATCAATTGTGGCTTGAATTCTAGACTCTTTTTTTACCTAAACCTTGTAAGGATTATTGTAGGGGTTTGTGACTTGGTGCTATCTTAGATTGTAGCTATTTTGTACTTATTCTCCTTTTCTTTTACTTCAAGCATGGGTGCAGTTGAGGTCTGTATCACTTAATAATTCAGGTTCTTAATTTCTGATGTGTTTATGATCATTTGTATAGAGATGTTAATAGAATGATAATTACTGCATTGCAGAGATTTAGTCTGCAATTTAGTTGGAATGTGTAAATGATTTGATTTGAGTAGTAGGGACATATTCAAGAGTTTTACCTCATCAAGTTGGATCTTATATGCCCTGGGAAAGGATAGGCAAGTTTTGGACCATATTTTCCCTGGGAACGGGTAGGCTTAGGTTTCTTAATTGTGTTCTTCCTGCTCCTGTGAGAAAAGCTTTTGCTTGTTTGGTTTGAGAAGCAGGAACATATTTGATAGTTGTTTTTTTTTTCTTTTGATAAGTAAGCATATTGGATAGTTGCATATCAAGTTTGGATCTTGTTTGCCCTGAGAATGAATAGGCTTCTTAAAAGTGTGTTGATCTTGCTTCTTTGTGAGTTTGCTGGTCTGTTGCTTAGGTTATAGTATATCTTCTCACACTAGAAATAGAACTTTCAATAAGAAAATGTTTGCTGGTTTAGTGCTCTAACTTAAAGCATAGCTTGAGTTTGATTAGTTGTGTGGTTCTGTCAAGTACATAATATTGTCACGTTTTTGGTTCACTCTCCTGGAAACATAATGAAAGAAAGATAATGTTAAATTTCTTATGAATTTTTTTAATGGATTTGCAAGTTTCATGAAGTCTTCTTTATGTTCTTAGCGTCTGAAAGTGTGTACATGTGCATACATGAAAGGATGTGGGTATTTTGGAAATGGACTGTGTGTGTGTTTCCGTCTGTATGTCTATGTGCATGTGTGCGGATGTGGGCCTTTTGGAAATGGTTCCTCTAGGGCTTGAGCACCTGTTAGCCTTTTATGACTAATAATCATTATGGTGTTTATTTATTAGGAGGGGCTCGTGCAGCAAGGGCGGGTTGAAGTGCTGTTCAGTTGGGCATTAACCTTATTTGCAAGGGTATATATTGTCTTCCAGTAATTACTTCTTTGGACCGCTGCATCAGCTTCCCTTATGCTGTTTGTGTTCATTTTTCTTTCATTTTATTTTGCCTTTCCTAGTATCCTGCTGTTGGGTTCTGAGAGCTGTCATGACTAATCTATAGCTAGCTCAAATTTGTTGGATTTGCTGCTATTATTTTGTGTTTCAGTTAGGTTGTGAGTCCCAAGTCTACAAAAACATTTTGTAAAGCAGGAGACTCTATGAGCAGAGACCAATAATCTGGTTATTTATGAAGCTCAACGTAACTCAATAAATCCTTACATGCAACCTTATCTCTTTTACCATATATAATACTTATAACTGCTATTGTGTGATGCATCGCCTTGCTGCTGTTCTTTTAAGTGTGATGTAAATCACACTTGCATTGAAATTTTGGTGAGAAGTCCTCCCTTTCTAAGCTATATGAATTCTTGATTGCTCAAATACAGAATGTAAGGAAGGTGAGATGTCTTTGATGTTCCAAAACTGTGAGCTGTGAACAGGTAAGTTACAAATTTCACTCGCTCAAATCCTAGATTTGTGTGAAATGGTGAAACTAACTTGCACAGCTTCCTTCAATTGACATCTTGGTTCACTTTGCAGCGAAATAACACATGAAATTAACTTCTGCCCTTTAGCATGTTGCTTATAAAGGATGCCGAATTTCTATCAGGAAGGAAGCAGTTGTCTTTCAACTGAGGGTTTTTGGTAAGGGCCTGCCATCCGTCAGTTGGATAAGATGAGTGATTGAAAAGCTCAGTTGCAACGAATTCTCTCACCTTATTTTTCTGTTTTGGTTCTCTGCCTTTCAGTGGTTGTCATTTTTTCTTGGTATTGTTTCACCGCATTTTCTTGGTTATGTTCTCTTTTTGTCTGTGTTGGTATTTGTCTAAGGTTTAAACATGGTCTAAACATGGTTCAAAGATGGTTAAAGTCTAAACCAAGGTTGGAAGATTAAATTTCAGCATGTTAAAGGAGTGCACACGTGTGTGCATCACTTTGGGTGTGCACATGTTAAAGGAGTGCGCACAGCTGTGAGAGGGACAGCATCAGTGTGCGCCTCACCTCTCCCTCACCAGCGCCTCACCGCCCAGCAAGAAGGCAGTTTGAAGAAAGGCAGCGCCGCACCGTCCAGAATGTGGTGCAAAGGGGCTTTGCCTAGTGCCTCACCGCCCCCTGTTCAGCGCTTAGGCGCTAGGCACACTGATGCACACATGGACAGCTTGTTTAAACCTCCTCTTAGGTGCGTGGATGCGAGGTTAAAACGCACAGCACCACTTAGGATTGATGGAGGGCCATGGTTGATTGATCATCAAGATCTAAAGGTAGAGAATGACACACAAGATTGGACAAGAAGTTGGTGCACTATATAAAGGGTCACTTAGGTTCAGTCTCATGACATAAGATGTGAAACACATTGTGATACAAGACACAAGTGTGTGTGTGACAAATATACAAGAGAGAATTATGTGAGAGTGCAAAGATACAGACATACAAGAGGGACTCATTGTAGAGAGGTTCATTGTAAAGAAGAGAGATTAAGTATAGAAAGTGATAAAGTCTTTTTTTTTCTCTTCTTTGTTCCTTCAAGATCTTGAGGTTTCTTGAAGAGGGTTGCTGTAATTGTAAAGAACTATTGATTTAGTGCAGAGAGTTCATAGGAACTCATGGGGACGTAAGTTATTGTCGAACCTCGATAACAAATCGCTCGTCTTCTTTTTTTTTCTTGCTTTCGATTGCTGTATTTCTTTCTACAAGTCATTCTAGACTTGAATGTTTAGAAGATCACCACCTGAGCATCTTGTGAAGGTGATTTCCAACCGTCTGAAAGAATTATGTTTTAGTGGGAGAACCCTTTTGCTTTAATAGATCTTGAATACATTTTTGGAAGTTATCTCCAGTGCAATTTATTTGGAATCCATTGAAGTTCTTTTTTGTGTCCACTACTTTGGTTGAATATTTGCTTTATTTTTTAAAAAAAATATAAAATTGCAAAGCATAAAATTCCTTTTATTCCCTGGTACTGCCATTTCCTCGGGGGACTGTGCAGCAGTAGCGCAGGTAGTTCCCCTTTTCTGTAAAGAGTCCTTAGTAATTGATGTGAAAAATTGTCAGAAATTTTGCATTTTCCCTGAGCATGTTCAGGGATTTCATGCTCCGAGGCCAAAAACCTAATATACAAAAAAGGGGCTAGGAATATTGGGTTCTTTGGGGCAGCAGAAAGATGGGGTGCGCATAGAATGTATCAGAAATCTTACTCGAAATCTTTGCCCATTAGCAGTTGTTGTTTACTTTCTGCTGAGCTTTTCTCAATCTGGGTTTCTACCAGAGTTAGGTTTCTTGCAACTTATGCATTTCAATGACATATTCTTCTATGCGTAGGGACTAGGGGACCATGGTGGAACATCTTTGAAGGCCGACATTCTATCGACAAGCATTTGTATGTCTTGCTTTGTGTGCACATGCATACTGGTCAACCTCAAGACTCAAGTGATAATAACAGTGGAGGCTGAATTATCAATGGAATATCCTAATTTCATTCTTGTCTAGTCGATAAGAAATTATTAGGATAGCAATGCGTCAGCCATAGACCAAATTAATAAGAACAATGTATAGTCACAAGTTGTAGAAATTACTCTAAGCATATTAAGAGCATACACATTGAAACTTATACAAGGGAAAAAACAGCATTCCTCTTTAGGGAAAGAGTTTCGTTTAGCTCTATGAATAATCATCAGCACCTTGCAATTCATCATCATCACGATAAATGCTCTCAGCCATCTGCCAAACATGAAGGCTGTTATCCTCTGCTACACTTGAAATGATCCATGGCTCATTTTTGTTCCATGCGAAGTCTGATATCTTAGCCTTGTGACCTCCATGAGAAAAAAGAAGCTCAGGCGGGCCATCTTCAGCATCTAACTCTATCTCCAGCTGCTCTTCTCCAATCCTGAAATGCATCAGTATATACCTGTCATATGATGTGCATTTCCACTCCCTGGGAAGGGATCTAAGACACAGGACAACACCAAGTTCCAGAAACAATAGCTGAAAATGAAATAGAAGAGAACCACAGGCTGCATTACATTGTGTTTGGGAGTTTTGGGGGAAAGGAAAGGAAGAATAGGGAATTTGGGAGTTTTACAATGTAAAGGAAGGTAAATTAGCTCACTTTTTATGAACACCCCCCCCCCCCCCCCCCAATTTGGGCTGTTAAAAAGTTGACAAGTTGGGGGGGAGGGGGGTTCGAGGGTTGTAGGGAAACCCCCAAAACCTTTCCTCTCCTTATGAAAAAAACTTCCAAACATAGTTTTTAATTATCTCAAACGTAAACCAGAAAAGTGAGATGGGATACAGTCCCATTACAAAACAATTCGATCAATTCAGATCTTAAAATGTGAGTACCGAATGGAATGGAAGACAAGGTTTTGTTACTAATGGATGATAGATTTATGATTTATCAAGGTACTTTTGTTACTTAAAACACTATCTAACTTCTCCAGATATCCGTTAGCAGTGGCTAGGGGAATTATGTGGTAAACCTTTGATTTCCTACATTACAGTTACTAAAGCGGAAATAGCTGATATTCAACAGTGGTAGCACACCAAATGATACGATAAACCTCAATCCTCTGACTGATGGCAGCAAGAGAGGTACTTTGGACCCTTGCAAGGGCATCTAATCCAAAATGAGAAATTGAAAATTCTTTTTTCCCTTCTATTTTCTTGGAAATCAAATTAAGCAATATATGATAAAGAGAAAAGGGGGAGGAAAGAAGAAATATTCATTATATCACGAAAGTGAGAAGAAGAAACGATATTAAATATGTTACTGGCACTATGTCAGTTATGACATACCTGTTAAGATCCCAAACCATCAACCTCCTGTCCTCACCAGAAGATGCTAGCACAGTTTCATGATTAGGATCCCATTCTACCTGAAACACCTCCCCTCTGTAGAAAACGATCCAGGGTGAGAAATGCACAGTTTCATTATTTGAGTATAGCTAGAGAGGCAGATACAGAAATAGCATAAATAATCTCTTTAGAAAGCTCAAGTTTGCAGACACTTAAGCAACTTCCTAAGCTTTGAGCAAACAATAGCACTAATTACTTAAATAGAAGAGGCAAAACTTTTGTGGCAAGTTGAACAGCATAGGAAATGGATATCTTGGTTGTGAAAAGTTATATCAGTGACATCCATAACAAGTTTGGTATATTCACCATCATGAGGCCAAAATACAAAGGGAGAGACCCCAGTTGCAAATTTGAAATAAAATAAGCCACCATTTAGAATGTACGATAACTATTTCATGAGCACACTCCGAATGGTGCAGCAAGAGCCGTGTTAATTTATTTTTAGCTGCATACATGAAAGGGTTAAATCACTTCTAAGCATGTCATAACTCCTAGGCATGACATATACATGATATACACGGATATAAGCACAAGACTGTAGATCAATTGGGTTTCTGAAACAGAGACTGATAGGGACATCAAAATCTGTAAAGTCAAAGGCTCAGTCTCATCAGTATCTTCACTTTTTTGCAGGCTCAATACTGCAAATAGTGTCTTTTCTTCTCTTTAAAAAAGATGATGAATAAGAGGGGAAAAAGTCAAAGAAGCAGACGACTATGCAAGAGATAAGATTACTGAGAAGTGAAAACAGCGGGTCTTTTTGTCTTCCTTTTTCCTGGCACGTGGGAGAGAGTTTAGCTCTAAACTAGATAAAATGAAGGAGAAGGATTCATGTAGCCGAGAGCAACTAGTTTGGGATTAAGGTTGAATTGAGTTTTTGTAGTGGGGGGAGGGTTTCTCATATAAAGTCATCAATATTTTAACTATTTAATCCAACTAAGTTCTGTAATCCATTCACATGGCAAGAGACATACACATGACTAGTTAAAATATGCAATGGCACACCCAGCTTCCGGATATCAAACAGGCCAACAGTAGAGTCTGAAGATGCTGTGGCTAGAACCCATTCATTATAAGGATTGAAAGATACATAGTTAACCTGAGACCAGAGAGGAAACAATGTGTTGTCAGAAAGAACAACATCAGCACCACATCTTTCTTATAGCAGAGAAGACAAGAGGATGATAATCATATACATTATAAAGGAGCAAATGTTCTTAATACAGAAAAAGAAAATGTTACTTCTCATTGTCTTATACATCATAATATAAAACTAAATTACCTGGTTAGTGAGTTTCTAATGCTCATGGAAGATAAGAACCATGTTAAAAAAAACATGTACACATGCACACAGACACGTGCCCAGCCCATCATCGTATGTTGCCTTTGTGCCACACTCTCCATCATGCAAAAAGTCCATCGCTTCACTACTTAAAAATGAGGACCTACTAGATAACTAAACTCAAGAACTTAACCACTGATTGCTAGCCACCAATCACCACCAACTAGCAGAATTAACAATTCCAATGAAAAGGCATTCAATAAGTATCATGTGAAGAATCCAGATTATCAGGCCTTGCTCGCTAAGCCAACAATTACACCTTCCAAATTCATGCTTCTAGTATCTGTGTTTTATTTAAGTGTTACTCTTAAAGGAAACCGTTATGGATTGGGCAAGCCACTCAAATCTGTTGAACACCATATCCTTTGCTTCAACACATGATTTCAGATACCCACTGGGAACATGACGCATGTAAACTTACAAACATAATTTCAGATAAATATTATTCTCATAATGTTTTCACCAATTCCTCCCTTTTTAATGTATGATACTGCCATAACCCGTCTCATTCACTTCTTTAATTGTTCTCTTTTGGACCCACGCGAACAGTCTCAATTAGTATTTTTCTTATTTTAAAACCTTCTGGGCTGACTCCTACATTTTTCTCAATCATTTCTTGTCTTACAGTCCAATATAAACAAATGCAAAGCATAAATGCATACATATTGGACAAATAGAATTATAAAACTAAAAAGTTTCAAGATGCCTTCACCTCTCTCTCATGAACTTTGACGCGATGTTGAGTTTGGTTTGTTCGCAAGTCCCAAATCATCAATTGGCAATCATCACCTGCTGACCCGAATATATTCTCATTCTTCAAATGCCATGATACATCTTCAACAACACTTTCATGAGCCTAAAAAAATTATCACAAATTCCATGATCAAACATCAAAATCAAGGTAAAAGACACTGGATTTTGTATCAAGGGGGAAAAGGAAGAGTTATTCTTATCATTACCTCATAGACATGCATTGCATCAAGAACCTTATCTTGAGCCATAGCAGACACATCCCATAGGCATATCTTATGATCTTGCGAACCACTCAGAAGATAACCCTCCTTAAAGGGACTCCAAGACAACCCATATCCTTCCTTATCATGACCCCTCAACCTCAAATCTGGATCACATTCACATCTTTGTCGCTTTGCAGCTTGCTTGGTGCAGTCAAAGACGAACACCTCACAACCACTCGTCTTTGCACCAACAAGAGCTGGATTCTGTGGCATACAGCGTGCTCTATTCACTTCCCCATCAACACGTATCTTCTGTTTTACCTCTACCTGACAAAGACCAAACGCTTTCAGCTACTAATTTCATTGGAAGCCAGACAACAGAAAACAAATGACTGAAAACATAACAGTGTAGGTAACTTTTTTCAGCCACTAATTTCATCAAAGCATCATTTTCAGCTACTAATTTCATCAGAAAATTGCAGTCCAATATGAATGTGATAGTGAAGCTAACATTATTCAAATCATTTCATGAAATCCTCAAGACCCAAAAAAGCAAAAAGAATCTCTTAAAGATAAATTATTTTTAACACCCACATGACATTTCTTGAAAACACAGAGACAGCACACCCGATACATAATTTCATAGACAACTTGACACCAATAAACTATTAATCTAATACAGTTCCTTAATAATTTTATCAAAAACTCAACAACCAGAAAGACACTTCCTACAAATAATACCAAAACACAACACTTTCAGCTAGTAATTTCGTCTAAAACTAACACTCAATAACAGTTACTGAAAAATGAGCATGAATCTAATACTTTTCGCTGGTAATTTCTCCAACCACTTGACACCCACAAGTTATTTCTCAGTTAATAAAGGAAGGAAATCATCACAAATCACCCAGCAATTTCACCGAAACCATAACACCTACAAGATACTTCACTACATATAATACCAAAAGCAACATTTTCAGCCAGTAATTTAATGGATCAATCGGAACCCACACAACAAAATTCCTAAAACAAACCAAAAAGAAAACTCAAAATCTCACAAACCTTCGGGAGAATAGGGTCCTCATTTTTGCCACCGATGTTGGATTCTGCTTCCTGGGTAGGAATTACAGCTTCGGCAACCATGAGGTAATCCGCAGCGCCCCCGGAGGTGTGAGTCCCGAGGACGAGCTTATGAACTGCGAAGGATGGGTCCACGGTGTACGGTTGCGGCGGCGATGGGACCCAGTGGACGGTGAGCGATGGCCATTCCAGCGCGTGAGAGATCACCAGATCGTAGAGGAACGTCGTGTTCTTCTTCCACACCGCGAACTCCTCCTCCACCTGCTCCGGGGTAGGCTCCTGTCCCTCCTCTTCCATCTCCCTCTCTATCTATCTATCTATCTATCTCTGTCTGAATTGTGGTTTTGTTTTCTTGTTCCCGCCAGAATGAGCGAGAGCGAGGGTCTATAAGACGGTGGTGATAGTATATGGTGTGGGTGCCTAATTGGAAGTTACGGTGTGGTAACGGAGTGATTGTGTTTGGGCCTGAGATGGAGCCCAAATGAAGCCCATAATAAAATGGTTGAAAAGAAGGAGAAACCCAATAAATTTGTATTCATAAACTCTCTCCTTATTCACCCAATAAATTTGTAATTTCTTTTTCTTGTTTTTCAAGAAGAGAGCATTGCAGCTGGAACCTATGGTCTCTACTTGAATCTCTATAATTGTTTCAACAAAAATAGCCTATGATTTCAAAGAAGAAGGAGCAGGTGCCTTGTTTACAATTGAAACACACTTCTCCCAAGTTTTCTCGCTCTTTACCATAATAATATATGTTTTCTTCTCCTCAAATTTGCGTTTCTTGATATTTATCTTTAGAAACGCATTATGGCAAGCTTGACTCATCTCTACCAATTTGTGACAACATTTTTTACTTATAGTTCCGTTGTTGAATATGTTTTAAGATTAAGGTTATAATGATAAAAAAATATTTAGTACGTAAATATATAGTTAAAAAAACTTTAAAAATCTTAAATTTTAAATCATTTTTCACAATTAGGGCTGACTACTTAATCAAGCTACTCACGAGCGGTTCGTGGCTCGATTTGGTTTGGTGTTTTCAAGTTATAAATCAAGTTTGAGTTTCAAGTCAAGTTTGTAGTTAAATGAGTCAAGCTCGAGTAATGAAAAGCTCTATTCGTTTGGCTTGCGAGCTAACTCGATTGTAAAGTTTTTTATTAAAGATTTTATTTTTATTAAAAATTTATTAAATAGACATATTTTTTTAATTTAACAATTGAAATCGTCAAGCTCGAGCTCGAGTCATATTTGAGCAGAGTCGAGTAGAGATCGCTAAAATGACTCGAGTCGAGCTCGAGAATGCGTCTTCAAGCTTGGCTTGACTCGATTAATCCGTTAAGGTCCTCAAGCCGAGCTCGAGTTTACAAAAACTCGACTCAACTTGACTCGTTGCCAGCCTTATTTACTATCATCAGTTCAGTTCGCCAAATTTTTACAACTCGAGATTACAATACGTTTGTAATTGTTTCGATCGAATTAACCTAAGTATTTCGACATTAATTGACCGAATTGATTTTGATCGATATGGTTGGTTAATTTGTTAACCGACATTATTCATATACTTAAGTTTTTTTTTTGTTTATTATATATTATATATTTAATTTATACTTAAGATTTTTTAGTTTATTATATTTATATTTAACATATTATTAATATTAATTAATTAATTTTTTAATTGGTTAAATAGTCGAATCGGATAAAAAAAATTTACCATCAATCAATCGATTAACTGATATATATTATTCAGTTAACCAAGTTCGTATAAATTTAACCGATTAATCGAAACATTTTACTTAAATGGTTCAGTTAATTGGTTTTAACCTATTAATGAACACCCTTAAGAGAATGTAAAACCTTGTTTACAATTGAAACACATTTATCCCAAATATATGCTGAAAACACTATTTTATATCTTTCCAGATACGCTGAAAACGCTATTGATATATGCATGTACACAATAAATATGGAGAATCTAAGATACTTAACATTCATTATGTTTTTTTCTTTTTGTTTGGTACAGTATCAGATATACTATTATGTTTTTTTTTTTGTTTGATACAGTATCATATATGTTTAGGATAACAGATACGCATTTATTAAGCAAGATTATATTTTGAGCAATATAAAATGTGCCTTTTCTGCATAAAGGAGATACATACGAAGTGTAAAAGAGAATGATAGAGCCAAAAGGTAATAGAGTAGTGTTGATTATGCTCGAGCTCATGCTTGCAAATTTTGCAACAACAAATGCTCAAATTTGTTTACAATTTGAGATGGAGCCCAAATGAAGCCCATAATAAAATGGTTGAAAAGAAGGAGAAACCCAATAAATTTGTAATTTCTTTTTCTTGTTTTTCAAGAAGAGAGCATTGCAGCTGGAACCTATGGTCTCTACTTGAATCTCTATAATTGTTTCAACAAAAATAGCCTATGATTTCAAAGGAGAAGGAGCAGGTGCCTTGTTTACAATTGAAACACACTTCTCCCAAGTTTTCTCGCTCTTTACCATAATAATATATGTTTTCTTCTCCTCAAATTTGTGTTTCTTGATATTTATCTTTACAAACGCATTAGGGCAAGCTTGACTCATCTCTACCAATTTGTGACAACATTTGTTACTTATAGTTCCGTTGTTGAATATGTTTTATGATTAAGGTTATAATGGTAAAAAAATATTTAATACATAAATATATAATTAAAAAGAAACTTTAAAAATCTTAAATTTTAAATCATTCTTCACAATTAGGGTTGATTACTTAATCAAACTACTCACGAGCGGTTCGTGGCTCGAAACCAAATCATAATATATAACCAAATATATGTTGAAAACACTATTTTATATCTTTCCAAATACGCTGAAAATACTATTGATATATTTATTATGTTTTTCTTTTTTTGTTTGTTACTGCTATTATGTTTTTTTTTTGATATAATATCATATATGTTTAGGATAACGGATATGCATTTATTAAGCAAGATTATATTTTGAGAAATATAAAATATGCCCTTTCTGCGTGAAGGAAGTACATACGAGATGTAAATGAGAGTGATGGAGCCAAAAGTTAATAAAGTAGTGTTGATTATGCTCATGCTTGCAAATTTTGCAACAACAAATGCTCAAATTAGTTGCGAGGAATGCTTCAAAAATTGTGCAATTGGGTCAAATCCGCTTTAAATGGATTTTACTATTGCAGATTTGGTTGTTCGCTTGAAAAGTGCATCAAATTTAGCGCAGGTAACTCGCTCTCTCTCATGCAAGCTCACACACATACACCAATAAATAATACGTATATTAAAAGAAAAAAAATGATATTACACAATTTGGCAAACAAGGCTCTTTCTCTTTCATAAACGCACACGCGCGCATACTAAAAAATATGCACTAAAAAATAAACTTTGTTATGTCTCGTTGGAACAGATCATTAAATTCAGCATTATAAATTAATTTCATATTATTTTTTCACTATCAAATTAACGAAGTATTTATTTTGTGATTTGATATTGCAGATAAAACGAAAGCGAGAAGTTGTGTGGATGACTGTTGGAATAAAGATTGCTACTTGTAAAGTTTCTAGTCTTTAATATGTTCAATAATCACGAACATTAATAATGTTCGTTATTGCAATAAAATTTATCTTTTACAAACTAAGCATGGAACCAAACCTGCCTAATTTGCATATAATGTTCTAGAAATTTAACATTTTGATTTCAAATAGTCCAGTTAAGATCAGATTTAGAAACTCGTTACATATTCAGATCTAAGAGAAATTTTGAAGGAATCGTGTAAAAGCAAAATGAAATTGACAATTAACTTTGATTTTGCTCCCTCGACATTTAATTCACCACAATGAACTCAGACACGAAATATAGGAAATGTTTTTGAGAAAATTTCAACAATAATCTAGCTTTTCTTTGTCAGAATAACATCTTTTTGGATTGATTTTATTGATGCTTGCTTTGTTTTCAGGTCGTGAAAGACGTGTTTTAAATTCTTGCCAAATCCATCCATTTTACTCAATTTTATATCGATAATTTGCATAGGTTATGTTTTTATTAGAAAGTTAGTAATAAAAATTAGTAGTAAAATATTTTTAAATTTTGTTTATAATTATTTTTTACTGAATGTATAATCGACAGGTGTTTGTCATTGACTAATGCGTTAGATAGATTTAACGCCATTGACTTTATTTTATTAATGACCGAAGCACTCAAATTTAACTTTTTAAACCATATATATTTGATTTAAACAATATACTATTTTTGTATTTTCCCGTTTATTTAAATGATTTCTTAATTTATATTTTCTTCTAGTACGTTGACCCATCTTCATCAGCTTGTGACAACATTTGTTGCACAATAATAAATTTGAGAAGATCTCCATACCACATTTTAAGTCCTTATCCATTCTTTCTTTGCGCTTGTAATTCTTTATGAGGTCTTCTGCGCAAACCCAAGCGAAATCAAGATTACTAAAATTACAAAAAACAAAACCATTGTAGATAAATTAATTTCCATTGAATCTTGTTGTGGTGTTTAATACTACTTCTCTCTTTTCCCTGAGATCAACTCCTCTGCTATAAAAAATTGTAAAGTAAAGCTTACTATTCACATAAATTTTGATTATAAAGTGGTTTTCATCACATCTCAAAATTTAAGAAATCTAAATTTATGTGCAAAAGAAATGTGACTGTATTTCACAATTTTTACTACAGAGATGTTGATTCCATTTTCTCTTACTTTGATGCGCATGTTAGGATTTTACCCCTAAAATCTACTTACTCAAATTTCAGGCAATAAACAAACAAATATCAAGCATAAAATTATTTAACGTGGTTCGGCAATCTCCTTGCCTATGCCACTAACAAACTCACAAATTTATTAATCCTTAACAACAACTTTAGGAAAAACAAAATTATTACCCTCACAACCCAAAGCTCTCCACCTAGCTCTAGCAATAATATTGAAATTATGAGTATGTCTCAAACCTTTGTCTAAGGCCCTATTTATATGAAAGGATATTTTCCTAATACTATTATGAAGAAATTAACAAAAACATAATAAACTACTACTACTATTCCTACTAAAATAAGCAACTATAAAATAAGAAACCACTTTTCCCAAACTAATTAGAAGTCCTCCTTGTGGGAATTGAGCTAAAATCCTAACAAATTTCCACATTGTCTCAAATTCTTCACACCTCATCAATAAATCTAACTTTCTTCTTGATTGGTGCAATCCTTCCTTTTGGTCCTTCCATATCTGCTCCACCCAATTTTCTAAGCAAAACATTTCCATCCAGCACATACAACCCCTTCTTGTTCATAGTAGCCTTCAACACTACATTTTATCCATTAAGAACTTGCAGCTCTCCATTGCCCGTAGTCCATGTGTTTTCCATCTTATCGAGCTCCCCTAAAGAGATGATATTTGTAGTGAGATAGGAAACAAACTTTACTTTATCAAGTGTCTTCATGCTTCCATTATGGAGCTTCAACCTTTGGCTTCCTTCACCATCAATTGCGTTGTGTTCCCCACATGCGGTAGCAACTTTGATATGGGTAGGTTCCTTTATACAATCAAAGTACTTCTTCTTATTGAATATTCGAATGGAGAACACCGAATCAAGTAGCACCATATTACTCTCATCAACTTTTTATTCAGTGTCCTCAATAGCTAGCACATCTTCATCACTTCCCTCGGTGATATTAGCACTTTCACTACTATTTCCATCGTCACTCCTTTTCCTTCTCATTCTTCTCAACTCTTTTAAATCATTCTTCATGGCCTTACAATAATATTGTATGTGTCCTATTTCTCCACAATAAAAACAATCATTCTCTTTGTCATCTCTAGGCCTTGATTTGGATCTCCACCTTAAGCCATTGTTCGCTCTCCATTGGCTCCTCCCTCTATTAGAACTATCTACATCAAGCACTTGACTGCCATTAAACAAGTTTTCATTTCCTATCAACCTTTCATTCTCACACAGGAGCGCGATCACATCATCTAAGCTCAATGTCGACTTGCTTACCAACAATGTTTGCACCAATAGTTTGTAAGATTTTGGTAAAGATGATAATAAGAGCAATGATTTCTCCTCATCCTTCAATGCTTCTTTTGCATTCAACAATTGAGACACTAACTTGTTAAATTTCATTCAAATGATCGTGAAGACTTGTACCTCCTTCCATCTTTAGAGAATTGAGGTCCATCTTGAGACAAAATCTATTAGTCAAAGAATTTGATGCATAGATTCTCTTAAGCTTATCCCACAAACCCTTGTGTATAGTTTCATTCAACACAGTATACTTGATCTCGGGAGCAAGAGCCAACCTGATTGTACTTATAACCTTTCTCTAAATTGATTGCCACTTTCTATTAGTCACCTCTTCTGGCTTTTTTTTCCCTCTAAATCCTGATCAAGATCTCGTTGTACTAGAAGATCTTGAATTGTACTCTGCCACAGAGTAAAATTATTTCTTCCATTAAATAAAATAAACTCAAATTTAGGCATACCTGTCGACATGGTGGTGCAGACACAACAAATAGCAGTAGACGGCTTTTTCAAAATGATGAACAAGTTCTGATACCACTTGTTGGGATTTTACCTCTAAAATCCACTTACTCAAATTTCAAGCAATAAACAAACAAATATCAAGCACAAAATTATTTAATGTGGTTCGGCAACTTCTTTGCCTATGCCACCAACAAACTCGCAATTTTATTAATCCTTAATAACAACTTTAGAGAAAACAAAATTATTACCCTCACAACCCAAAATCCTTAATACACCCAAAGCTCTTCAACTAGCTCTAGTAATAATATTGGAATTATGAGTATGTCTCAAACCTTTGTCTAAGACCCTCTTTATATAAACGATATTTCCCTAATACTATTAGAAAAAGAATAACAAAAACATAATAAACTACTACTACTATTCTTATTAGAATAAGCAACTATAAAATAGAAAACCACTTTTTTCAAACCAATTAGAAGTCCTCCTTGTGAGAATTGAGTCAAAATCCTAACCGCTTAGAGATATACACTTGAGGTAGGTTTTTTATAACTAGTAAAATATTTATTTAAAAGGTAATCATTAAAGGTGAACTGCATTTACAATTTCAAATACTTTTTCAGTTTTTTATCATTCAATTCATCATATTTGACTTCATTAATATTTGATTATTTTCATGTATCATATCATATCATATCATATCATATCATTGTCATTGTAATACATATATTGACCTATAAAGAAAAAGTTAGGAATTTACCTCTAAAATTCACGTACTCAAATTTTAGACAAAAACGTAACCACAACAATTAAATAAATAAATAAAATAAAGAGCAAGAACACCAAGAATTAATGTGTTTTGGCAATCTCTTTGCTTATATCCACCAAGAAACCAACTACTTTATTAATCTTCAATTACAACTTTAGGAAGAGTAAAGTTGTGAAAGTCTCACCCCAAAGTCTCAATATAACAAAAGCTCTTAATCTAACTCTAGTTATAAGTGTCATTTCTACTTGACAACCCAAAACCACAATACACCTAAAGCACTCATCTTAACTCTAGTAGTAAACCCCTCTAGTTTACAATGTATATGGAAATTATGAGTACGCCTTCTCTAGGACACCTCTTATATAGATGATATTTTCCTAATACTAATAAGAAAACAACTTCTACTACAACTATGACAAGCAATACCCAATAGAAAATTATTATCACTCCTATTAAAACAAACAACTATAAAATAGAAAATCATTTTTTTCCAAACCAATTAAAATTCTTCCGATGGAACTGAGCCAAAATCATAACATTTTCTTTACCTAAACATGAAAAATTTGTTTTAACGAGACTGCAAGTTGTTGTTCCTGGCACCTAGAAATATTACTTTCTCAAAAAAAATTCCCTAGAGAATGATTATGAAGTGGCTGTGTCTCGGGTGATTGGCAAAAGTGACAGACCATGATATATAATGGTATAAAAATATTCAAATGAATCTTTAATGTTTTAAGCTATATGTATCAGGAATCTCTATAACAAGCACCAACCTTCTTCTGGTGATGCTTGCCATTTTGCTATTGTTTTTTAATAGAAGTTTAATTTAAAAGAAATCTCAGTATTGTTTTTCATAAATATAATCTAATACTTTAGTTTTCACTTAAAACTAAAGATTGTTGAAATCTTTCCCAAGTTATGAACAAAAGAAAATAATTGATTTTCCATTTCCTCCAACTTTTTTTAATATTTTAACAATTATTATGAGTTCATTGTTTCGGCTGAGAATGAGCAGGTGAAGCCTTGGTTATATTTGAAACACATTTATTCCAAGTTTTCTTGCTCTTTGTCAAAAATTCAGTTTTTTTCCTTCAAATTTGAGTTTTTTTCTATTCATTTCTACAAATGCATTGTGGCAAGTTTGACCCATCTTCACCAGTTTATGACGTATAATATTTTTTGCATAAACTTCCATTCTTGAATACACTTAAGAAAATACCAGATGTTAAGTCCATGTCCATCCTTTTCTTGCACTTGTATTTCTTTATGAGGTATTCTTACGCAGACCCATCAAAATTGCTAAACTTACCACAACCAAAACCATTGTAGATAAATTGACATTGAATCTTTTCATGGTGTTTAATTAAGACTACTTCTCTCTTTTCTCTTGCTTTACTGCTTAGAGATATATTTACCGTCTCAAGTATGTTTATATTTAAAAGAGAGCTAAATAAGATTGAGAACTGTTAATTAGAATTGAATGTACATTTTGATGGTGAGAGCCTCCTTATATAGTGTTTTGGAGCAGTGTTTGATTAGGAAAGTGATTGATCACTTAGTGTTGTGATAGGAATGACATTCCCATAGTTAAGGTTGAAGTTATCTTTAAGCCGGATTTGTTTGAATAGTAGTTTATCTGTAAGCTGGAGTGGTGTAGTTGTATCAGGAAATTAGAGTAAAATTATCATTATGCCCTTTGTTAAGTGTGACCATTTGATTGGTTGATCTGTCTGAGTTATGAAATTATCATTTTGCCCTTAGAGGTTGCCACGTGTCTTTTGCTTTACTGCTTGGAGATATATGTTTGGGATGTGTTTTTGATTACGAGAAAAATGTTTATTTATAGGACGATCTTTAGAGGTAAAGTGCATTTTCGATTTCAAGTATTGTTTTGGATTCTTATCATTCAATTTTATATTCACAAAAATAAAATTATATGCATGAAATATATGATGATAATGGATGAAAAATACCTAAAATGCCCACAACAAGAAATTTAGGTTTTAAAACTTGAAATCATGTATGGAGCATAAAAGAATCCTAAAATTGGTGTAAAAGTATTTGCTAATGTCACATAGGCCATGTTTAGAACCCTAAGAAAAGTTGGATTTAATTCAACTTAAAGTGGGTTTCGAAACCATGACATAATATATAACCAAATATATGCTGAAAACACTATTGATATATGCATGTACACAATAAATATGGAGAATCTAAGATACTTAGCATTCATTATGGGTTTTTTTTGGTACAGTATCATATATGTTATTATTTTTTTTTTTTTCGTTTGATACAATATCATATATGATTAGGATAACAAATACACATTTATAAAGCAAGATTATATTTTTTAGCAATATAAAATGTGCCCTTTCTGCATAAAGGAGATACATACGAAGTGTAAAAGAGAATGATGGAGCTAAAAGGTAATAGAGTAGTGTTGATTATGCTTATGCTCGTGCTCATGCTTATGCTTGCAAATTTTGCAACTACAAATGCTCAAATTAGTTGCGAGGAATGCTTCAAAAATTGTGCAATTGGTTCAAATCCCTTTTGTTATGAAGGCTGTAAGAAGTATTGTAATTCCCCCGTTTTAAATGGACTTTACTATTGCAGACTTGGTTGTTCGCTTGAAAAGTGCATCAAATTTGGCGAAGGTGACTCTCTTTCTCATGCAAGCTCATATACGTATATTTAAGAAAATATGATATTACACAATTGGCAAACAAGGCATTATAATTATCTCTTCCACAAACGCACATGTGCACACACTAAAAAATATGCACCAATAAATAAACTACATTATATCTTGTTGGAATAAAGATTGCTACTTGTAAAGTTTCTAGTCTTTAATATGTTCAATAATCACAAACATTATTAATGTTCGTTATTGCAATAAAATTTATCTTTTACAAACTAAGCATGGAACCAAACCTGCCTAATTTGCATATAATGTTCTAGAAATTTAACATTTTGATTTCAAACAGTCCAGTTAAGATCAGATTTAGAAACTCGTTACATATTCAGATCTAAGAGAAAGTTTGAAGGAATCATGTAAAAGCAAAATGAAATTGACAGTTAACTCTGATTTTGCTCCCTCAACATTTAGTTCACCGCAATGAACTCAGACACAAAATATGGGAAATATTTTTGAGAAAATTTCGACAATAATCTAACTCCTCTTTGTCAGAATAACATCTTTTTGGATTGATTTTATTGATGCTTGCATTGCTTCCAGGTCGCGAAAGACATGTTTTAAATTCTTGTCAAATCTATCCATTTTACTCAATTATAGATCGATAATTTGCATAGGTTATGTTTTTATTAGAAAATTAGTAATAAAAAATTAATAGTAAAATATTTTTAAATTTTGTTTATAATTATTTTTTACTAAATGTATAATCGACAGGTGTTTGTCATTGACTAATGCATTAGATAGATTTAACGCCATTGGCCTTATTTTATTAATGACTAAAGCACTCAAATTTAACTTTTTAAACCATCTGTATTTGATTTAAACAATATATATTTTTTTGTATTTTCCCGTTTATTTAAATTATTTCTTAATTTATATTTGCTTCAAGTTGACCCATCTTCACCAGCTTGTGACAACATTTGTTGCACAATAATAAATTTGAGAAGATCTCCATACCACATTTTAAGTCCATATCCATTCTTTCTTTGCGCTTGTATTTCTTTATGAGGTCTTCTGCGCAAACCCAAGTGAAATCAAGATTTCTAAAATTACCAAAAACAAAACCATTGTAGATGACCAGACTTTGATATTACTTGTTGGGATTTTACCCCTAAAATCCACTTACTCAAATTTCAGGCAATAAACAAACAAATATCAAGCACAAAATTATTTAATGTGGTTCGGCAACTTCCTTGCCTATGCCACCAACAAACTCACAATTTTATTAATCCTTAACAACAACTTTAGGAAAAACAAAATTATTACCTTCACAACCCAAAATCCCCAATACACCCAAAGCTCTTCACTTAGCTCTAGTAATAATATTGGAATTACAACTATGTCTCAAACCTTTGTCTAAGACCCTCTTTATATAAATGATATTTTCCTAATACTATTTGGAAAATAATAACAAAAACATAATAAACTACTACTACTATTTCTACTAGAATAAGCAACTATAAAATAGAAAACTACTTTTCCCAAACCAATTAAAAGTCCTCATTGTGAGAATTGAGCCAAAATCCTAACAACTTAGAGATATATATTTGAGATAGTTTTTTTATAACTAGTAAAATATTTATTTAAAAGGTAATATTAAAGGTGAACTGCATTTACAGTTTCAAATACTTTTTCAATTTTTTATCATTCAATTCATCATATTTCACTTCATTAATATTCGATTATTAAAGTACCAAAAAAAATATAAATTTTTTTTGATAATCATAAATAAACTTTCCACTGAGTAATTGGACCTCTTGCCTCAGTAAGCAGTGAGTGTTCACGTCAAAAGGTGAGAATTTTGCTTGGTAGTATTAAGGCCAGCTTAATTTCGTAGCCTTTTTGACTCGGGTTAGTAAGTCCTTGGGGGTGTCTTTACACCTAATGCCCTAAAACCATCTGGTTTGGGAGTTATTTACTCAACACTCGCTACATGGGTCAATTAGAAAGCTTAAGGGAACTAAATATAGCAGAGCTTTATTATTAAAAAAAAAAGAGAAGAAAATAAAAACTATGCCATTTTCGTTCATTCTGATAGGAAATTTGTTGAATTTTGAGACATGGAGACCTTACACATTGGAGTTATTTGGAAGCTTCATTTTTATATGCTAATTCACTTTACACAGTGTCAGACTTGTGATGCCTTAACCTGTCTTTTGTAAGTAATTAGATTTTAACATTTCTATTCATTGCAAAGATGGGTTTATTTTTTTAAGCTTGCTCATGAATGAATATCATGGTGATGTGTGCTCCTTAAATTTTTGAATACCATGAGTGATGAACTTATCTTTATTTTTCATTTAGTCTTTTATTTTGTTTTGCTAAGAAACTAGCAAAATGTAAATTTGGGGGTATTTGATGAGTGCCAAATATTGCATATTTTGGCGTCTTAATTTACATTTGTTAGCTTAGGAATTTGTCACCTTGAGTTGTTTTTCGTTGTTTTACAAGTTTACAAGCTTGGAAATGAGTTTCACTAAATTGCCAGTATTGCTCGTACATATCAGCCATTTTTGAAGATTAAACTGTATTGATTCAGGAAGAACCAGGAGATGAGCCATATATTCTTGGAAAGATCCGAATGTCTAGTTTCTGGGGAATTTTACAGATCAATAAAATGATTTTTTTAGAGAAAGTTATGGCAGTTTTAGTAGACAAATGTCAAGCCGTGCATGATTTCAGCGTGACAGATCAGCCATTTTTTAGGATTAAACTGTATTAATTCAGGAAGAACCAGGAGATGAGCCATATATTCTTGGAAAGATCTCAATGTCTATTTTCTGGAGAATTTTACGGATCAATAAAATGATTTTTCTAGAGAAAGTTATGGGAGTTTTAGTAGACAAAGGTCAAAGAGCAAAAGCTGGAATTTGCAGTATCCCACATCGGATTGGAAGCATATTGCACTTGTGATGTTTCCCTATATAAGCCCCTCTTCACTTCATCTTTAGTAAGCAATCCAAGTTCCATTTTGGTGCAATTTGGAGGACTTCTACTAGCATTCTGGTGGATCTCCGAAGGCTTTGCTATCACGAGGGGAAGCGCTGCCCAACAGCAAGTGGAATTTCTCCCCATGTATAGTCAGTTTTTAATTTACTGCTTTTGTTAGTTATAAAGTTTAGTGTTTGGCACTGTTATTGTGAACTTTAGTTTCATGATTATGAGTGGCTAAAATCTTTAGCTAAGGTTGAAGATGAAGCCTCGCCGTTGTTTGGCATAATATTTTTCAGATTTGTTTATACAATTCTGATATTTTTTTAGTATAAATGTTCTGTTCAATTATTTGAGTAAAATCTTATGATTGATTGTGTTTAAATTATTCTGTTGGATATTCCGTGTGTTTCATCTAATGGATACATCGAATCATTTTTGATTAAATTGGATATCCTTTGTGATTTGTTAAAAGCGGATACATTGGATTGTTTTGGTTTAATTGGGATATTTGTTGTGATTTGTTTAAAGTTGGATTCATGAAATGTTTTGATAGATTATTTTTATATAGAACATGAAGATATATGTTTTACTTTGGTGGGGTGGATTCAGAAACCTTATTGTTTTTATCATTAGTCTTTAAATCAATTTAGTTTAGTTTATATTTGTTTTGCAAAAGACGATTCAAGACTTGGAACTAGGTTAAAATAGGCTTAGTTTAGATAAAAATATTTTAACAACGCAATTCCCTATGGATTCGACCTCGCACTTGCAACACTATATTGCAAACGACTTGTGCGCTTGTGAGTAATTTAAAACTCACAACATCAGATATCGAGCCCGAGTTTAAGGATGTTACTGATGACATCATCAAAATTGTGCACCTCCTTAAGGCCTCTCCAAAACATCCAAGTAAGTACACCGATCCATTTGAAATTCCTGGGCCTACTAATACTATTTTTTTCCCTTTTATTGTCCAAGCACCAAATTTGGAGTTGAAGCAATTGCCGAAGTACTTACCTTATGCTTATATGGAAGAGAATAAGACACTTCCTATGCTAGCTGCTGCAAATCTTAGTTTTGGGGAAAAATAAGGCTTGGTCCAGCTGAAGACGTTAAACTTAGCGCTCATGGGAGGCACTCCAAACTTATCCTTTTCATTTTAATATTTTTCTTTTGTTTATATTTATATTTCCATATCTAGTATTTATATTTCTTGTTTTCCTGAATAACATTTATTTTTCTTTGTCAGGTACTCAGTGCGTGCATCCAGTTCAAGTTTGGGAACGTGTCACAAGCAAAGCAAGCAACCTAGTTCTCCATACCCCAGGTCAGATCTTTCCATGCCACACACATTGGGGACAATGTGTATTTTAAGTTTGGGGATAGTGGGAGATACTAGATACTATCACACACACACTTGAAACACATGCACACACTAAGTCCCAGTTTTTTTTTTTTGTTGTAGATAAATGCATGTTCATTATGTTTCAAAAAAAATTTGGGTGATCTAAACAAAGAATATGATGTGACTTCATAAGTGAGCTTAAAACTTTGAACATATAGGCCAATAATTAAGTTTTGAACATAGATCACTTACTTTTAGGCATTTAATAATTCACAATTTTGACCTAAGCTATCACGAGCACATTAACACATAGTTGTGTGGGATATGACATGTAATTTTGATTTGTATGTTTCTTTTGCTTGACTGTGAACCAGATAACCTATTAGATTAACATTTTGGCATAAGAATATAGAAAAAAAAATTGTTATTGCTAAAAAAAAAATGCTCCTAAAGATCATTAAAAATAACTTTCCGCTGAGTAACTGGCCCTGTTGCCTCAGTAAGCAGCGAGTGTCACATCAAAAGGTGGAAATTCTGATTGGTAGCATTGAGACCAGTTAGTTTCGTAGCCTTTTAACTCGAGTTAATAGGTCCTTAGGGGTGTCTTTACACCTAATGCCCTAAAACCATCTGGTTTGGGAGTCATTGGCTAAACACTCGTTACATGAGTCAAATAGAAAGCTGAAGGGAACTAACTTGGCAAAAATCTCACAAATAAAAGAAAAGAAGAAAATATATGCCATCTTTGTTGATTCTAATAGGAAATTTGGTGAATCTTGAGTCATCAAAACACTACACATTAGAATTATTTGGAAACCTAATCTTTTATGTGCTAGTTCACCACACACTAAAGTCAAGCTTGTGATGTCTTAAACTGCCTCACGAAAGTCATTTGCGTTCAAAACTCTTATTCATTCCAAAGATATGTTTATATTTGTTAAGCCTGCTCATGAATGCACATCATAGTTTTGTGTGAAGACCTAAAACTTTTGTGAACACTATAAACAGTGGATCTATCTATATGTTGTTATTTTTCACTTTAGTTTTTAGTCTTGTATTGCTAAGGGACTAGTAATATGTAAGTTTGGGGGTGTGATAGGTGCTTAAATATTCATATTTAAGCCCCTTTATTTACATTTGTTAGGTCCTTAGTTATGTTAATTTAGTCTATTTTACTTCACTTTTGTGTTTTACACGTTTTTATAGGGTCTTGGGGAAAAAGAAGCACTTTTGGCACTTAAAGGAAGAAGCCTGGAAATCCTGGAGCAGCTTTTAGTCAAAGTGCGATCGATCGTATTACTGCATGCGATCGAGCGCACATGCGATCGTGCGCACTCAAGAAGGATCGAGCACATCACATGCGATCGAGTGCAAGACATATGCGATCGAGCGCACATGTACGGGCGTGAACAGTAAAGAGGCAGAATCAGTTTTGGAAATAAATGAGTTTTATGTTTTAGGAAAGTTTAGGGTTCCTGAGCCTTCTAGGATTATTCACCCCCTATAAATACACCTGTAAAACACACACAATGGACATCAATTAATATCTTCTTTTATCTTTTGCTTTTAGCTTGGAGAAGGAAACTGTGGAGGAGAATTGACGACTCTTCTCTCAGATTTCTTCTTTCTTTTATTTTTATTATGTGTACTTAAACTTTTAGTAGGGCTTGGTTGAAGCCCTAATTATGTTTACTCAATAAATTTAGTATTGGCGCTTTTACGATATTTATGTTGTGTTGCTTAACTTGATTAATACCTGCTTTTATTTAAATTCCTCATATGTGTGTGTCTGATCAACGTATGCATGTGGTATGGATTAGTTAGTTGAATCAATTTGGATGACCAAGTCCTGGGTTCAACAATAGTAACAAAAGATATCCACGCTGGATTCTTGGGTTAATCAACATGGGAAACCGGGAGCATGCCCTAGGTCTCATGTGGTTGTTGATTTCCAAAGATCTTATGCTCTTTTAAGGAATAACTCAGTAGATACCATATTGAATCCCTAAAGAAAGAGAAGAGTTAGAGTAGATACCATGCCTAACTCATTGCTTAGGGAGATCAATAGCTTAAGGAGGAGATACCATGCCCTTAGGTTGACAAATATTAGGTATTCATGACATGAGTAAAGCATTGGCATACTGTTTTGTTGTGGTAGCATAATTAGTGGTGGATATCAAGTCTCTACGCCTTTATCTTTATTATTTCAAACTCAATAGTTATTTCTCTTGTTTTTACTTCATTATTGCGAAAATAATTCTAAAGTGAAATTTACCAATCCCTGTGGAGATGATCTTGCATTCGCACACTATGCTACTGTTGACCTTGTGCACTTGCAAGTAAAATAAGTTCGATTATTTGATTATTTGTTTAGGTAGATAATCGCGCAACAATAACCAAGTCATCATCTGACTGACATGGTCCAACTGCAACAGTCTCACGTGGAATTAGGACAACATGTTCAACCCCTACTTGAATATCTTCATTCACATTGACTTCATCTTGGTGCTCTGTGGAGTCTTCTCTATCATTAGTGGGCTTGGAGTTATCAAGTTCGAGATCAGCTTGCACTATGACAACATCTAAGGGCTAGCACAATTCTTTATATTCTTTCAAAAATTGGATTATGTAAGCACGATCATACCGAACAAAACCATGGTTAGCATCTTTAGGAGTATATAATAATTTTTATACGCAACTCTCTCATCATCATAAATATAACAGTCATTACCATTCAAAACATGGACATCTCGAGAACTCTGCTCACACTCATACTCATATTGGTGCTGTAATTCTTCAAGTCGTCTCTCATCATGATAAACCCAATATTGAAGTTCTCTATATTCTTCATACATACGTCGGGGAAGATAACATCAATCATACTTGATCACTTTGGATTTCAACGCATCCAAGCGAGAATAAGCACTTGATAGTTGAGCTTGTAGATTTCGAATACGAATCTGAGTATGATAAGACATGATATCAAACTAAAATACTTCAAACATAATTAATTTTTTGTTATGTTTTTTTTTGTTTTTTTGTTTTCTTTTCTATTTTTTTTTTGCATGAAAAAAAGTACAGATAATTAGAGTAAAAAAATTAAAAAAATAAAAGAAAACCTATAATTTTTTTTAACTGGCTCAACTCGACCTGACTCTCTGTTCACGATTGGTGCTGACGTTGGCATGTAACGACAGCTGGTGGTGGAGGTTGACAGCAAAATAAGATGTGTTTGGCTATTGTACGCAGGATTTTTGTGATGGTGTTTTTTTTTTCTCAATGGGGAACGAAATTAGGGTTATGATACCACTTGATGTCATACAGTAGGGAAGAATTGAAAAGAAATTAGGAAGCTAAAGATAAATGATCCAAATCACATGGATCTTCCCAAATCACATAGGAACACTGAACCAAATCACATGGAACAGTAGTCCAAATCACATGGGCAATTCAACATTCAATCACAAAGTATGAAAATTGATAATTTAATCAAAATTCATTCATAAGCTATTGAATAACAAATAATCTCTATATGAGAATCCTAACCTAAAGATAAAAACTAAATCTTAAAAAGATAAGAACAACATATCAGATAACAATATAAGAAGATAAGTCTAATCCTAATCCTATTCAAATAAGGAAGCTAACTAAGATAATAATTTTTAATATTTTCAATTACATAATTATCTCTATATCTCCCAATTCGTAGATTAAATTCTCTAATCCTAATCTTCCTCGTGTTCCCCATCAGATGAGTGAGAGGAAAGAAAAGTGAGATGATTAGAGTTTTTTTTTTCACGTAAAAAAATCACAATCCTCCCAAATTAAGATGATCGGAGAGTGGAAGTTAAAATAAACTATTTTTTTTTTATCTTCATTCCTCTTATTGTCTTCATCATCTTTACAAAATAGAAGATGGAAAACTTCAATCATTCTCATTCTTCCATCATCTCGTTCTTTATGTTTAATTCTCCGGTGGAGTTAAGTTCAAGGTATGTGGGGTAATTCACTATATGAATCTTTTTGGGATTGCCATTGGATACTGTTACGTGCCAGAGTTTGCGACCTCGTAGTGGGTTTATGAATGGGTAGAGAACAAGGATCGTCCTTGCGTGCTCTACCTATGATGGAATTTTGTAGGACACTTAGAGGGATCCCAGGCCTCCTTAGTTGGTTTAATTCGAGAAAAACCACAACTTCAAATCAACACAAGGTTGAAGATAATACTGATGATTTCTTATTCATTCTTGGCCTCAAGCTATTAAATAGCCGAACAACTTTTGATGGAATAGGCAATAACCCATTCTTGCAGAAAGGAAAATTACAATCGCATAATTCTAGCACAAATTTATTGAAAGGAAATAACATTTATTTAATGATTAATGATAAGCATCAATCACTCCCATCCCATGATTCTTGGTCCTTGACAACTCTTCTCTCCTTAAAAATTTCCTTGTCCTCAAGGAAAAAGCGTGTCTTCAATTCTGCCAGATTCTCCCATGTTGCCTCAGCAGGAGAGAGATTTTGCCAATGAACAAGAGCTTCAATTTCTCCTCCTTTTTGTGAGTTTCCATAATGGTTTGAGGAAGTGGGTGGAGTGCCGATTCTGCTGGTAATTCGAGTAGAGTGGGAGATATTTTCTCTTTATCTCCAATCCTCCTTTTAAGGAGAGAAACATGGAAAACTGGATGTAATTTAGATTCGGGGGTAACTCCAATTTATATGCAACAGTGCCAATCTTGGATAAGATTTTAAATGGACCAAAAATTTGGAACTAAGCTTGAGATTTTTCCGTTGAGCCATGAAAGCTGACGATATGGGCGCAATTTTAGATAGACAAATTTGCCCACTTGAAAACTCCTATCCGTGTGCTTCTCATCATAATATTTCCTCATTCGCTCCTACGCAATTTTCAAATTGGCTTTGACATCCTTAATCACCACATTCCTTTCAAGTAGAAATTAGTCAACGGACTCCACATGCGAAGTGCCATAAACATAGGCAAGTAAAGTGGGAGGTTCGCGCCCATAGACAATTTCGAATGGTGTCTTTTTGGTGGAATAGTGGATGTTTGTATTGTAACAATATGCTGCCCATGGAAGCCAAATCCCCCACTATTTGGGCTTAGAACTAATGAAACACCGCAAGTACATCTCCAATGTCTTGTTGACCTCTTCGATTTGACCGTCGGTTTGTGGGTGATAAGCCAAGCTGAAATTGAATTTAACTCCATTTAATAAGAATAAATTCTTCCAAAATGAACTTGTGAATACCGGGTCACGATCACACACAATAGACTCGTGCATGCCATGAAGCTTGAATATGTGGTCAAAAAATGTTTGGGCAACTATGGTGGCTATGTAAGGGTGTTTAATGGGAATAAAATGGTTATATTTGGATAATCGGTCAACGACCACAAAAATGGTAGAGTTACCTCTAGATGTTGGCAAGCATCCATAAAATCCATGGAAATATCTGTCCACGTATGGCGAGGAATTGGAAGAGGGCTGAGTAAACCCGCTGGCTTGACTTGGTCCACCTTATTTTTTTGACAAACATCACACTCTTGGATAAATTTTCGTACGTGCCCCTTCATGCCTTTCCAACAAAAAAAAAAACTGATTTGATTCTATGGAGAGATTTGTGGAGGCCTTCATGTGTGTTAGAATGGAATTCCTTGATTATAAGAATAATCAATTCGGATGTGGGCAAGAGATAAATCTGATCCTTAAAGAAAATCAATCCTTCCTTGAATAGCCACGGTCCCAATGCTTCTCCTTCTTTGATTTTCTCCACCAAATTCAGCAAATGGGAATTAGCTGAAATTTCTGATTTTATGGGATCCACCCAATTAGGAATAGGAGAAGATATTGCATGAATTTCAAATTCTCGAGAAATGGCATCTGCAGCTGAATTTTCCTTGCCTTTTTTGTAGTGAATTTGAAAATCAAATCCCAAAAGCTTCACCAACCATTTTTGTTGAGCAGCCGTAGTAATGGTTTGACCCAACAGAAATTGCAAGCTTTTTTGGTCTGTTTGAACAATAAATTTGGCTCCTAAAAGATATGGACGCCATTTTTGGACCACATTAACCAAGGCTAACATTTCCTTCTCATACGTGGATAATGCATGATTTTTGCCATGTAGAGCTTGGCTTAAAAAAGCAATTAGTCGGTCTCCTTGCATAAGCACTGCACCCAAACTCACCCCGGAGGCATTGCACTCCACAATAAATGATTGAGAAAAATCCTGTAGAGCAAGTACGGGTTCGGATATCATTGCCATTTTTAATTCTTCAAATGCTTGCTCGGTGGCGGAACTCCATTTAAAAGAATCCTTTTTGAGCATATTTGTCAAGGGTTGAGTGGTCATCCCGTAGTGGTGAATGAATTTTCGGTAGTAACTGGTGAGGCCCAAAAAACCTCGCAACCCCTTCAAGCTAGTTGGTTTGGGCCATGTCATCATGGAGGAAATTTTCTCTGGGTCCATGGCTACCCTACGATGAGAAATCACGTGACCCAAGTAGCCTACTTCTTCTTGTCCAAATTGACATTTTTCACGCTTGATAAAAAACTTGTTAGCTTGCAAAACATGTAGCACACGCCCAACAGGTAATAAGTGATCCTCCCAAGATTGGCTAAAAATAAGAATATCATCAAAAAATACCAAGACGAATTTACGAAGAAATTCCTTGAATACCTCATTCATGATGCTTTAGAAGGTTGCCAGTGCATTAGTGAGACCAAAGGGCATCACTAAAAATTCATAGTGGCTTTGGTGCGTGCAAAAAGGTGTTTTCTCAACATCTTCTGGGTACATACGGATTTGATGGTACCCCGACTTCAAATCAAGCTTTGTAAAAAATCGTGCACCATGCAATCATCCAATATTTCATCGATAACGGGCATTGGATAGTTATCCTTGATGGTAATGTTGTTGAGTGCCCGATAATCCACACAAAGCCTCCAAGAGCCATCTTGTTTTTTAACCAATAGCACGGGAGAGGAGTATGGACTCGTGCTAGGCCTTACTACACCAGATGACAATAGTCCCTTGATCATTTTTTCAATCTCATTTTTTTGGTAATATGGATACCGATAAGGCTTGACTGAGATTAGATTAGCTCCCTTTTTCCAATGGAATTTTGTGGTCTTAAGATCACTGAGGTGGTAAGCCTTGAATCTCTTGAAAAATTGCCGAATGTTGATTCAAAATAGCCATTAAATCCGGATTCAAATTTGTTGCCGCAACTCCTTGCTTCTCTCCTAAGTTTAAGGAATTGAATTGTAATAAAAAAAAAGCTCTTTTTCCTTTCCGCAACTGCACCTCTAAATCACAATCACCCATGATTTTATTGCTAGGCCCTCTTGTCCCATGTAACTCTTCTGTTTTCCCCTCCCAATAAAATCGCATCCATAGCTCATTGAATTCCCAAATAATTGGACCCAGTTTTTTAAACCATTGAGTTCCAAAAACGGCATCACATCCTTCCACCGGTAAAAGGTAAAAATCCATGTAAAATTGAACCTTTTGCACTAAAATAGGGAGCCTTTCACACAATCCTTCACTTTTCATTTTATTTCTATCTGCCGCTTGAACTGAAAATTCTCCTTTCTTTGTAGGATAAATTCCCATTTTGGTAGCTAACTTTGAATTCAAAAAGTTATGAGTGCTACCGGAATCCACCAATATTGTAACCACGGAATCTCCAATTTTTCCAAAAAAATACACATGGTTTGAGGTGCTGCATTTCCTGAAATAGCATGAAAACTAATTCATGAATCTCTTCTTCCGCTTCCTCCTCGATGGTAGTCTCATCCAACAACTCATCAATAGAAGGAAAAATTCCTTCTATTAAAATAACTTCTTGCAACGATGGCCCGGGGAAAATTTTTCGTCACAATTGAAGCATAATCCGGGCATACTCCTTTCTTACAACTCAGCCGGACTCAAACTCTTGATGGTGGGGGTACGAGCTCTGGTAAGAGATGCTGAGGGTAAGGGTGGATGTCCCATGGTGGATGGAGCCTTTTGAGGTTCCATGTACCCTTCTTCCATTGGTCATACATAGACTCATGGAGTCGTGCAAGACCGATAGCGGTAGATAATGAAATTGGATTACATGCTTGCACGTCAACTTGTATTGCCTCCTTTAACCCGCTCACAAAGCACCCAACTTGTTGTTCTTCGGACAAATGGCTAGCTCGATGTAACAAACGATCAAAGTCCATTTGGTAATCGCGGATGCTTCCCGTTTGTTTAAGCTTGGTGAGATCCTCAAAAAAAATTTCGTATCTTGAAGGCCCGTATCGTAAATGTAACTCGTACTTAAAAACTTCCCAATTGACGTATTCTCACCGATTTTTTAAACGTTGATACCACAATTGGACATTGCCGTCTAAGTGATAACCAGCCATGGGGAGTTTTTCTGCCTCTTCCGTGCCTTGGAACTCGAAAAATTGCTCCACTCAACAAATCCATCCGGTTGGATCATCCATGCCATTATGGCATGGAAAGTCCAACTTAGCGATTTTGGGTACAAGAGAGCCTCCTCCCAAAAGGCTACGACAGGGCCCACGAGAAGACTCGACATCATCTTCATGTCCTCCACTCCGCGTAGAAAAACGAGCAAACATGCTCTCTATATGTTTCAAGAGACGTTCTTCACTAGCCTTCATAGCTTGTTGTAGTTCCTTTTGGCCCGCAGCCAATGAGCCAAGCTCATTCTCCACTTTCTCGAGACGGTGGTTGGACATGCCTAGCTCTGATACCAAGTTGTTAGTGCCAGAGTTTGCGACCTCGTAGTGGGTTTATGAATGGGTAGAGAACAAGGATCGTCCTTGCATGCTCTACCTATGATGGAATTTTGTAGGACACTTCGAGGGATCCTAGGCCTCCTTAGTTCGTTTAATTCGAGAAAAACCATAACTCTAAATCAACACAAGGTTGAAGATAATACTGATGATATCTTATTCATTCTTGGCCTTAAGCTATTAAATAGCCGAACAACTTTTGATAGAATAGGCAATAACCCATTCTTACAGAAAGGAAAATTACAATCGCATAATTCTAGCATAAATTTATTGAAAGGAAATAACATTGATTAGAAGAAAATAACATTTATTTAATGATTAATGGTAAGCATCAGTCACTCCCATCCCATGATTCTTGGTCCTTGACAGATACAGAATTGCATCATCTATAAGCATGATGTGAGTACTAAATTTTGATGGGTTCTCCATTTAGACTTTTTTTTTTCATTAATTTGCTAATTTTCTCTGACTGGTTTCCTTTTTTTCGATGGGGCAGGGCAATCAAAAGGTCTAATTGTTTCCACGAGAGTGGAGTGAAGAACCCATATCACATGTCGACCAATCTGTACATGATCTTGTTTGGCATCATATAAATTGTACTTTCGCAGATTCCTGACTTTGATCAGATTTGGTGGCTCTCAACTGTTGCATGTCTTTTACCTACTGTACCATTGGCCTTGCTCTTGGGATTGCCACAGTTGCAGGTCCAAATTTTGCTTCTATGCTCTACAAATATTTTAACAATGAGTAGAAGAAGAATTTCTAAATAACTTATTTGAGCTTTCTCTTTCGTTTTTAATCAGCTAGTGGAACTTTCAAAGGTTGTCTCACTAGAATTAGCATTGAAATTGTTGCTCAAACCCAAAAGATTTGGAGTTTCCAAGCGGCGACATAGCCTTTGCATACTCATTTTATGTAGTCCTTATTAAACTTCAGGTATATTTTTCAGCCGAGTCTATGATGCCGTTAGTGTAAATAACGATATGTAATTTTTTTATACCGTTTAATAATAATTTGGGATATTATTAGAAACTAAATTGAGATATCATTTTATAATAATTGATAAAATGTTAGAATCATTTGACAGTGCTATTAATACCGTCAAATGTTACTAAATTATTATCAAATGATACCATTATATTAAATGACTATAAAATGGTACATCGAATTATTATCAAATGGTACCAAGAAATCATATAATGCTATTTATATCGGAAGGCATCATAGTTGCAACCATATTTTTCTTACTTGTGTAAATAAAAAGAATTTAAGAAAAAACCCCAACGCATTGAAGGTTGAAAGGTTTGAAGCATATCAAGTAATTCATATGATTGATTTGTAGGACACAATAAAACCCATCATTAATACCCTTAAACGGTGTGTTGAAACACCTTTAAAAACATTATCATCGAGGGAAAGACTTTCTCTCGATGATGATAAGTGGTCTAAGGTATCAATTATCACTGAGGGAAATGCTCTCCTTCGGTGATAAGTGGTTTAGGGTTACAACTTCAATTAATATCGAGGGATGCACACTACGCGCACATCGCACGCGCACATTGCATGCACAACACACACATTGCGCACACAACATGCACGCATTGTAATGAAATCAGATTGACTGAAATATGTTTAAAGATAAAATGTATATAAAACTAATCATATTAATTTATTTATATTAAGCATTTTATTTTATATGTATCTATTATTTACTTATTAATTATTAATATATAATAATTCGTTATTTTATTATATAATTATCTTATATTAGTTAATTATATTAGAAATATTATTTAGATATTATAAATGTACTACAATAATATTATATTGTTTAACTGTATTATATTACTTAGTTAATTATATTATTTTCAAATATTTAGTATTATATAAATATTTAATTACATTTTTATCTTTATTCATTATTAGTCATATGTACTATATTATATACATATATATTTTTATATTATATATTATTTTTACTAATTTTTAGCTACATAATTTAACTATCACCGAGGGAATTATTTTTGCCTCGGTGATAATGAGTAATATTGCTTATTATCACCAAAGGAAATTAATGTATTTATTTTGACCGAGTGATTTATTTCCTTCGGTGATAATATTTTTTTATAAAATATGATTAAAATTTTTTTAGGATTTTAGAAAAAAAAAATAACAATGAGAGGAAGTAATTATCACTAAGGGAATATGCCATCGGTGATAATGTTTTCTCTTATGTCTCTCGGTGATAATCTGTCGTTGAAAATTTCATTACCAAAGGACACGTGTCCCTCGGTAATAAACCATCACTAAAAGTAATATTTTTCCTATAAAAAATAATTAAATATTTTATGAGGATTTTAGAAAAAAAAAATAACAATGAATGAAGGGTAATAGTTATCACTGAAGGAATATTCACCGAAAGACATATGTCCCTAGGTGATAAGCTATTGCTAATGTTGATTTTTCTTGTAGTGTTACTTAGACTCGTGTCATACAAAGAGGTTTACAGTAATCCATGTTCGAATCCTTAGGGTGCTATGTTTCAGGCTAGTCGGTATAGTTGAATGTAAATTGCTGGACTGAAAGGGCGGAGTTGTAGCTTTTGGCAGGCCACTCAGCAAGTCAGCAGTGTTTCTCTCATTATCAAACCAGGAGAGGCCAGACGTTAGGCATTCGTACTATTTTGTCTCAAACGAACATTAAGAATTGTAAATGTTAGCTCTCAATAAGTCGGCAAGTTAGAGAGAGAAGCTCTCGGCATTGTGAACAGTGCTGCTTGTCCATGGCTGTTGTCTTCTTCTTCTTTCTCCCTCCTATTTTCTTCAAATCCTCTACTAATTTATAGTATGGGTAAGAAAAAGCATAGTAAGAAACCCTCTCTCTAGGCTCAGGAGCTGAAGGATTTGGAGTTTGTGGAAAACCATTTCAAAAACAAAACTGCTACAGTATCTATGTCGTGAAACAAAAAATCAGTTACAGGGAGCAAGCCTCAAGCTCTGGATGAAGGTATGGAATCAGATAGCCTTTCCTGCACGTTGGGGGATGAAGACTCTAGCTCCCTGAGACATGAAATTGAGGGCTGCTGCAGTGAGAGTGACAATGAACTCCAAAAAGGTACAGTGGTGAACAGTGCTCATATTCGAAATAAAGCTTTGGAGGACTCCCACTCCAGGTTTCCTTCTCCCACAGAGGTTGAAAGGATTTTGAAGTTCCAGAGTACTCCCAATGTCCCTATAAATGATGGTCAGGAGAATAGGTCAAGGAATGGAGGGACTGAACTCACTCAAGGTGGCACTAGAATGCAGGCTCCTCGCGTGAATAGTACCAAGGAACCAGCAGCAGAAGTCAAAAGAGCTCCTTAGGTGAGTCTCTTTAAGGATAACAGGAAGCCAAGCAATGGCATGCAACTTTCAACTGTGGAAAGTGAGGGGGATGTAGTCTGTGTCTCTGAAGAAGACCTGGAAAAAGTGTTTGATGACTACCCCCATTGCCTTGTCGGATATTTTGCGGGAAGGTTCCCTGGGAGAGCAGCTTTGAAGCTCATTACCGATTCTTGGAAGGTAAAAATTCTAACCCAATTCCATAATAGTGGTTGGATTGTGTTTAAATTTGAAAATGCTGATTCAATAATGAAACTATTACAAGAAGGACCTTACATTGTTTATGGTAGACCTCTGCTGCTTAAATCAATGCGAAAAAAATTTCGGTTTGATAATGAGGAGATTAGTACTCTCCATGTCTCCCTGTCTGGATACAACTGAAAGGGACCTTGAAATTTGGTCTGCTAATATCCTTAGTAAGGTTGGCTCACAACTAGGAAAGCCCCTTTATGCTGATCAGATGACGTACAACAAAGAAAGGATTTTCTTTGCAAGACTTTTAGTGGAAATTGATGTTGCAAAGGAGATCAAATTCTCTGTTACTGTGAGCCTTCCGGGTGGTAATACATTTGAACAGAAAGTGTCATATGAAAACCTCCCCAAGTTTTGTTCAAGATGCAAAGTGTTAGGACATGATGCCAACTTATGTAGGTTTAAGCCTAAAACTATTATAGAGAAGAAGATAAATGATAAGAGGGTAGTACCAACTGTTCAAGCTGATCAAAATGTAGAGAACAATCCCTCAAGGGTGAATCTCACTACAGTTGCAGATTCAAAGGGGAGTGGTCCTAGTACTGATTCTACTATTGCTACTTAGGAAGTGCTCAAGGCTAAAAAGGTCTTCGTTCAATCTAAGGACCTAAGCCTAGAGGGGAATACATCTAGTAAAGAAGCAAGGGTGGAATGTAACTCAAATCAGATTGGAAAAACTCTGGTCTCATCTAACCCTGATAGCAGTATCAAGGCTCAAAAGGAGACCCTCTGGGCTAGTGCAAATGAGAAGATATCTGGTGAAGAAGGATTCCAAACAATAGTAAAGAAGAAGAAGCTCAAGTCTTCAAGGGCTAAAATCCAATCAGAAGGTAAGGGAGGGGAAGCCTCCCTAACCCACCAAAGATAATTGCTTGTTGGAACATCAGGGGTCTTCACAAACTCTTGAACCAAAATAGGGTGTTGCACCTCATGAGAAGCAACAGGATTGATTTAATGGGGATTTTGGAGTCAAAGCTTGATGAGGAAAAGTTAGACAGAATCATGGGTAACAAGTTCAGATTGTGGAGACAAGTGAACAACTTCCAAACTCATGTTGCAGGCAAGATTGTGGTGTTTTGGGATCCATGCAAGGTGAGTATATCTATAACTCACTCTAGTCCTCAAGTGATTCATTGTAATGTAACATGCTTAGTTTCATCTTGTAATTTTATTGTAAGCTTCGTTTATGGTTTTAATTCTATTGTATCTAGAAGACAATTATGGGATAATCTTTGTAAGTTCTGCTCTGAGAATGAAATTCCTTGGCTAGTGGTAGGGGACTTTAACAATGTGTTTGCAGCTGATGAAAAAGCCAATGGTCGTCCTGTCACTGACTATGAGCTAAGAGACCCCTTAGAGTACTGCAGAGAAATTGGATTGTCAGATATCAACTTCACTAGGTGTAAGTTCACATGGTCAAACAATCATATTTGGAGTAAGTTGGACAGGGCAATGGTAAACAATGTTTAGTTTCAGAAGGGTTACAGAGCTCAAGCTAGATTTCCCCCTGTTGGGTGCCTCTCTAATCATTCTCCTTATATAATCAAGTTGTTTGATGAAGATAGGGGTGGGAGAAGATCCTTCAAATTCTTTAACATGTGGGCTGAGCATGAGAAATTCTTTGAGACAGTCAATGCTAATTGGAGAGGCAGCATTGGTGGGACGAAAATGTTCAAGCTTTGCAGAAATTTGAAGCTTCTAAAATACCACCTCAAGTTGTTAAATGAGAGGCATTTTAGTCACATTTCTGCAAGAGCTTTGGAAGCATCTCAAATCCTGGTCAGACTTCAAGAAGAGCTGCATGAGAACACCTCTGACACAGAGCTACAGTCTAGGGTGGCAGTCCAGAAGCTCATAGCATTCAAGCTTATTGAGGCAGAGAGAAGCTTCTTTTCTCAACAAGCTAAGTGCAAGTTTCTTCTGAATAGTGATAGGGGGTCCAAGTTTTTCCATGCCATGATAAGAAGAAATTCCTGTAAGAACCACATTGCAGCTGTTGAAACAGCTTCTAGCTCCCAAACTGCATCTGAGAGAAGTGGTTAGTGAATTCATTAAGTTCTATGAGGACCTACTTGGCTCTTCTAGTTCATGTAGGCCTATTGATCTGAAAGTTATTGAAGAAGGTCCTAAGGTTACAAAGTTGCAAGCTGTCAATCTGGTAAAGGAGGTTACTGAAGAGGAGATTAAAGAAGTTCTTTTCAGTATAGGGGAAGACAAATCTCCAGGGCTTGATGGGTACACCTCTAGTTTCTTCAAAAAAGCTTGGGAGTATATCAAACTAGAGATGATTGAGGCTGTGCAGGAATTCTTTTTGAATAGGAAGCTTCTGAAACAAATGAATCATACAGCATTGGCTTTAATTCCTAAGAGTAAGTAAGCCTTTAAGGTGGAAGACTATAGGCCTATAGCCTGCTGCAATTTGGTATACAAGATCATATCAAAGATCCTTGCCTCTAGACTATCCCCTATCCTGGGTAACATAATTAATCATGCTCAGGCTGCATTCATCAAATCTAGAAGCATGATAGAAAATATATATTTAGTTCAGGAGCTGTTAAGGAAGTACAATAGGAAGAGGATCTCCCTAAGGTGCATGATTAAAATTGATCTAAGGAAAGCCTATGACACTGTCAACTGGGAATTTTGAACAGCATGCTTTCTAGTCTGGGGTTCCCAGACAAGTTTAGAGTATGGATCATGGAATGTGTATCAACTACTGCTTACTCTCTTTCCATTAATGGAAGCTTGTATGGATTTTTTTAACTGGGAAAATAGGGCTTAGACAAGGGGACCCTCTATCTCTATATTTATTTGTGATTAGTCTAGAATACCTCTCTAGACTGTTAGCTAGACTGAAAGAGGAAGATGGGTTCAAATACCACCCCAAATGTGACAAGCTCAAAATAACTCATCTTGCTTTTGCAGATGACTTAATTCTATTTGCAAAGGGTGAAGCCTGGTCTGTAGGGCTGATTATGAACTATGTTGAAAATTTCAGTGAATGCTCAGGGCTGAAAGCAAGCTTGCCTAAGTCCAACTTATTTCAGGCTGGGATCCCTACTTCTGAGCTGAATGAAATTAGAAATCTTACAAGTATGGAGGAAGGAAGTTTTCCATTTAGGTACTTGGGGGTGCCCTTAGCTTCTTCTAGATTGAATGCAGCCCATTATCTCCCCCTCATTGATAAAATATCTACTTACATTACTGCTTGGGCTGGGTCTGCTCTATCATATGCTGGTAGAACTGAGTTGATAAAATCAGTGATTCAAGGGGTTGAATGTTTTTGGGTTGCTATATTCTCTATACCTGCTAACATAATAGACAAAATCACAAGATTGTGCAGATTATTTCTATGGAATGGCAGGCATTCTTGTATAAGAAAATCCCTGGTAGCCTGGAAGGAATTATGCAATCCTAAATCAAAAGGAGGTTTAGGCCTGGTTGACCTTAAAATCTGGAATAAAGCTCTCATCTCTAGAGCCCTGTGGAACATTCACCATAAGAAGGACTCACTGTGGGTGAAGTGGCTGCATCATTACTACCTGCAGGACAGATCATTTTGGCTGGCCAGTACTAAGTATAAAGACTCCCCGCTCTGGAAAAAAATTATGGATATCAAGAATGAGCTTGTAAGTTGGGCTGATTCACACCAGCAGGCCCCAGACATGTTTCTAGAGTGGGTAGAACAGAATGACATCAGTATTAAAAAGGTTTATAACAGCATGAGGCAGAAAGAAAACAAGGTCAGATGGGCTTCTCTAGTATGGAATAACAACAGCACCCCAAAACACTCTTTCATCTTATGGCTGGCTATTAAAGGGAAACTGCTTACTAAAGACAGGCTGCAGTTGATAGGGAAGGACAAGTTATGCCCTTTGTGCAGAGAGTGTGATGAGTCCATTGAACACCTCTTCTTCTCCTGCCGGATTAGTAAAGCTACATGGGCCTCCATCAGGTTTTGGTTAGGATGCAGAAGAGAGATGAACACCTTGAAAAGTGCAATCAAATGGATTCAGAAGGAAGCTAAGGGTACTGGTCCCTCAGCAAAAGCAAAAAGAGTAGCTCTAGCCAACACAGTTCATTGCATCTGGTTGGCCAGAAATGCAAAGCAATTTGAGGGTTCCCCTGCTCAAGCTTATGGTTTAGCCAGGAAAATTAAAACCAATGTGTATAGAATAGTGTATGCCACTTACCCTGACATTAGGCTCTTCTTGTAAGCCTCTTTTGATTTTTTGTATATGATCTCATTGTATATCTCCTGGGTATGCCCAGTGATCTTTTTTGTATATCATTTCTTAATACAAGTTTATTTACAGATCAAAAAAAAAAAAAAGAATTGTAAATACTGCTCAACAAATATCTAATTGAAAATCAACAAATCTCGTGATGTTGGATTTCACGCTGGTGTGCTTGAGTCACTTTGCATTTGAGAGGCTCTTGGTCCTGCTCAACAAATCTCTTTTGGGTTAATTAAAAATTGCATTTGAAATCCAACTTATTCGCTATGTTGCTGATGCTGAAAGCAGCCTCATGCATCCTAGGGTTTTGAATTTTTATGAACTTGTGATAATAATGTATCAAAAAAAATTTTGAGCAGAAACACTGCCAATATAGCCGGGCTCCGTCTATCTCTTCTCAATTCTGACGTCGGAGATCAATGGACAACAATACAAAGATCATTAGTTTTAAATGAATAAAAATTTAAAAATAAATCCGTTTTGTATATGAGGTCCAAACCAAATGAAAATAATCAGAGAGAGATGTGGCTAGAAGGAGGAGATGAAGTTACGTAAGAGGGGTGGTAGAAAGAGGTTTTTTAGGGATTAATTTTTATTTTATATTAAACTAGAGGGATTTTTTTGTAATTTATTTCCTTTTTATTTGATAACGTGGCAAAAAGTACATTATTTTAGAAAATAAGATCAAAACAACTTCATTTAAGGAATTAAGATTTTTAATAACTCCGTTTAAGGAAAAAAAACTCGAGTTTTGCATAATGGGTAGATATCTTTATCGGTATCATCCTTTAATGTTGTTTGGCGCTTTGATCTCTATACAGTCGGGAGGGCATTTTAAACTCTCCATCTTGTTAGTTCATACATAATAGTTAAGTCATGGTGTCATGTGTCTGTGCAGGTATTGTGCCTCTCCTACAACAAAGGGCAATGTTGGTAAGCTGCATCTGGATTGCCGCTCTGATATTCGAAGAAGTTAGAGACTGGTTATGCTTGGCTAATATGTCACTAGTTAAGTGAGAATTAGTAATTAATGAGAAATTATCATTCTCTCAGTGATAAGAAACCACAATCATGAAAATATAATCATAAAATCTTGATCATCAAAACAAATTGAAGCCCAAAAGTAAAATATTTAATATAGAAAAAACATGTGAAGTTTCAATTTCTTGCATGGTCTTCATATATTGTTAAAAATTTTGAGCTTATAATTTGTGTTTTTTAAAAGGAAAATTCTTGTTCGGACCCGGTCAAGGACCGATTTCCTGGACCAAATCAGACCGAACCATACCTGAAAGTGATCAAATGAAAATTATGTGTGGATTTTCACATAATTACTAGTGAATTTTCTTCTGATCCGGGATTGAATTCCCGGATCAGATTTAGACAAGAATTCTTTTCTTAAAAGCAAAATAATTGGACAAGAAAACCTTTGAAAGTAGAATATAGTACAATTGTTCTCTTACTCCCAAAATGACTTTTTATTCTTGTAATAGCTTTTACGACCTAGAAAATAAAAGGTATACATATATAAGAATATTGGGTTTATCAAACACATCTCACATAAGATCTACAAGATAAGATAAAAAAAGGTTGCTAGCTTTCTGCAATTTCATTTTCTTGTATCGCTCTAAGCCTGTTGTGCAACTTCAGGGGATTTACTACTATGTGGTTAGAGGTAACATGGCGATCACTTATTTTAGCTTTTTGTTGTACCCTTTGCTTGAGCTTCACCTATCTGCAGTTTGAAGAGAATAAAGTTCACTACTTTGATCCGAAAAAATCCATTTGATTTTTTTAATCTCTTAGATAAGGAGAACTTGTGCACGTTAGGTACATTGAAGCTCATCTTCTTCTCCTCAATTTGGGCCACTGAAGCTGTTGAATTATACCATGCAAACAATTATAAATGAGATCATTAGCAACGCTAATTATAAGTACATTTTTTTTTAAAATAAAGTAAATATTTTATTAATGATTAAAGAAATCACATTTTTCTATTTTTAAGGCATAACCAAGACGTTCTTTAGGTAGAATGAAAGAGATTCCATTAATTTGGCCAGACACTTTAACTTTTTTTTCTTTTTTTGTTTTCTTCTTGTGGCCTATCATCTGCAATATTGCAAATATCATATCACCACTATATGAAAAAATATATATTTAAGAAAAAAAAATTTTCCTAAATGAGTTTAGATAGAAAACGAATGGTAGCTATATTTTCAAAGATGAAAAATTAATTATAGCAATTGGGTCATCACCATTTCTAAAGATGGAAGAGAAGCAAAAGAAATATTAGGCAGTATTTGCTATTGAAATAGACTTGCACATGGTGATATTAAATTTTGTGTAAAAATTGGGTATAAATAGTTACTAGCCACAAGTCCGAAATCGATTACTGAGCATAAAGATAACTTTTCTTGCCTTTGGAAATCTTATTCTTACTAGTTTGTTTTGGAGAAAAATGACTTAAAAGTCATATTCGACTTATCGTAACTACTCCGAACCATCCTTGTGTAACAAAATTATAAGATTGATCGAAAGTGGCCTTCTTTCACATTGAAATCTGAAAAAGTCTCCCAAAATTCTAACCATACAAACCCTTTGATTTAGTCATAATTACACTCAATACATCTCAAAAGGTGCAATATCATACAAATACAATATTGTCATAATAAGGAACAATTTTATACAAACTATAATATGGTCATCAAAAGTTAATAAATCTCTCATGTCTAAAAAATCTTAAAACATGTCATAGTAATTAAACAACTCTTCACAATCCCTTAAAAGAAAATATTTTGGAATTTAAAATTAAATGATATCGTGCCATATTGTTTGGGGATATCTTACCTTGAAAATTTTGTCTAGTAAATTGCTGAACCGATCTGTCAAATAATCTTCATTTGAATAATCACCTTCATTATCTTCATTTTCTTTCTCTCCTTCTCCTCTTCCTTCTATAAGAACTGAAGTCATATTATTCACCTAAATAAACTCCCAAAAAGGATGTTTTTAAGGTTTCAAAGTTTTGAAGGTAAATCATGAGTGGAGAGCATAGAAGATGAAGACTATGGTTGTATATTTATACAAAAATTAGTCAAACTATGCAGATTTTTTAGGATATGGAATTTAATAAAATTATAGGAAGTAATTATAATAAAATCCAACCATTAGATTTGATAATAAAGAGATACATGAATATAATAGGTTTTCAAAGTTTAGTACCTGAATTTTCGGAAGATGCGTATGACAAAAGGCTGATAAAGGCCGGTCAACACCAAAATTCTGAAAGAATATTGTCTAAAAGGAAACAACCACACCAAATGTGCTACGAATTAGTATTTTTGATTGATGATATTACCATATGTAGTGAAATGCTAGATTAAGTACAATATCAAATTGCCTATTAAAAAAGCACTGTATCTAATTGGTGTTGAAAGACTTGAGACTCACAAGAGTGTCGTAACAGACATAAAAATTCTATAAAAAGAATATTTTCTCAATCAAAATTAAGTATAATTGGTGTTAGCTTCAGAAAAATGTATTTAGCAAGATTTTTTAAAAAGAATTCCAAATATGGATGTTAAGTTTAAGGTCTTTTTTTTTAAAATAATTAATTAGGCTCTGTTCTTTTACCATATTCCCGACTTAGACACCTAACTTTTAATTTTGATAATCAAGATCTTGAATTTTCACAAAATAATGAATAAGGACAATAAGTTAAGAGCACCATTAAAATTTAATAAAAATTTAAGTATGTGTAACATGCGTGACTCTTCACCCATGCCATATGTGTATTGTTTGAACAGAAGAGATAAAATAACTGAAATGCCTATCAGATATAAGGGAAAAATCAATGGGTCCCCTACTTACAACATTTTGAAAATAAACTTCACTAGACATCAAAATATAATGCAATGATAGAAAAAAATTACACCGGAAGCAGTCCCAACAAAAAACACGTACACTAGCCTAACAACATAGCAACAACTTAAAAAAAACGGCTCCTGCTCCCTTCCATGTTTATAAAGTTCAGTTGTATTCATTTTGTGGCTGTCAATATTTTAAGACAATCCAAGGGCTCTTATGCCATATCAAAACCAATTACAAATGAAAATGCTAACTCATTTGATCCTACCTCACCTTCGTTAATTTAGTTAACCTCATCCCTAACTTTTCCTTTTCTCTCTTTCTTCATCTCATCTCTTCCGTTGGTTTTTTCTGCAATTTAAGCCAAGATGCCACAGCCTCGATCATATGTAGAAGGAGGTGTAAACTGAATTCTCTTCGAAAAGGCAAAGTGAAAACAATTGTACGCCCTTTGATATCAAGTTGCTTTGATAGTAAGGGTGTAGCTGATTTCATAGAATTGCTGATATCTCCTTTTCGAGGAATATGGAAAGTAGGGAAGAGGCGGTAGGGAATTGGGTTAAAATATGTGTTTATACTTTGAAGGATGTAAAGAAAAGGCAATTAAAGATTTTTATTGATTGGAAATGAGGGATAGAGAGGAGTACATATGAAGATGATCGTTAGGTCTTGAAGGGGTGTTGGGGATTTTTGTTTAGAGTTTTGGTTAAACTCTCCATCTTGTGCTTTTATAGGTTTCATACATATTAGTTAAGTCATGGTGTTATATGTGCCAGTGCAGGTATGGTAGTGTGGTACCTCTCCTACAACAAAGGGCAATGTTTCTAAGCTGCATCTGGACTGCAACTCTGATATTCTTAGAAGTTAGAGACTGGTTATACTTGGCTAATGTGTCACAAGTTAAGTGAGAATTGGTTCCAATCAATATCAGGCTACTTGTTTTGTGAATGATAATTAGTAATTACAAACCAAACATATCTGATTTAATGCCAAAACAACTAAGAATGTTATGTTTTCTGCTGCATCTGGAGATTTTTTCAAACTGGAATGAACATCTTTCAAGCTATATGCCTCTCTTTTGGTCTCAAATGAAAATTCTAAGAGTCCTATGCATTTATTTTCAGGTGACTTCACTTTGCTGGAGAGAAGGGACTTCTGAATCTGAACTGGCAGACTTGAAAGAGGTGTTAAGCATTTAAAAGAAATTGTGTTTAATCATGCAATGACAATACAACTGCAATATATTTCATGCAAGTTTCAATCACTCCAATCGTGAAATTAAAAAGAATTTTCATTAGTAATGAGAAATTCTCACTCTCAGTGATGAGAAACCACAATCATGAAAATATAATCATAAATTCCTGATCATCAAAACAAATTGAAGCCCAAAAGTAAAATATATAATAAATAAAAAACATGTTAAGTTTCAATTTCTTGCATGATATTCACTTTTTAATTTTTGAACTTGTGAATTGTGTTTTTTTTAAAGGGAAATTCTTGTTCGGACCGGGAAAGACTGATTTCCTATACCAATCCAGACCGAACCATACCTAAAAGTGATCAAATAAAAGTTATTAGTGGATTTTCATATAGTTACTATTGAAGCTTCTTCTGATCCAGAATTCAATCATGGATCAGGTCCGGACGAGAATTCCTTTCTTAAAAGCAAAATAATTGGATGAGAAAACCCTTGAAAATAGAATAGTACAATTGTTCTCTTACTCCCAAAACGACTTGTCATTCTAGTAATAGCTTTTACGACTTGGAAAATAAAAGGTACATATATAAGAATATTGGGTTCATCAACAGGAAAACACATCACATTATTCTTGGATACATCAACAGGAAAAACATCTCACATATGATCTTCAAGAGAAGATAAAAAAAGATTGCTAGCTGCTATTTTCAGCTTCTGAAATTGCCCTTTCTTCTATTGCTTTAAGCCTGCTGTCCCATTTGCAGGTTCTCACCTCTCAATATGCCAACCTTTTTATCTCTTAGATAAAGAGAACTTATGCAGGGGGGTACCAAAGAAATCACCTCTTCTATGTTTAAGACATAACCACGAGATTCTTCAAAGAGTACGAAAGAGATGGCCATCCACTTCATTCTTTTTTTCTTTTCCTCTTGTGGCCAATCGTCTGCAATATTGCAAATTACATATCACCAATATATGAAGAAAAAAAATTAAGATATTTAAGCAAAAAATATTTCTTTTTCCTAAATGAGTTTAGATAGAAAACTAATGGTAGCTAAGTTTTCAAAGATGAACAATTAAAGCAGTTTGGTCATCACCATTTCTAAAGGTGGAAGAGAATCAATAAGAAATATTAGGTAGTATTTGCTAGGGTCTTTTGAAATAGATTTACGCACGGTGATATCAAATTTTGTGTAGAAATTGGATATAAATGGTTACTAGCCACAAGTCCGAAATTGACTACAGCATAAAGAAAACTTTTCTTGCCTTTGGAAAACTTAATTTTACTAGTTTATCTTGGAGAAAAGTGACTTAAAAGTCCAATTTGACTTATTGTGACTACTCTTAAACATCCTTGTGTAACAAAACTATAAGATTGATCGAAAGTGGCCTTCTTTCACATTGAAATCAGAAAAAATCTTCCCAAATTCTAACCATACAGACCCTTTGATTTAGTCATAATTATACTCAATACATTTCAAAAGGCATGAATGCATGACATCAAACAAATTACGATATTGTCATGATAAAGAACAATGTTATACAAACTATAATATGGTCATTAAAAGTCAATAAATCTCTATGTCCAAATAATCTTAAAACATGTCTTAGTGATAAAACAATTAAACAATTCTTCGCAATCCCTCCAAAGAAACATTTTGAAATTTAAAATTAAATGATATTGTGCCAGATTATTTGGGGATATCTTACCTTGAAAATTTTGTTTGGTAAGTTCTTTGAACCGATATGTCAAATAATCTTCATTTGAATAATCACCTTCACTATCTTCATTTTCTTTCTCTCCTTCTCCTCCTCCTCTTTTTATAGGAACTGAAATCATATTAGTCATCTAAAGAACCTCCGAGAAATGATGTTTTTAAGGTTTCAATGTTTCGAAGGTAAATCATGGGTGGAGAGCATAGAAGATAAAGACTGTGGTTGTATATTTATACAAAAATTAGTCAAACCATGCAGATTTTTCAGGATACGGAATTTAATAAAATTCTATGAAGTAATTATAAGAAAATCCAACCTTTAGATTGATAATAAAGATATACATGAATATAATAAGTTTTTAAAGCTTAATACATGGTTTTCCGAAAGTCGCGTATAACAAAAAGGCTTTTAATGGTCGGTCAACACCAAAATTGTGAAAGAATATTGTCTAAAAGGAAATGACCACACCATATATGCTATGAATTAGCATTTTTTATTGGTGATATTACCATATGTAATGAAATGCTGGATTAAGTACTATATCAAATTTCCTATTAAAGAAAAGTACTATATCAAATACTTGAGATTCACACGAGTGCCGTAACAAATATGAAACTTCTAAAAAAATGAATATTTTATCAATCATAATTAAGTACAATTAGTGTTACCTTCAGAAATACGTATTTAGCAAGATTTTTTTTAATTCCAAATATGAATCTTAAGTTAAAGGTTTTTTAAAATAATTAGGCTTTGTTCTTTTACCATATTCCCAACAGAGACCCCTAACATTTAATTTCTACAATCAACTTTTTGTACTTTCACAAACTAGTGAATAAGGACCATTAGTTAAGAGCATTGTTAGAATTCAATGGAAATTTGAATACGTGTGACATGTGTAGCCCTTCATCCGTACCACACGTGTGTTGTTTAAACGAAAGAAATAAAATGATTGAAATGTTTATCAAATATAAAGTACAAATCAATGGATTCACTATGACACTTTCAAAAAAATTCACTAAACATCAAAATATAATACAATGATAGAAGAAAATTACATGAGAAGCAGTCCCAACAACAAATACACACTAGCGCCTAACAACATACAACAACTTCAAAAAAAAAAAAAGGGCTGCTGATCCCCTCCATGTTCATAAAGTTCAGTTGTATTCATTTTGTGGCTGTCAATATTTTAATACAATCCAAGGGCTCTAAAGTGTCATATCAAAATCAATTACAAATGAAATTGCTAACCCGGCCAACTGATCCTAACTCACCTTGGTTAATTTAATGAACCTCACCTACTTTTCTCTTTCTCTCTTTCTTTATCTCATCTCTTCCGCTGGTTTTATTCTGCAACTTAAGCTAAGATGCCACAGCCTCGATCATCCTTAGAAGGAGGCGTAAACTGAATTCTTGTAAAAAAAAGGCAAAGTGAAAACAATTGTGTGCCCCTTTGATATCAAGCTGCTTTGATAGGAAGGGTGTGGCTGATTTTAGAATTGCCAATATCTCCTTTTAAAGGAATGTGGAAACCTAAAAAAGAGGCCATCAAAATGTGGGAGTTGGGTTAAAAGATGTGTTTAAATAAAGGATACGAGGAAAAGGTGATTAAAGAATTTCATCGATTGGAAATGAGGGACAGGGAGGAATATGATAAGATGATGATCGTTAGGTCTTGAAGTGTTGGGGAGTTTTGTTTAGAGTTTTGGTTGGCTTTCTTTGTGATCGTTAGGTGCAATTCATAGTTTTTTTTGCCTTTTTTTTGTTTAGTTGTTTTAACAGAGGAAGTAGCTGTTTGGTTGTTAATTGTGGTTTGTCCCATGAGTTCATGTGGCTCAACCATCCCTATCCTGTTTTGGTTTGATTGCAGCATATCTTTTGTTGTCTTTCTCGTAAAGAAAATCTTGTTTGTCCTCTACTCATGTTTTCTCTAATTAAACTCAGAGCATTTTCGTATCGGTGTTTATGCCTTCAGAATATGAAGGGGGTTTTCTAGAGGATTTCTCATATATAGATAGTTGTTCGTGTGGCAAGATAGTTAAACATTTATGCTATATTTGCTACTTAGCCTCATGATGCATAGACATTTTAAATCAATGTGTTGGTATTTTCTAGCAGCCTGGTGAATATAATCTTATAGATTAAAATATACGAAAACTCTATTGATAATTCGTTTGGGAGAGTATGACATGGTTTATATTTTTTATTTATGAAATGGTTTATGTCTTCGATAAATTGAATTTGTATAGTAGAACTCGTTTTATCAAACACTAAACAATTTATAACTTTATTATTATTCTACCATAAATCGTTTTGAAAATAATTTTATAAACCATAAACTACTTCTACTGTTAAGATCAACAGATTTATTGGTTTTGTGCTAAAAACAGACTGAAAATGAAAATTCACGAATTTCATTTCCAACGCTCCCACATCCAATCCTCGCAGAGCGCGAATTCAACCCAGTTAGTCAGCCGATATTGAAGAATTAGACCACCTAGATTGTAAATATTTCAGATTAATCTCTTTCAGGGAGAAAAAAAAACGAGTGTTTACATTTTACAGTGCATATGACTTTTCAACTGCTTGAGGTAGATTGCATTAGATAACATGAAAAACAACAATCCATTTAATTCTGGGCTTTTGGTCCAACCTTTGGATCCATGATCCTCCCATTGGGCCCATAAACAACAGTAGGACCCACAGTTTAAATAAAATCACAAGTCTAGTGGCTCCCACATAGCAAAGTCCCTAAAGAACCATAAATTGAAAGGAATGACAGTCCAATTTCTGCGACTTTGAAAAAAGTTTTGGGAGTTTCTGCAACCAGTAGCTCTCGCTGGTTCGTCCATGTATTTGTCTTTTCGCGATGGAAATGTTGCCATTTATATTCACTTGTCATTATGAGCCTTTTCTAGGGTTCATTGTAATATCCTCCTATATAAATTTTACTTGTATCACGTACATGTGCTTTTTGTTATCAAGGGTTTCACTTAATTACATCGAAATATTCTTCTTAATCCCAAAGTTCGAACTTTTTCTACTATTTAGGATTTTACAGTCTTACAGGTATGAGCTTTATTGAATAAAAGTTTCGTGATTAAATTTATAAAGTTAAAGTAGTTGTTTTGTTATCTCTGCTTGAAATCACATCTGGGTTCTAACTGAATTATTTGAAATACGTTGCGTTTTTGTCCTTTTTTGTTAGGTTTTTGATTGATTCACAAGCTAAATAAATCCCAATTGGGTTTTCTTTTGTATTTTTTTATTCACAAATCTCATCCGGGCGCGCTGCTAAGATCTGTCGAGAACTACAATTGAGCTCAAATTATCATCTGGGTCAGGCTCAAGATCATAAATTTGTCACCGGGTTACTAAATATCGTGCTTCCCTTTGTTTATCCTGCGATTGTGTGCCTGTAATGGATGACGGTGAACTCGATTTCTCGAACCAAGAGGTGTTTTCAAGTCCAAACATGGGTGAGATACCTAGCAGTTGCTCAATGGATGACTTCTTTGATGAGCTTTTTAAGGATACTCATGCTTGTACTCATACACACACTTGCAACCCTCCTGGTCCTGATTACTTGCATACGCACACTTGTTTCCATGTGCATACCAAAATTATGCCTGCCCCAAGTGAGGAAAAGGTTTCTACTGATGACACAGCGGAGTCTGAAGAGAAGACGAGGAAGAAATGCCCTTCAGGCAATCGGGAAGCAGTTCGAAAGTATAGGGAAAAGAAGAAATTAAAAGCTGCGTCATTGGAGGATGAGGTTGTGAAGTTGAGGGCTGAGAATCAGCAGTTATTGAAGTGGTTTCAGGGTCATGCTGCATTGGAAGCTGAAGTTGCGAGGCTGAAGTGTTTACTCGTGGACATCCGTGGAAGAATTGAAGGGGAGATTGGATCATTTCCTTATCAGGAGTCGGCCAGTGTTAACCTGCCTGTGACAAACTTACCTGGTGCATATGTGATGAATCCTTGTAATATGCATTGTGGTGATCAGGTTTATTGCCTTCACCCTGGGTTTGAAGGGAAAAGCGGAGAAGGTGCAGCCTTACATGGGAAAGGTGTTAGTGGTTGTGAACTTGAGCATCTTCAATGTTTGGCGAATCAGAACGCAGGTCCCAAGGAGCTTCCTGCATGTGGAGTTGGAAATGTGGCATCCAATGTCAATTCTTCTGGCGCAAATAAGAGAAAAGGTGAAACTTAAGAGTTTTTTCAAATTCTTCTCTACTTGTTTCTTATTCTTGCTATGGGATGGCTGTATGGCTCAACTGGTTAACTTAGCAAATTATTATTTGCTTAATCTGACAATTCCTTTATCAGAGTTGTGTATCTAGTAGTGGTTCCTTGCTTCAATTTATTTTTTGTTTTTTGTTGGGTCCTTCATCAATTGTGGCTTGAATTCTAGACTCTTTTTTTTTACCTAAACCTTGTAAGGGTTATTGTAGGGGCTTGTGACTTGGTGCTATCTTAGATTGTAGCTATTTTGTACTTATTCTCCTTTTCTTTTACTTCAAGCATGGTTGCAGTTGAGGTCTGTATCACTTAATAATTCAGGTTCTTAGTTTCTGATGTGTTTATGATCACTTGTATAGAGATGTTAATAGTATGATAATTTGGAATGTGTAAATGATTTGATTTGAGTAGTAGGGACATATTCAAGAGTTTTACCTCATCAAGTTGGATCTTATATGCCCTGGGAAAGGATAGGCAAGTTTTGGACCATATTTTCCCTGGGAACGGGTAGGCTTAGGTTTCTTAATTGTGTTCTTCCTGCTTCTGTGAGAAAAGCCTTTGCTTGTTTGGTTTGAGAAGCAGGAACATATTTGATAGTTGTTTTTTTTTTCTTTTGATAAGTAAGCATATTGGATAGTTGCATATCAAGTGTGGATCTTGTTTACCCTGAGAATGAATAGGCTTCTTAAAAGTGTGTTGATCTTGCTTCTTTGTGAGTTTGCTGGTCTGTTGCTTAGGTTATAGTAGATCTTCTCACACTAGAAAGAGAACTTTCTATAAGAAAATGTTTGCTGGTTTAGTGCTCTAACTTCAAGCATAGCTTGAGTTTGATTAGTTGTGTGGTTCTGTCAAGTACATAATATTATCACGTTCTTGGTTCACTTTCCTGGAAACATAATGAAAAAAAAGATAATGTTAAATTTCTTATGAATTTTTTAATGGATTTGCAAGTTTCATGAGGTCTTCTTTATGTTCTTAGTGTCTGAAAGTGTGTTCGTGCATACATGAAAGGATGTGGATATTTTGGAAATGGACTCTGTGTGTGTGTTTCCGTCTGTATGTCTATGTGCATATGTGTGCGGATGTGGGCCTTTTGAAAATGGTTCCTCTAGGGCTTGAGCACCTGTTAGCCTTTTATGACTAATAATCATTATGGTGTTTATTTATTAGGAGGGGCTCGTGCAGCAAGGGCGAGTTGAAGTGCTGTTCAGTTGGGCATTAACCTTATTTGCAAGTGTATATATTGTCTTCCAGCAGCAAGGGTGTGTTGAAGTGCTGTTCTGTTGGGCATTAACCTTATTTGCAATTGTATATATTGTCTTCCAGTAATTACTTCTTTGGACAGCTGCATCAGCTTCCCTCATGTTGTTTGTGTTCATTTTTCTCTCATTTTATTTTGCCTTTCCTAGTATCCTGCTGTTGGGTTCTGAGAGCTGTCATGGCCAATATTCTGTTTATTTATGAAGCTCAACGTAACTCAATAAATCCTTAAATGCAACCTTATCTCTTTTACCATATATAATACTTATAACTGCTATTGTGTGATGTATCGCCTTGCTGCTGTTCTTTTAAGTGTGATGTAAATCACACTTGCATTGAAATTTTGGTGAGAAGTCCCCCCTTTCTAAGCTATATGAATTCTTGATTGTTGAAATACAGAATGTAAGGAAGGTGAGATGTCTTTGATGTTCCAAAACTGTGAGCTGTGAACAGGTAAGTTACAAATTTCACTCCCTCAAATCCTAGATTTGTGTGAAATGGTGAAACTAGCTTGCGCAGCTTCCTTCAATTGACATCTTGGTTCACTTTGCATCGAAATAACACAGGAAATTAACTTGAGCCCTTTAGCATGTTGCTTGTAAAGGATGCCGAATTTCTATAAAGAAGCAGTTGTCTTTCAACTGAGGGTTTTTGATAAGGGCCCGTCATCCATCAGTTGGATAAGATGAGTGACTGAAAAGCTCAGTTGCAACGAATTCTCTCACCTTATTCTTCTGTTTTGGTTCTCTGCCTTTCAGTTGTTGTCACCTTTTTCTTGGTTATCTTCTCTTTTTTTCTGGAAGAATTCTGTTTTAGTGGGAGAAACCTTTTGCTTAATAGATCTTGAATACATTTTTGGAAGTTATCTCCAGTGCAATTTATTTGGAATCCATTGAAGTTCTTTTTTGTGTTCACTAGTTTGGTTGAATATTTGCTTTACTTTTTTTTTAAAATGTAAACTTGCAAGAACATAAAATTCCTTTTATTCCCTGGTACTGCCATTTCCTCAGGGGACCGTGCAGCAGCAGCGCAGGTAGTTCCCATTTTCTGTAAAGAGTCTTCAGTAATTGATGCGAAAAAATTTCAGAAATTTTGCATTTTCCCTGAGCATGTTCAGGGATTTCATTCTCCGAGGCCGAAAACTTAACATACATAAAAGGGGCTGGGGATAATGGGTTCTTTGGGGCAGCAGAAAGATAGGGTGTGCATAGAATGTATCAGAAATTTTACTTGAAATCTTTGCCCATTGGCAGTTATTTACTTTCTGCTGAGCTTTTCTCAATCTGGGTTTCTACCAGAGTTAGGTTTCTTGCAACTTAAGCATTTCAATGACAGATTCTTCTTTGCGTAGGGACTAGGGGACCATGGTGGAACATCTTTGAATGTCAACATACTATCGACATTCTATCGACAAGCATGTGTATGTCTTGCTTTGCGTGCAGATGCATACTAGTCAACCTCAAGACTCAAGTGATAATAACAGTGTGGAGGCTGAATTATAAATGGAATATCTAATTTCATTATTGTCTAATCGATAAGAAATTATTAGGAATTATTATGATAGCAATGCGTACCATGTCAGCCATAGACCAAACTAATAAGAACAATGTATAGTCTCAAGTTGTAGAAATTACTCTAAGCATATTAAGAACATACACAATGAAACTTGTACAAAGGGAAAAAACAACATTCCTCTTAAGGGAAAGAGTTTCGTTTAGCTCTATTAAGCCAGATCTATGAATAATCATCAGCAGCTTGCAATTCATCATCATCACTATAAATACTCAGCCATCTGCCAAACGTGAAGGCCGTTATCCTCTGCTACACTTGAAATGATCCATGGCTCATTTTTGTTCCATGCGAAGTCTGATATCTTACCCTTGTGACCTCCACAAGAAAAAAGAAGCTCAGGAGGGGCATCTTCAGCATCTAACTCTATCTCCAGCTGCTCTTCTCCAATCCTGAAATGCATCAGTATATACCTGTCAGATCATGTGCATTTCCACTCCCTGGGAATGGATCTAAGACACAGGACAACACCAAGTTCCAGAAACAATAGTTGAAAATGAAATAGAAGAGAATCACAGGCTGCATTACATTGTGTTTGGGAGTTTTGGGGGAAAGGAAGGGAAGAATAGGGAATTTTTGAGTTTTATAAGGTAAAGGAAGGTAAACTAGCTCACTTTTATGAAAACCCTGCAAACCCCCCAATTTGGGCTCTTAAAAACTTGACAGTTGGGGGGATGGGGGATGGAGGGTTATAGGGAAACCCCTAAAACCTTTCCTCTCCTTGTGAAAAAAACTTCCAAACATAGTTTTTAATTATCTCAAACATAAACCAGAAAAAGTGAGACAGGATACAGTCCCATTACAAAACAATTCGATCAATTCAGATCTTAAAATGTGAGTCCCGAATGGAATGGAAGACAAGGTTTTGTTGTTACTAATGGATGATAGATTTATGATTTATCAAGGTACTTTTGTTACTTAAAACACCTTCTCCAGATATCCGTTAGCAGTGGCTAGGGGAACTATGTGGAAAACCTTTGATTTCCTACGTTATAGTTACTAAAGCAGAAATAGCTGATATTCAACAGTGGTAGCATACCAAACCTTTGATTTCCTACGTTATAGTTACTAAAGCAGAAATAGCTGATACTCAACAGTGGTAGCATACCAAATGATACGATAAACCTCAATCCTCTGACTGATGGCAGCAAGAGAGGTACTTTGGACCCTTACAAGGGCATCGAATTCAAAATGAGAAATTGAAAATTCTTTTTTCCCTTCTATTTTCTTGGAAATCAAATTAAGCAATATATGATAAAGAGAAAGGGGGGAGGAAAGAAGAAATATTCATTATATCACGAAAGTGAGAAGAAGAAACGATATTAAATATGTTACTGGCACTGTGTCAGTTATGACATACCTGTTAAGATCCCAAACCATCAACCTCCTGTCCTCACCAGAAGATGCTAGCACAGTTTCATGATTAGGATCCCATTCTACCTGAAACACCTCCCCTCTGTAGAAAACGATCCAGGGTGAGAAATGCAGAGTTTCATTATTTGAGTATAGCTAGAGAGGTAGATACAGAAATAGCATAAATAATCTCTTTAGAAAGCTCAAGTTTGCAGACACTTAAGGAACTTCCTAAGCTTTGAGCAAACAAATAGCACTAATTACTTAAGTAATAGAGGCAAAACTTTTGTGGCAAGTTGAATAGCATAGGAAATGGACAACTTGGTTGTGGAAAGCTATATCAGTGACATCCATAACAAGTTTGGTATATTCACCATCATGAGGCCAAAATATAAAGGGAGAGATACCAGCTGCAAATTTGAAATATAATAAGCCACTATTTAGAATGTATGATAACTATTTCATGAGCACACTCCGAATGGTGCAGCAAGAGCCGTGTTAATTTATTTTTAGCTGCATACATGAAAGGGTTAAATCACTTCTAAGCATGTCATAACTCCTAGGCATGACATATACATGATATACACGGATATAAGCAACAAACACTGTAGATCAATTGGGTTTCTGAAACAGAGACTGATAGGGACATATCAAAATCTGTAAAGTCAAAGGCTCAGTCTCATCAGTATCTTCACTTTTTTGCAGGCTCAATACTGCAAATAGTGTCTTTTCTTCTTTCTTTAAAAAAGAAGATGAATAAGAGGGGAAAAAGTCAAAGAAGCAGACGACTATGCAAGAGATCAGATTACTGAGAAGTGAAAGCAGCGGGTCTTTTTGTCTTCTTTTTTTCTTCCTTTTTCCTGGCATATGGGAGAGAGTTTAGCTCTAAACCAGATAAAATGCAGGAGAAGGATTCATGTAGCCGAGAGCAACTAGTTTGGAATTAAGGTTGAATTGAGTTTTGGTAGTGGGGGAGGGTTTCTCATATAAAGTCATCAATATTTTAACTATTTAATCCAACCAAGTTCTGTAATCCATTCACATGGCAAGAGACATACACATGACTAGTTAAAATATGCAACGGCACACCCAGCTTCCGGATATCAAACAGGCCAACAGTAGAGTCTGAAGATGCTGTGGCTAGAACCCATTCATTATAAGGATTGAAAGATACATAGTTAACCTGAGACCAGAAAGGAAACAATGTGTTGTCAGAAAGAACAACATCAGCACCACATCTTTCTTATAGCAGAGAATACAAGAGGATGATAATCACATACATTATAAAGGAGCAAATGTTCTTAATACAGAAAAAGAAAATGTTACTTCTCATTGTCTTATACATCATAACATAAAACTAAATTACGTGGTTAGTGAGTTTCTAATGCTCATGGAAGATAAGAACCATGTTAAAAAAACATGATGTACACATGCACACAGGCACGTGCCCAGCCCATAATCGTATGTTGCCTTTGTGCCACACTCTCTATCATGCAAAAAGTCCATCGCTTCACTGCTTAAAAATGAGGACCTACTAGATAACTAAATTCAAGAACTTAACCACTGATTGCTAGCCACCAATCACCACCAACTAGCAGAATTAACAATTCCAATGAAAAGGCATTCAATAAGTATCATGTGAAGAATCCAGATTATCAGGCCTTGCTCACTAAGCCAACAATTACACCTTCCAAATTCATGCTTCTAGTATCTGTGTTTTATTTAAGTGTTACTCTTAAAGGAAACCGTTATGGATTGGGCAAGCCACTCAAATCTGTTGAACACCATATCCTTTGCTTCAACACATGATTTCAGATACGCACTGGGAACATGACGCATGTAAACTTACAAACATAATTTCAGATAAATATTATTCTCATACTGCTTTCACCAATTCCTCCCTTTTTAATGTATGACACAGCCATAACCCGTCTCATTCACTTCTTTAATTGTTCTCCTTTGTACCCACGCGAACAGTCTCAATTAGCATTTTTCTTATTTTAAAACCTTCTGGGCTGACTCCTACATTTTTCTCAATCATTTCTTGTGTTACAGTCCAATATAAACAAATGCAAAGCATAAAGGCATACATATTGGACAAATAGATTTATAAAACTAAAACGTTTCAAGATGCCTTCACCTCTCTCTCATGAACTTTGACGCAATGTTGAGTTTGGTTTGTTCGCAAGTCCCAAATCATCAATTGGCAATCATCACCTGCTGACCCAAATATATTCTCATTCTTCAAATGCCATGATACATCTTCAACAACACTTTCATGAGCCTAAAAAAATTATCGCAAATTCCATGATCAAACATCAAAATCAAGGTAAAAGACACTGGATTTTGTATCAAGGGGGAAAAGGAAGAGTTATTCTTATCATTACCTCATAGACATGCATTGCATCAAGAACCTTATCTTGAGCCACAGCAGACACATCCCATGGGCATATCTTATGATCTTGCGAACCACTCAGAAGTTAACCCTCCTTAAAGGGACTCCAAGACAACCCATATCCTTCCTTATCATGACCCCTCAACCTCAAATCGGGATCACATTCACATCTTTGTCGCTTTGCAGCTTGCTTGGTGCAGTCAAAGGCGAACACCTCACAACCACTCGTCTTTGCACCAACAAGAGCTGGATTCTGTGGCATACAGCGTGCTCTATTCACTTGCCCATCAACACGTATCTTCTGTTTTACCTCTACCTGACAAAGACCAAACACTTTCAGCTACTAATTTCATTGGAAGCCAGACAACAGAAAACAAATGATTGAAAACATAACAGTGTAGGTAACTTTTTTCAGTCACTAATTTCATCAAAAGCTCAACATTAGATCTCCTAACAATAAGCAAGCATCATTTTCAGCTACTAATTTCATCAGAAAATTGCAGTCCAATATGAATGTGATAGTGAAGCTAACATTATTCAAATCATTTCATGAAATCCCCAAGACCCAAAAAAGCAAAAAGAATCTCTTAAAGATAAATTATTTTTAACACCCACATGACATTTCTTGAAACCACAGAGACAGCACACCCGATACATAATTTCATCGACAACTTGACACCAATAAACTATTGATCTAATACAGTTCCTTTATAATTTTATCAAAAACTCAAAAACCAGAAAGACACTTCCTACAAATAATACCAAAACACAACACTTTCAGCTAGTAATTTCGTCTAAAACTAACACTCAATAACAGTTACTGAAAAATGAGCATGAATCTAATACTTTTCGCTGGTAATTTCACCAACCACTTGACACCCACAAGTTATTTCTCAGTTAATAAAGGAAGGAAATCATCACAAATCACCCAGTAATTTCACCGAAACTATAACACCTACAAGATACTTCACTACATATAATACCAAAAGCAACATTTTCAGACAGTAATTTAATCGATCAATCGGAACCCACACAACAAAATTCCTAAAACAAACCAAAAAGAAAACTCAAAATCTCACAAACCTTCGGGAGAATAGGGTCCTCATTTTTGCCACCGATGTTGGATTCTGCTTCCTGGGTAGGAATTACAGCTTCGCAACCATGAGGTAATCCGCAGCGCCCCCGGAGGTGTGGGTCCCGAGGGCGAGCTTATGAACTGCGAAGGATGGGTCGACGGTGTATGGTTGCGGCGGCGATGGGACCCAGTGGACGGTGAGCGATGGCCATTCCAGCGCGTGAGAGATCACCAGATCGTCGAGGAACGTCGTGTTCTTCTTCCACACCGCGAACTCCTCCTCCACCTGCTCCGGGATAGGCTCCTGTCCCTCCTCTTCCATCTCCCTCTCTATCTATCTATCTATCTCTGTCTGAATTGTGGTTTTGTTTTCTTGTTCCCGCCAGAATGAGCGAGAGCGAGGGTCTATAAGACGGTGGTGATAGTATATGGTGTGGGTGCCTAATTGGAAGTTACGGTGTGGCAACGGAGTGATTGTGTTTGGGCCTGAGATGGAGCCCAAATGAAGCCCATAATAAAATGGTTGAAAAGAAGGAGAAACCCAATAAATTTGTAATTTCTTTTTCTTGTTTTTCAAGAAGAGAGCATTGCAGCTGAGAAGGAGCAGGTGCCTTGTTTACAATTGAAACACACTTCTCCCAAGTTTTCTCGCTCTTTTCCATAATAATATATGTTTTCTTCTCCTCAAATTTGCGTTTCTTGATATTTATCTTTACAAACGCATTATGGCAAGCTTGACTCATCTCTACCAATTTGTGACAACATTTGTTACTTATAGTTCCGTTGTTGAACATGTTTTAAGATTAAGGTTATAATGGTAAAAAAATATTTAGTACATAAATATATAGTTAAAAAAAAATTTTAAAATCTTAAATCTTCAATCATTTTTCACAATTAGGGTTGACTACTTAATCAAGCTGCTCACGAGCGGTTCGTGGCTCGATTTGGTTTGGTGTTTTCAAGTTATAAATCAAGTTGGAGTTTCAAGTCAAGTTTGTAGTTAAATGAGTCAAGCTCGAGTAATGAAAAACTCTATTCGTTTGGCTTACGAGCTAACTCGATTGTAAAGTTTTTTATTAAAGATTTTATTTTTATAGACATTTTTTTAATTTAACAATTGAAATCGTCCAGCTCGAGCTCGAGTCATACTTGAGCAGAGTCGAGTAGAGATCGCTAAAATGACTCGAGTCGAGCTCGAGAATGAGTCTTCAAGCTTGACTTGACTCGATTAATCCGTTAAGGTCCTCAAGCCGAGCTCGAGTTTACAAAAACTCGACTCAACTTGACTCTGGCCAGCCTTATTTACTATCATCAGTTCAGTTCGCCAAATTTTTACAACTCGAGATTACAATATGTTTGTAATTGTTTCGATCGAATTAACCTAAGTATTTCGACATTAATTGACCGAATTGAATTTGATCAATATGGTTGGTTAATTTGTTAACCGACATTATTCATACACTTAAGTTTTTTTTTGTTTATTATATATTTAATTTATACTCAAAATTTTTAGTTTATTATATTTATATTTAACATATTATTAATATTAATTAGTTAATTTTTTAATTGGTTAAATAGTCGAATCGGATAAAAAAATTTTACCATCAATCAATCGATTAACTGATATATATTATTCGGTTAACCAATTTCGTATAAATTTAACCAATTAATCAAAACAGTTCAGTTAATTGGTTTTAACTTATTAATGAACACCCTTAAGAAAAGGTAAAACCTTGTTTACAATTGAAACACATTTATCCCAAAATTTTTTACTCTTTTTCAAAAATTCAGCTTTCTTTTCTTCAAATTTGGGTTTCTTGATATTCATCTTAACAAATGAATCATGGCAAGGTTGACCCATATTCACTAACTTGTGACAACATTTGTGGCAAAAACTTTCATTCCTTCATACATTTCAAAAGATCTCCATACCACATTTTAAGTCCGTGTCCATTCTTTCTTTGCACTTGTATTTCTTAAAGAGGTCTTCTTGGGCAAACCCATTTGAAATCAAGATTGCTAAATTTACTACAACCAAAACCACTGTAGATAAATTGTCATTGAATCTTGTTATGGTGTTTAATTAAAGACTACTTCTCTATTTTCTTTTGCTTTACTGCTTAGAGATATATAATTGGGATGGGTTTTTGATTGCGAGAAAATGTTTATTTATAAGACCATCTTTAGAGGTAAAGTGCATTTATGATTTCAAGTATTTTTTCGGATTCTTATCATTCAATTTTATATTCATAAAAATAAAATTATATGCATGACATGCATGATGATAATGGATAAAAAATACCTAAATGCCCATAACAAGAAGTTTAGTTTTTAAAACTTGAAATCATGTATGGAGCATAAAAGAATCTTAAAATTGGTGTAAAAGTATTTGCTAATGTCACATAGGCCGTGTTTGGAATTCGCTTAAAGTGGGATTAAATCCAAATTTTTTTAGAAAGTTTGATTTAATTCAACTTAAAGTGGATTTCGAAATCAAGCTATAATATATAATCAAATATATGCTGAAAATACTATTTTATGTCTTTTCAGATACGCTGAAAATACTATTTTATGTCTTTCCAGATACGTTGAAAACACTATTGATATATGCATATACACAATAAATATGGAGAATCTAAGATACTTAACGTTCATTATGTTGTTTTGTTTGATACAGTATCATATATGTTTAGGATAACAGATACGCATTTATTAAGCAAGATTATATTTTGAGCAATATAAAATGTGCCCTTTCTGCATAAAGGAGATACATACGAAGTGTAAAAGAGAATGATGGAGCCAAAAGGTAATAGAGTAGTGTTGATTATGCTCATGCTCGTGCTCATGCTTGCAAATTTTGCAACAACAAATGCTCAAATTAGTTGCCAGGAATGCTTCAAAAATTGTGCAATTGGGTCAAATCCCTCTTGTTATCAAAGCTGTAAGAAGTATTGTAAACCCCCCCTTTTAAATGGACTTTACTATTGCAGACTTGGTTGTTCGCTTGAAAAGTGCATCAAATTTGGCCAAGGTGACTCTCTCCCTCTCAAGCAAGCTCACACACATACATCAATAAATAATACGCATATTTAAAAGAGAAAAAAATGATATTACACAATTTGGCAGACAAAGCTCTTTCTCTTGCACAAAATCACACGCGCACACACTAAAAAATATGCACCAATAAATAAACTTTATTATGTCTTGTTAGAACAGATCATTAATTCAGCATTATAAATTAAATCCATATTATTTTTTCACTATCAAATTAATGAAGTATTTTTTTTTTTTTTTTGTGATTTGATATTGCAGATAAAATGAAAGCAAGAAGCTGTGTGGATGACTGTTGGAATAAAGATTGCTACTTGTAAAGTTTCTAGTCTTTAATATGTTCAATAATCACGAACATTATAAATGTTCGTTATTGCAATAAAATTTATCTTTTACAAACTAAGCATGGAACCAAACCTGCCTAATTTGCATATAATGTTCTACAAATTTAACATTTTGATTTCAAACAGTCCAGTTAAGATCAGATTTAGAAATTCGTTATATATTCAGATCTAAGAGAAAGTTTGAAGGAATCATGTAAAAGCAAAATGAAATTCACAATTAACTCTGATTTTGCTCCCTCAACATTTAGTTCACCGCAATGAACTCAGACACGAAATATGGGAAATATTTTTGAGAAAATTTCGACAATAATCTCGCTCTTCTTTGGATGGATTTTATTTATGCTTGCTTTGCTTCCAGGTCGCGAAATACGTGTTTTAAATTCTTGCCAAATCCATCCATTTTACTCAATTTTAGAATGATAATTTGCATAGGTTATGTTTTTATTAGAAAATTAGTAATAAAAATTAATAGTAAAATGTTTTTAAATTTTGTTTATAATTATTTTTTACTGAATGTATAACCCACAAGTGTTTGCCGTTGACTAATGCATTAGATAGATTTAACGCCATTGACTTTATTTTATGAATGACTGAAGCACTCAAATTTAACTTTTTAAACCATATGTATTTGATTTAAACAATATACTATTTTTGTATTTTCACATTTATTTAAATTATTTCTTAATTTATATTTGCTTCAAGTACGTTGACCCATCTTCACCAGCTTGTGACAACATTTGTTGCACAATAATAAATTTGAGAAGATCTCCATACCACATTTTAAGTCCTTATCCATTCTTTCTTTGCGCTTGTATTTCTTTATGAGGTCTTCTGCGCAAACCCAAGTGAAATCAAGATTTCTAAAATTACCAAAAACAAAACCATTGTAGATAAATTAATTGCCATTTAATCTTGTTGTGGTGTTTAATACTACTTCTCTTTTTTCCTTGAGATCAACTCTTCTACTATAAAAAAATTGTATAGTAAAGCTTACCGTACACATAAATTTTGATTATAAAGTGGTTTTCATCGTATCTTAAAATTTAAAAAATCTAATTCTATGTGCAAAAGAAATGTAATTTTACTTCACAATTTTTACTACAGAGATGTTGATTCCATTTTCTCTTGCTTTGATGCTTATGTTGGGATTTTATCCTTAAAATCTACTTACTCAAATTTCAGGCAATAAACAAACAAATATCAAGTATAAAATTATTTAATGTGGTTCGACAACCTCCTTAACTATGCCACCAACAAACTCACAAATTTATTTATCTTTAACAACAACTTAAGAAAAATAAAATTATTACCCTCACAACTCAAAATCTCCAATAAACCCAAAGCTCTCCACCTAGCTCTAGTAATTATATTGAAATTATGAGTATGTTTCAAACCTTTGTCTAAGGCCCTATTTATATGAAAGGATATTTTCCTAATATTATAATGAAAAAATTAACAAAAACATAATAAACTACTACTACTATTCCTACTAAAATAAGCAACTATAAAATAAGAAACCATTTTTCCCAAACTAATTAGAAGTCCTCCTTGTGGGAATTGAACCAAAATCCTAACAAATTTCCACATTGTCTCAAATTCTTCACACCTCATCAACAAATCTAACTTTCTTCTTGGTTGGTGCAATCCTTCCTTTTGGTTTTTCCATATCTGCTCCACCCAATTTTCTAAGCAAAACATTTCCATCCAGCACATACAACCCTTTCTTGTTCATAGTAGCCTTCAACATTACATTTGATCCATTAAGAAATTGCAGCTCTCCATTGCCCGAAATCCATGTGTATCCCATCTTATCGAGCTCCCACAAAGAGATGATATTTGTAGTGAGATAGGAAGCAAACATTACTTTATCAAATGTCTTCACGCTTCCATCATGGAGTTTCAACCTTTGGCTTCCTTCACCATCAATTGCTTTGTGTTCCCCACATGCGGTAGCAACTTTGACATGGGTAGGTTCCTTCATACAATCAAAGTACTTCTTCTTATTGAATATTCGAATAGAGAACTCCGAATCAAGTAGCACCGTATTACTCTTATCAACTTTTTATTCAGTGTGCTCAATAGCTAGCATATCTTCATCACTTCCCTCGGTGATATTAGCACTTTCACTACTATTTCCATCGTCACCCCCTTTTCCCACTCATTCTTCTCAACTCTTTTAAATCATTCTTCATGGACTTACAATAATATTGTATGTGTCATATTTCTCCACAATAAAAACAATCATTCTCTTTATCATCTCTAGGCCTTGATTTGGATCTCCACCTTAAGCCATTGTTTGCTCTCCATTGGCTCCTCCCTCTATTAGAACTATCCACATCAAGCACTTGACTACCATTAGACAAGTTTTCGTTTCCTATCAGCCTTTCATTCTCACGCAGGAGCGCGGTCACATCATCTAAGCTCAATGTCGACTTGCTCACCAACAATGTTTGCACCAATGGTTTGTAAGATTTTGGTAAAGATGATAACAAGAGCAATGATTTCTCCTTATCCTTCAGTGCTTCTTATGCATTCAATAATTGAGACAATGACTTGTTAAATTCATTCAAATGATCGTGAAGACTTGTACCTTCTTCCATTTTTAGAGAACTAAGGTCCATCTCGAGACACAATCTATTAGTCAAAGACTTTGATGCATAGATGCTCTCGAGCTTATCCCACAAACTCTTGGGTGTAGTTTCCTTCAACACAGTATACTTAATCTCGGGAGCAAGAGCCAACCTAATTGTACTTACAATCTTTCTCTAAATCGATTGCCACTTTCTGTTAGTCACTTCTTCAGGCTTTTTTTTTTTCTTTAAAGCCTGATCAAGATCTCGTTGTACTAGAAGATCTTGAATTGTACTCTGCCACAGAGTAAAATTATTGCTTCCATTAAATAAAAGAAACTCGAATTTAGGCATACCTGTCGACATGGTGGCGCAGACGCAAGAAATAGCAGCAGATAGCTTTTTCAAATAGATGACCAAGCTCTGATACCATTTGTTGGGATTTTACCTCTAAAATCCACTTACTCAAATTTCAGGTAATAAACAAACAAATATCATGCACAAAATTATTTAATGCGGTTCGAAAACTTCCATGTCTATGCCACCAACAAACTTACAATTTTATTAATCCTTAACAACAACTTTAGAGAAAACAAAATTATTAACCTCACAACCCAAAATCTCCAATACACCCAAAGCTCTTCACCTAACTCTAGTAATAATATTGGAATTATGAATATGTCTCAAACCTTTGTCTAAGACCTTCTTTATATAAAGGATATTTCTCTAACACTATTAGGAAAAGAATAACAAAAACATAATAAACTGCTACTACTATTCCTACTAGAATAAGCAACTATAAAATAGAAAACCATTTTTTTCACACCAATTAGAAATCCTCCTTGTGAGAATTGAGTCAAAATCTTAACCGCTTAGAGATATATATTTGAGGTAGTTTTTTTTTATAACTAGTAAAATATTTATTTAAAAGGTAATCATTAAAGGTGAACTGCATTTACAGTTTCAAATACTTTTTTAGTTTTTTATCATTCAATTCATCATATTTCACTTCATTAATATTCGATTATTTTCATGTATCATATCATATCATATCATAGTCATAGTAATACATATATTGAGCTATAAAGAAAATGTTAGGAATTTACCTCTAAAATCCACATACTCAAATTTTAGACAAAAACATAACCACAACAATTAAATAGATAAATAAAATAAAGAGCAAGAACACCAAGAACTAATGTGTTTCGGCAATCTCTTTGCTTATATCCACTAATAAACCAACTGCTTTATTTTTCTTCAATTACAACTTTATGAAGAATAAAGTTGTGAAAGTCTCACCCCAAAGTATCAATATAACAAAGTGTCATTTCTACTTGACAACCCAAAACCACAATACACCCAAAGCTCTCAATCTAACTCTAGTTATAAGTGTCATTTCTACTTGACAACCCAAAACTACAATACACCCAAAGCTCTCATCTTAACTCTAGTAGTAAGTCCCTCTAGTTTACAATGTATATGAAAATTATGAGTACACCTCAAATCTTTTCTAGGACACCTCTTATATAGAGGATATTTTCCTAATACTAATAAGAAAAGAACAACAACAAAGAAAACAACTTCTGCTACTACTAGAACAAACAATACCCAATAGAAAATTATGATCACTCTTATTAAAACAAACAACTATAAAATAAGAAATCACTTTTTTCCAAACCAATTAAAATTCTTCCAGTGGAATTGAGCCAAAATCATAATATTTTCTTTACCTAAATATGAAACATTTGTTTTAACAAGACTGCAAGTTGTTGTTCCTGGAACCTAGAGATCTTACTTCCTCAAAAAAAAAATCCCTAGAGAATGATTATGAAGTGGCTGTGTCTCGGGTGATTGGCAAAAGTGACAGACCATGATAAATAATGGTATAAAAATATTCAAATGAATCCTTAATGTTTTAAGCTATATGTATCAGTAATCTCTATAACAAGCACCAACCTTCTTCTGGTGATGCTTGCCATTTTGCCTATTGTTTTTAATAGAAGTTTAGTTTAAAAGAAATCTCAGTACTGTTTTTTCATAAATATAATCTAATACTTTAATTTTCACTTAAAACTAAAGATTGTTGAAATCTTTCCCAAGTTATGAACAAAAGAAAATAATTGATTTTCCATTTCCTCCAACTTTTTTTTAATATTTTAACAATTATTATGAGTTCATTGTTTCGACTGAGAAGGAGCAGGTAAAGCCTTGGTTATATTTGAAACACATTTATGCCAAGTTTTCTTGCTCTTTGTCAAAAATTCAGTTTTCTTTCCTTCAAATTTGAGTTTTTTTATATTCATTTCTACAAATGCATTGTGGCAAGTTTGGCCCATCTTCACCAGTTTATGACGTACAACATTTGTTGCATAAACTTCTATTCTTGAATACACTTGAGAAAATACCAGATTTTAAGTCCATGTCCATCCTTTTCTTGCACTTGTATTTCTTTATGAGGTATTCTTATGCAGACCCATCAAAATTGCTAAACTTACCACAATCAAAACCATTGTAGATAGATTGAGATTGAATCTTTTCATGGTGTTTAATTAAGACTACTCTCTTTTCTCTTGCTATACTGATTAGAGATATATATTTGGGACGGGTTTTTTATTGCGAGAAAAATGTTTATTTATAAGGCGATCTTTAAAGGTGAGGTGCATTTACCGTCTCAAGTATGTTTATCTTTAAAGGAGAGCTAAATAAGATTGAGAGCTGTGAATTAGAATTGAATGTACCTTTTGATGGTGAGAATCATCTTATATAGTGTTTTGGGAAGCAATGGCTGATTAAGAAAGTGATTGATCACTTAGTATTGTGATAGGAATGACATTCCCATAGTTAAGGTTGAAGTTATCCATAAGTCAGATTTGTTTGAATAGTGGTTTATCCGTAAGCTGGGGCGAAGTAGTTGTATCGAAGTAGTTGTATCAAGACATTGGTGTGAAATTATCATTACGTCCATTTTAAGTGTGGCGATTTAATTGATTAATCTGTCTGAGTCATGAAATTATCATTTTGCCCTTGGAATTTGCCACATGTCATGATATTATTGGAGGTGTAATTTTCCCCTACATCAAATACTTTCTAAGGAAGAAAAAAACACAACAAAATCCTTGTATCGACACATTTTATTTGGTTCTTAGATTATCAATTTGAGTCAATTGAACTCCAATTAAGAAAAGATGATGCAATGTAAGAGATAAAGATGATGTTGCAACTAATTGAAACCACGAAATTTGTTTTTCATTAAAAAACCTCAAAAATTGTTATGAAAATAAATCAAATCACAAAATTTTGTATGTTTTTTAGACTAATATTTATTACCGAGAAGAGTATTAGTTCTTCCTTTAAAATGATATGTTCGGAATTGATGTAATTGTGTTGTTTTTATGGTAAAGGTTTTGAAAGATATTATTTACAAAAGCTTATGAGAGCAGTTACTGTTAAAAACCAGCAAAACGTTTGATAAACTGTCATAAGATCCGACACCGTTTAATCAAAAGACACAGACTGAATCCTTGCTACATTCCGAAATTAGCTGAGAGTTCATTATCTGACATGCCTATTTGACATAATCACTTTTCCTGGAATTCTTCCTCGAAATGATTTAAATAGTTAATCACCTTTTCTTGAATATGATCAATTGTTGAGTGTTGCTTGAAATTTTGGAGTACTATAATAAATCTATGGCGAAATATATTTTAATAAAATATTTCCACAATTTTTTGCATAGCTGAAAATTCATGGCAAAATATATTTTGATACACCAAACATAATGTTGAAAATTACAGATCCAACAATTTACACAACCAAACGAACCAACCGCTCAATTCCATAATCTGGTTCTGAAAGCACTTATAATAAAAAGGAAATTGCATCACAGAAAGCAGTAATTACTACAAATTAATATCACAAAATGACAAGTAATGCGACGAAATCACATGATGGCACAAGCAGTCGGGTTCTCATCACTGAAAGCGGTGGTGTACCTCACTTCAGTGGAGCTTGCACGTCCGAGCTGGGACACTTGCGGGTCCATGTTGTAGCGCACGTACCCTGCTGGTGCCTTCTTGTCGTACACCCCGGCGGCGTAGGGGTGCTCTACCATATCGTATGGCACGTAGGGCCACAGCTCAGCTTTCTTGCCCGTCCGATGGGCCACGCGGGCCAGCACCTTGGACGGCTCTACGTATCCCACGACTGTCACCTTGTTGGCCTTTCGCTCCACATCCACTTGTTGCACACCTCTCATTCCCTCCAAAGCTCTCTTCACCTTGCGTTCGCATCCTTCGCAGTCTATCTTCACTTTCATCTCCACCGTCTGATTTCTCACATACAAAAAACGACTACTGTTATGACTCGCGCGGCAAATATTTATTGGGTAGCTTAGTTTAAAGGTTTTGTCGCATCCACGCTTGAAAATAGCTGGACCTTGCTGACAGTAACGGCTTATTACCATTATTGTCCGAATGCTCTTTTGTCGTTTTTTGAAAATGAAAGTAGATTGACAAAAATACCCTCCTCTTTGGGGGGAAAGGCGTAGAACAGTTCAATTTCTGGGTTTTTTTTTTTTTTACGATTTTGGAAATTTCTAATGAAGGATCACTACAATTTACCACAATCTAAAATCTAAATTATTTGTTAAATTTTATTCAATTCTAATTAATTCTACAAAGAAGTAATGAAAAGTATATGCTGCAGTGGTTCGGTGGATCTGAGCTAGCTTTTACATGATGGTTTCAGGCACAACGCAAGCAAAATCAAATTATAGTTGAAATATCAAATCAAATCTGAAACAAGTAGATCTTGAGCTAATAACTGGATCTGCTAGTCTATAATCACTTCAATTTTCAAGAATTTTATGTTGCTTTACAGCTTAAAGGAAAAGGTACCCGGAAGACAGATTGACATAGAAAAAATATAAAAAAAAGGGTACAAGAGAGATGAGTACCTGCAACTGCTTGCGTTTCCTGTGCTTGGAGCTGCCATGGGAGCAATCAAAGAGATCTGAAAAATGATCCAAAGCACCCATTTTCCCTTTATTTCGATTTATACCTAAGAACCCAAAAGGAAGATGCTGCTATTGTGTAGAACCAGAAGTACAATTTTCAGAGTATTATCCTTTAAAGATAAGAAATAAGAATGATGGCTGACAACAAATATCTCCCCAAAACGCTTCTGTCAAAAGAGTAATGATATGAGAATGTGGACTAATAGGTATGGAGTCCATTTAAATAAGCAACTCGCCAGCTCACACTCTTAATTAGCGTGTATACAAACCTATGCCGTTGGATCTTCTGTTACCATACTACTTTTGCGCCACGTGTCTCGTTGGTTTTTGCTAATTATTAAAAAATAAAATAAAGGGCGATTAATTTTATTGAGAAACGATAATCGACGAGGCTATCTATCCATTCACAGTAAACCGACCAGGTCTGAAAATGGGGTACCGCTTTACGTTTTTTTTTTTGGCGCCATATGAGAGTTGATCTCCACGCGCCAACAGTGAAAGTAGTTAAAGTCGTGCCCCTATTTTGTTTCGGTGATTTTTATGGCTGGCTGGTGTGGTACAACATCTTTTGAATGGGTCCTACTTTTGTTTGAATTGCTGTGGGGCCAATCTTAGTTCGTGATTGTTAAATGGGATCAGTATCTTAGATTATTGGTTTTACATGTACCACAGGAATCAAGATACTACCCTATGTGTAGTGTCGTCCAGAGGGAATTCTTGCTGGTCCCTTGTGGACCATCTGATCATCATCATAAAGTTCATTTTTTTCCCCTGATTTGGTTAATTAAATACAGTGTGGTTTTTTCTTATTAAATAAATACGATATTGATTTCTCCCCTGGCGGCCCTGCCAAGTAGTAAGTGAAGATAAATGGTCAGCTTTGGGGTCTGCATTGGGCTGGGCCAGTTCAGGCATTTACAATGGAGGCCAACTAAACAGTGTTTATATTAAAGAGAATGGGCTCAGTTCCAAACCCAACTTTAATGAAATGATGATTCTACGGGGGCTTGACGATGACAATGAGATGTAAGAAACTGAGCTTGATTAAACTTTCGTTTAAGTCTTAAATTTGATTTTTTTTGTCAACAATTTTCTTATGGGTAAAGAAATTTATTGTGTGGGTGGGTCGGGATTAAGGATATGTTAGATTATCATTGTGAATAAAAAAAAAACAATTTATGCTTTGATTGGTAGAGAAAAAAAAATGGTAGGAAGAAAGATGGAGAAGATGGTAACAATAATAATAATGATGTTTTTCATCGCGTGTTAGATAAAGACGAGGGAAAAATGAGATGAAATGAGAAAATGATACAAAAATAAGAAGATTATTTTTAGCTTCCACTTCATGCCTCAATCATCCAAATTTAAGAGAACTATTATGTAATTTATACTCATATAAAAAAAAATCAATCATCTAACTTTTTTCTGTCGCTCCCTTTTTTTGACTAAACAATGAAGAAAGTGTTTTCATCACTTTCATTTTTCGATGTCTAGTAAGAAGATTGAACTCGAGTTTCTTTTATGGAAAACTTGAAGACATCAATTCACCAAGAAGTTTAGGTTTGCATGATCATTGATATTATTATGCATATTATAATCCCATAACCTATGCATTTGTTTGATTTACATAAAAGCATAAAATATTATGTTTAGTTTGAAATATATATTTTTTTTAGTTAAAAACATATATTGGAATATCTGAGTTATCACACCTTCGAAAAAAGGTAAAAAAAAATAAATATATATTATATATATGGTTTGAACTCAAAAATTTTAAGTTTAAACTTTTGAGTCATATTGATATCCATCCATATCAATCAAATCCATATTCATGTGATCTCCCGTGTGTAAAGTATTCCTAATCTTAACAAGTGGTATCAAAGTCTGGAGTTTCTTGAAAGTCTGTCATGTATATTCCGTGTAATATAGTCTGCCCCATAGAAGACTTCATGTTGATTGCGTGACATTGGTTCCATTCAAGGGGATTTGGTATATAACTCACACGTAAGAGAGATTTGTTGGGACACCTGAAAGAAATAAAATAAATAAAAGTAGGTTATATACATAGCTTGGGATCAAAATACTTGAACTTAAGTTTTTATGTTATATTGGTATCCGTCAATATCTATCAAATCCGTATTCATGTAATCTCTCGCATGTAAAATTCTCTCGATCTTAACAATTTAAAATAAACCCTTCAAAATAATAAACTCTACTTTTGTGGTTTATTTTTTATTAGAACAATGATAATCAAATGTATTTTTGCAAAAGAAAATATGTGATTGTCTAATAAATTAATGGTAACTTGTTGCCAATTTTATTTTAATTGTAACAATGATAATATGAATCAAAATTGAAATATTACTCCTCCAAAAAAATATATAATTTGAAATATTACTTCCTTATTCCTTGTAATGTTAGATAGGTTTGCTCAAAAAATGGGCTTCAACGAAGCCTTAAAAAGTTAAAGATCTAGCCATGATATTTACTTGGGCTAATTGCATTGTGCCCAAAAAGAACTTTGGCATGCCCAAGCCAGTCTAATGATTGATATAAAGGCCATACCCAACTCAACCCATATGACTTATTTACCATTTCTTTTATAGTTTAAATTTTTTAAATTTGGTCATGAGTACAAAGTCTTTACCAAATTATGGAACCCCACTAATTTAATGGCAAGAGTGATCTGGCCACACAATCACTAAGTAGAGGCTCCTCATGCATGCATGATGGATATAAATATGTTTTTGTAAAACTAATGATACAGACTCGTTCTAAATATACAGTAGATTTGAAACCTTTTTGTCTCGGGGTTCGTTAATTATTACTTTAAAATCTACTAGTCACATGAAAGAAATTCATTAATAACACGAAGAGAAGAGATAGAAAAAAAATACATTTTATGTTTAGCTTTGCGATATCGTCCCATTGAGTAAGAGATTTAGATGTCAAACTTGTTATATGTTCTTTTATAATATAAAAAAAAATTGAAATTTAAATATGTCAAGAAAAAGGAGAGCCTCTTACTGAGGCCATAAAAGAATAGTAAAAAATCAGAAAAATAATTTGAGTGATCATTTATGGGTGTTGGGACTCAGTTTCTTGGAAAGAAGAAGAAGTCATAACTTAGAAAGGAAAAAAAAGCAAGATTTTGCTGATTTGTTTTTTTTTCTTTAAAGAAAAGCTAAATGGGAAAGACATGGTTCAGTGTTGTTTATACAGTCTCATCATCCCCCACAAGTACTGATAATAGTGATAACAACATTGTGTCTTTTTCTAGTCAAAGTTGCACGAGAAGCACTCAAACCAATTTATTAATTTCTTTGGTTGAAGCATTGAAAAAGGACCCAAAACAAAAAATTAAATGAAAAAGCATGGGAAGACGAGGACTTCACCAAAAGACACATCACATGAGTTGCGTGTGTCGGCCTCCAATGCATAGAATGTGAAATCACCTGACATGCTGCATGGGCCACATTAACCCATTCTTCTTCTTTTACTATCAAACATGGAGGAGAGGAGGAAGAAGTAAAAACAATTGAAAACCCATTTTACTTTTTTTTTTATATAAAAAAAGGGAAATATTCCCTCATGGCCCAAAACCCTAAAAGAAAACTACAAATTTTATAGGTTTTTGATTTCCTGAAGCTTTTTCTTTCTTTTTTGCATTTTTGTTTTTAACTTTTATCTTGTGTTCTTTCCTAGAATTTATAAAGCTTTGCTTTGGCAATTGGCATATAAAAACCCATTTGTGCTTCTTTAAAATAGCAAAGAAGCAGAATGCATGGCGCAACTTTTGCTGCTACACTTACAGCTCATAAGTAAAATAATAAACAATGAACTATTTAAGATCTCTCAATTACATGAATTATAAACAAAAAAAAAATACAATATACTCAGATTAACCATAAAATAAGGCTACATTTTACAAGAAGTTTTACTATTATCAACTTCACAAATCTCTCGTTACAATGTGCGTTCAGTATATAAAAAATATTTATAAGCAACTTAAGACGCCTTAATTAACGTTTTTGTTCTACTGCAAAACCACGGTTATTCATGAGCCCAAACCCAAACCGTCAAGTAAAATACTAAACCCAAAATATGTACAGGGCTTAAAATTTTCGGAGGCAACCCCACTCATTAAGGAACGAAACCCTATAATCAACTTTTGCTGCTACACTTACAGCTCACAAGTAAAATAATAAACAATGAACTATTTAAGATCTCTCAATTACATTAATTATAAAAAAAAAATACAATATACTCAGATTCACCATAAAATAAGGCTACATCTTGCAAAAAGTTTTACTATTATCAACTTCACAAATCTCTCATTACAATGTGCGTTCAGTATATAAAAAATATTTATAAACAGCTTAAGACGCCTTAATTAGCGTTTTTGTTCTACTGCAAAACCACGATTATTCATGAGCCCAAATCCAAACCGTCAAGTAAAATACTAAACCCAAAATATGTACAGGGCTTGAAATTTTCGGAGACAACCCCACTCATTAAGGAGCGAAACCCTATAATCATCGAGAGTTTTACATATCTATATTTATAAAATATACACGAAATCTATCATATACATACTGTCATCAAACTACAAGAAAATCTTCAATAGAATCAATACTGGGGTTCCTAACCTCGTAGAACAGTGCCATACTCTCTACTTACAATTGGAAACCCGAGCAGTAGCTCTTGAAAATTCAATTATTAATTTTTGTAATTTTTCAGAAATTGTTTTTTGATTTTTCTGTGTTACTAATTGAGTTTTCAAAAGTAACTAGCTTTTACTTAAAAATACAACTACAGTCCAAATACTATACTACTCCTTCCATTCTTTTGTCTCTCTGAATATTATTTTATTTTATTTTTTTCACATTATTTCTAATCAAATTTTAATTAATTTATTAAATATATAAATCAAATAAAATAAAATGATGGGTCAATAATTGCATCTTTTATGTTTACAAGTATTTTATATATAAATAAAAGAATAGATTGAATCCGAATCTTTTATATAAAACAATAAAAATAAAAAATAAAAACAATTACTAAACCAAAAATCTCGGGTGTTATGACAGTAAGTCGTCCACTACATATTTGGATCCGATCCTACCATTGTTATTATTACAAGATGGCCCTACAACATCAACATATGACAGTAAGTCGTCCACTACATACGGCATTTGCTTAGCAGAGGCTATGCATTATCTTGAGAATTGATATGTAGCCACCTCTTGCACATATGTTTCCATGTATAACAATGCAATATTATATTATAATATAGTATTAATAAGTTAAATATCGGAACAATCAAAATTTTTTTTTGTTATAAACCCTCAAAAATTTATTAATAATTTTATTAATAACATTAACATAAATATAAGATCAAAACAATAATATTATTAATAAATTTTTAAAAAATTTATTAAAAATTATCAATAAAAATTTATAAAATCTAAAATATTAATTTTAGATCTGATCAAACAAAAAATTACTCACTAAACAGATAAGATATGTAAATTGTTATGAACTTTAAAAAAATGACCATGTCACCTACAATAAGTAACTCAGAATGGTCAGTCAAGATTTATATAATATGGACAAAGTCACTGACCCTTGGCCCCTTTAGAGACATTCATCATGTCACACATTATGTCATAAATTAAAAAGGTGTCTAATCACTGTCATATATAGTCGATATTTTCTCTTCTTCTTTTTTGTTTTGTTTTTTAACAATGAAAATATTTATATGACTTTCTTTCTTTTCTTCTTTTCAAAGAAGGATATCTTACTAGCAAAGATCTCGGGATTTAAGGATGTTTAGTTCATTGTCGGTAGATAAATGGGTTTTCAAAGAATTAGGTTGAGCAATTAGTGTAAGTGCATGTTTTGGGAGAAGCTTCTAGGAAAATAATTAAGTAGTCCTGATCATTCATACCTTAAGCAGTGTTTTGGTTAGTTAATGGCAGAATACCAACTGCTGAGGATTCTAATTAATTCAAGGTAAAGTGTCAATGGATATGTGATTAGGTTTTAAAAATAAAAAAATTTATACATGTGGAGCCTTCTTTCACCTAATTTCAAAATGAGATAATTACTTATTTTAAATTTGAAAAGGTATAACCCTATTCTCTCTTTTTTTCTCTCTTCATCTTTCTTCCCTCCATCCCGCATAGGAATATTCACTAAACGGTTAAAATCAATCAATTAATCATTTTAAAGTATCTCGATTAAAATAATTTAATTAATCAGTTAAATATGTATTAAATTGATTAGTTGAATAATATATTTAGATTAATCGGTTGGTTTACGGTTAAATTTTTTTTAATCGTTTCGATCTTTTAATCGATTAAGAAATTAATTAATTATAATATTTAATATTAATAATATGTTAAATATAATATATAATAAATTAAAAAACTTAATTATAAAAAAAATATCGGTTAACAGATCAATCAACCGAAATCAATTGAATCGGTTAATGATGAAATGCTTAGGTTAATTCGATCGAAATAATTTAAAAAAAAATTAATAAAAAAAAATCGATCCAAATTTTTAACTAACCGTTTGCAGACCCTAATCCCACCCCATATGCTATCAGGTATCTTCTCTTTCTTTTCTTTTTTTTTCTCTATTTTTCCTTTTATGTTTCTATGAATTTTGGTTTTTTTCCATTTTTTACAATTCGAATGTCAAGAGTTGAAGTGATGAGTTCTGTAAAAAAAAATCTTCATAAGATTTATGTTTTTAGATTACCACTTGTATGATAATAATTGTAATTTGTGATCTAGCATGAATATGACTTAATTGACTTCTAAATTAATTATTATCGATTATTTAATTATTTTTTTATTAATTTGATAGCTATGAGTGTATTGCATACGATGCAATCACTAATAATTAAGTTGAGAATTTGACATGATAAGAAGATTAGACGTCTTAATTATCACAACCACACCAACTCTTCATTCTTGTGTTATTTTTTTTTGGGTACTCTCTTAATTAAAAGAAGGAATTGGAAATTAACCCTTATTGTATTTAGAGAATTTATGACTTCAATTGTCTTCTTTGAATTTAAGCTTAACAAATACGAGTCAAGCTAAAATATAAAACTTTGTAGCCAAATTTTCTTCTTTTTTTTTTTTTTTTTCGTAACTAGATATTTTTAATAAAATAATAATAAAAATGTTATGTGATCACCTAATTTTTTTTCAATTTATCTAAATTCAGATTTTAAAAAAAATATATTTTTCTCCCAATCCAACACCAAATTAGCAAGTGATTACGTATGATCAATTTGTCAATTGACTCAATTGTCAATTGACAATCAATATATATGTCAAATTTTCACTAGACAAGTATTTTGAAAGTATCGAAAAGTGTGCAATGTTTGTTAATCAATGTTCATGTGATTTCAAACAATGACAACTAAATTTAAACTAAAAAAAATTAGATAACTTACGAAATTTGATATCATTTTTTTGTTACGAAAAATGATGTTTAAGTAACAAAGTATGATGTCAATATTATGAAATTTGATAGTTTTATGGTTACGAAAAATGACACTCCTATCTAAGTTACGAAAAATGTAAAAGTTAAATTACAAAAAATATTTAAGTTTCGAACAATTAAGTTACAAGTTATGAAATATAAATGCCTAGTTATGAAATTTGATTGTAGCTTATGTTTATGAAAAATAATATCTAAGTTATAAAATACGAATGTTAAATTATAAAAAAATATTTAGGTTACGAAAACTAAGATATATGTTATGAAATATGAAAACCTAGTTAAGAAATTTGAAAGTATTTTTTTGTTACGGAAAATTATATCCAAGTTACAAAATATGGGGGATAAGTTACGAAATTTGAAATATTTTTCGTTGTTGTAAAAATCGATAAGTTTTAAAATATGACGTCAACATTACGGAAAAATAAGAGGTCATATTGTTTGTTGATTACATACGATTGATACATGGATTGTTAGTTGACAAACAATAAATAATTACATCAATACAATATTAATTGGGATAAACACATGGTTGCGAAATTAATAGAGAATTTAATTTAGAAAGAATGAATAAATGAAACTATGCAAATGATCAATATTTACAGTGAAATTGATGATTAAGAAAAAAAGAAATTTGTGGAGATTTTGATTTAGAGATAGAAAAAGTCAAATGAGTTTAGAGAAGATTGACTTATAAGATTTGATAAATAAATTGTAAAATTTGGCGGTGGAATAACGAAATTTCATATCTTAACATAATGCTAAAAAAAACACTCTTTTCTTCGCTATAAAATTTCCCAACAAATACATGAATGCTTCTTAATTTGACTATCTTTATTACGTTGAGTGACTGTCAAATTTTGCCCCCATGTTAAATTGTTAATGGAACAGTAAAATCACCTTTAATTCAACATGTCAATTATAAGCCTTTCATGTCCACAACTAAGATAGAACTTTGAAAAAACTACAACCATCTAACGCGTTCTTTTATGAATACTCTTTAATAATCCCACTACACAAACAAAACTTTTTAGGTGGGCGGTGGCCTCTATCGTGGGAAGCAAAGACCTAGAAGCATGCATGTCCATATCACTTTTCCAAAAGCTGAAAAACAAAAGATAAGTGGCTGGGTAGTTGCAGCAAAAGTCTTTAATCTGCACCAAAAACAAGAAATGGGCTTTGGATTTTCTTGAACCCAAACAGCTCCCAACACACGCATCTTTTATTACTAGTCAAATGAAATGAGGGAGAAGGTGGTGTTGATAGTTCACATGGTTTGCAGATGGAACCCGCTCAAGGGTAGAGGAGTCGTGGGGACATAGTAGGTGGGCAGCACATGGGGGCCACGCTCTGCCATCTCTTTACTTGTTTCCTCTATGCTTCCTTTACTAATCCAAACAGAGATTAATAGATTATTATTCTTTTAAAATTAAAAAAAGATGGTTACCCTTTTTTCCAAGTATATATGTCACAACATGTAACACATTGGAAAGGACCCTAGGGTACTGTAGCTTATGATTTAAGTAATTTCTATGGACTTTCTCTTTCTTTTTCTTTTTCTTTTTGGCGACTGTTGACCTTAGAATCTTCAATCTTGCAGACATGAACTAATTTTGAACAAATTCCCGTGATTTAGGATCTATAATATAACCGTTCAATGTTGAGAGATGTGTGGGGGGTGTTTCTTGTTGTCTTGTTGAGGTCATTGGCCTGTTCCGCATGCATGTGAACTACAAAAGGACATGTCATCTTTCTAGATAAGAGTTATAGTTCTTAAACCAAAAAAGTTTAAAGATTCAAGAGATAGGGATCGCATCACATCTCTACATCTCTTCAAGCAAAAATAATATATCTAGATTTAGATTAAGATTTAGATTTAGATTTCTCATCAATTTTTCATTAAAATAATAAAAACTAAAATTGCATTATCTAACCTATTTTTAATCACTCTCACTCACACAATAACTTTTCTTATTCATATAAAAGTCATTGGCTCGAAAAAACGAACTCAAGACTATCAAACACATCTTATAAGTATAATTAATGACAATCAAGATATGAATAATATTAAAATGTTTAATCATGGTTTTCGAACTACCAAAACGTGCACCATGAAAGATCCACTACTAATTTCTAAACAATCCAGTGCTAATTTTACTAATGGACCTTTTAGGGTGCATGTTTTGATAGTAATTCGAAAACCACACTCTTATATTTTACAATTCTGTAGTGTTATTGTTTTATGGGATAGCTTCATGGTTTTCATGAAGGAATAACACTCGTGATAATTTAATGGTTAAGATTTAAAAATGTTTCACGTAAATGATAGTTATAATCTTAAATATCAATATCTACACTTTGAATTAAGGAAGTTCATTAAACGGTGAAAATCGAATAACTAACCGTTTCGAATTGATTTGGTTAATCAGTTAAATCGGTATGAAATCGGTTAACTAAATAAGATATATCGGTTAATTTATTGGTTAGCGATTAAATTTTTTTTAATCGTTTTAACTTGCTTAAGAAGTTAATTAATAGTAATATTTAATATTAATAATATGTTAAATATAAATATAATACAATAAGTATAAATTAAATAAAAAATAATTTTAAAAAATAATTATATAAACAGTATCGGTTAATCGATTAACCGACTCTAACAACTGAAATTAATTCAATTAATTAATATTAAAATATTTAAATTAATTCAATCGAAACAATAGTTTAATTCTTAGAATGATCTTTTATTTTAGGTTTTAAAATTCACACACTAGCTCAGAAGTCTACCACTAAATTTTTTTCTACAGTCTTAATTTTAGACCAAATGAAGGAGTAGTCAATCATCTAAAGAGTACGCCACAATTGAAAGCAATATATTGCCAAAATTGATAGAAACTTCAATTTTGTTTGCAAAGTTTGTACGTGATATGGTCTTGTAGTGGAAATATTAGACTTGTGTACGCGTTTTAAGTGTGTGATCATTGTAGGAATCGATCAAGTCTCATTCTTAAAGGGATAATAATAGACCTTTAAGAAATTTTATGAATATTTCACTTAACACTTTTGAACCATTAATTAACTAATTATTTAAGCTCTTAGTACATGATGGAAAATGAGAGTCTATACAATTACACGTTGTCAATATGCATGAATTATCAAATTTGATGCATCAAAATCATACCTACATTTTGCGTGATGGTTAATTAATGGTCCACATTTTTTTTCTTTCTCTTTTAGTTAAAAGACAATTTCAAAGTATAAAGTCCTCTCTTTTTTTTGTCGTTGAAAAAAAAATAATAATTAAACCGTGATATGTACCCGAGTGTAAGTTTGATTATGATTATTACAAATGTTTTTTTCAAGTATAAATGATAAATAGTTCATTGAACGGGTTGGGTTGGATTATAGTTTAATCTTAACCTATTCCATAACATAATTTTTTATAATCTAACACAACCTAACTCATGATAAGATACATAAGTCTCAACCCTAACACAATCTATGAAAACTTGAGTTTCATTTGAATCGGGTTCAGATTAACTCGTGAAATCAAAATAGACTTAAATTAAATAGGTTTGGTTGAATTGGATTGTATTAGATTATTGAAGTCTATTTTTTCATATCAAATGTTAAATATTAAAAAAAATTAAAATCATCACATTAAACTATTCAAATTTTAATTTCTCAGAAATTTAAATTTCAGAAATCCAAATATCCTACATAAATTCAAATTAATAGCTTATAGTATTAGTTTCAAGTTCACGGGTTACGGGTTGAGTTAGGATTATAAAAACTCCAACTTAACTCAATCCAAATTTAATTCGAGTTGAAAATCTTCAACCCTAATTTTTTCAAAATCCGCGTTGAACTCAAATTGGGTCAGATTAACTTACTCAAATTATACCCCTAGATTGAGCATATTGAAAATACTTTTAGAATCATAAGATATCAAATTTTACTATTGAAAAAAAAAATTAAAACTTGTTCCAAACTTTTTAGATCTAGTGCCTTAGTCTCAACTACATAAAAGGAAGAAATTTGATTTGGGATTATTCTACTACATTCTCATGTGCTCATGTGCCCTCCTCTTCTTTGCCTTTTCCATTGTTTTTTTTTTTTTTTTTTGAAATCACATGTCTTAAAGCCAATCATCATAAAATCCCTTAAATATAGATTTACTTATTAAAAAAGTATACTACAAGAAGTGTTATTATAACGTAAACAATCAGAAAGTGAAAGGAAGCATACATAAAGGGGAAATAGTTGTGTTAGTCCCAAATGGAACTCAATTATGAGAGAAACATAGGCATCATTATCTTTTAATTTGTTTGGTGCTACAAATAAACAATATGAGAAAACCTTTATCACATCACCATAATATAAAATAAAGTAAAAAAGACATTGTGATGTACTCTATGATGGCCTAAAAACAATCAATGTAATATAAGACAACCATGTTGGAAGCTTTTTTTGGAGTGCGCATTGACTTTATCCTACTGTCTCTTTGTGGTTATTTTAATCTTTTTTATACATTGACGGAAAGTAAAATAAAATTTAAAATTTTTATATAAAATAGTTAAAAATAACCAGTGAGGGATCTTAAACTATATTTTTTAGGGTACCTCATAAAAAATATGTAATTATTATTTTATGTGTATATTTCTTATAAAAATTATTTTTTATTAAGGGTATAATTATGTAAAAAAATTATTAAATTGATTTGTAATAGATTATCTTATTTAAAAAGGGTTATTACTATTTTATCATAAACTTACTTCAAAAAAAAAAAAAAAACCAACAAACTAAGTATTTATTTACAAAATTAAATGGTATCTCAACTTGTGGGTATACGTTCTGGTTTGAAAAACAAGAAGTAAAATTAAAAAAAAAATGAATGGATAAGATATTTAACGTTTATAGTTATATTTGATGTTAAGTTTGTGTTGTTTTACTAGTATCAAATACTTATAATATATAATTTTAAAAAAATAAATACACTACTCAAATATTAAAATATATGTATAATTTAATTAGATTAAGTAAAAAAGGTATATTTTTATGTTGTAATTTTTATATATTTATGACATGTAAATTATTTAGAATATTAATATTTTAAACATTTTATTTTGAGGGAGTCACAAGTATATTAATTATTTTGTATATAAATATTTTTTGAATTAAATAATATGAAATAAATCTTAAAATGTTTGTGGGGGCCTTGATCCCCACGTATCTATACCAAGATCCGCCATTAAAAGTAACCACTAGAAATCCAAAACGCGTCTATTGTAAATTTGTAACAGTGCATAAATAGATAAAAAAAAAAATCAAACAGTCACATTCGATTCACATTATCTGTCGTAAAATAACAAATAAGTTCATAAGATTTTCATTTACGTATTGGCTATAACAAGAAAATTTGAATTAGACCCAAAAACAAAAAACCATGCACTTAATGCAGAGCCATTGAATATAGTCAAATGATTCAAAATCAGATTTTGCAATTTTCTAGACGTGGAGGGATTCCACTAAAATTGCTAATTTATAAATTAACAGGCTTGTTTGGCTTCCATGATAGACTTTTAGTTTCTTTCCAAACAAGCCCAATATCTGTGGTCCATATCTAATAAGAGAAGACTGGATTTTATTGACTTCCAAATTACTAATGTAAGATTTTCCTTCCAAATATAAATTTCAAAACCAAAATTAATGGAAGGCACACCTCTTCTTTTGCTCTTTGACATTAAGGGGTGGAAATTATCAAAATAACAAAACATAGAAAAAAAATTACGTAAAACAAAATGGTGGATTTTGTACCATATTTGACTCAAATGAATTTTTTGGGTCAAATTTGCCATTTACTGCTATATATATCCTTATATAGAAAATAACCATAAAAAATAATCCAAGGTGGTGATGCGTCCAAAAAAAGCAAAAAAAAAAAGGGTAAAAATTTTTCCCCAAAAAACTAAAAAGATAAAATTTATGTTCCCAAAAATGGATAAATTACACTACTAGTAGTAGAAATTTATGCTCCCCAAAAAATTAAAAAAATAAATAAATGAAATTTAGAATTACGAGAAAAATAAATAAGAATAAGAATCCTATTCTTCAGGCTTTCCAAATGACCAAACTGACGAGTATGCAAATCTCTGATTCTCTTTATCTCACCAAAATAAAAAAACTGACCAATTCAGAGACTATAATTTCTCTTCTCAAAAAAAGAAAAACACAATAAATTCTGTGTTCATAGAGAAAAAAACAAACAAACGCCTCTGAAGTCTCTGACCCGATAGTTTAGTCACAAAATCTGCATGTGTACGTCGTTGCTTAGTCCTCTTTTTAATCTTTCTCTGTTTCCCTTTAATGCTTATACAATAAAGAGAAAAAAGTGGTAAAGAAAAAAAATAGAGTAAGAAATCTATATGTATATATAATACTACAAAGATAGAGAGAAAAAAAAATAGTATCCTAGGCTCTCTCTTTTTCCCTTTCCTTTTCAAATTTTTCAGTTACTTTAATTCAATCTTTTTTTCAATTCTTTTATAATCACATCACTTCTCTCTCCCCCTCATATAAATATAAACATACACCACCGCCCATTACCTAATTTTGTTTCTGTGTTCCTTATGATCAAAGTACCCCCAAAGAACCCAAAATCACAAAGAAAAAGCAGAGCCAATAGAGAGAAATATTAGTTTTTTGATTTGATGAAGCAAAACCCATTTGGGTTTTGATCTTGATACTGTATTGGAGAGGTAGCTGTGAAGATCTAAGAAAACGGTTTTTTAGTTTTGCTTTGGTTTGTTGATTTTTGTTTTGGTTATGGCCATACAAGCGCAGTTATATTCAGAGAATATTGGGTTTCCATTGTGTGGCTTACAGGATTCTTGTTGGATTGAGAATAGTATTGGGGGTAATGGTAATGGTGGGTTTAATCACTTCTGTTCCAATCTTCAGCATAAACCACAACAGTCACAACAATTACAACAGAAACCACAGATGCAGCAGTTACAAAACCAGCAGCAAAGTTTTCTTTTTGAAAACAGTTCCTATGCCCCTATTGCTTTCAAAAACAACATCATCAATCAACGATCAATGGATTACCCTCAAAGCATTGCTGCATATGTTGAGAAGCAGAGACAAGAGATTGATCACTATATCAGATCACAGGTTAGTATACATATATTCCATCAATCAGTCTTTAATCAATACACAAAATCCTTGTTTTTACATGTTGTCTTTTAAGGATTTGATTTTTTTTTTCTTTATTACGGTCCTTGTTTTTTATGACATAAATTTTGATTTTTTTTCCTTGAATCAGAATGAGAGATTAATATTGCTATTGCAAGAGCAGAGAAAGCAACAACTTGCATTGCTTTTCAAGAAAATCAATGAAGAAGCATCTGTTTTACTTAGACAAAAAGATGATGAGATAGCAAATGCAGCAAACAAAGCAATTGAGCTCGATATTCTATTGAAAAAACTGGAGATGGAGAACCAAACATGGCAGAAATTGGCACAAGAGAATGAAGCGATGGTTGCTTCTCTCAACAATACATTAAAGCAAATGATAGAAGATGCAGAGTCTTGCTGCGATATGAACATAGGAGAAGAGGAAACAGAGCAGAACAGAGGAGTGTTTTTTGATGGTAAAGAAGATAATGAGGGGAATAGAGAAATGACAATGGTTTGCAAAAGTTGCAGTTCTCGAAATTCATGCGTTCTGTTCCTTCCTTGCAGACACCTTTGTTCATGCAAGGCTTGTGAGACTTTTCTTGATTCTTGTCCTGTTTGCAGAACACCAAAGAAGGCTAGCATTGAGGCATTGATTTTCTAAGCAAAACCCAAAAAATATTCTGGGATAAATGAAAGTATATATAAGAAAGGAAAGAAGATAGTATTGGATTTGACAAATGTACCATTAATCCATGTGGATGTTTGTTAGAGGTTTTTTTGGCTGGTCGAAATTTCATTAGTAATCTTAGAAATTTTGCTGATAATATTAATTTTTGGGTTTTACAATATAACTTATATTGACGTTATCAATGAAACTCTTTAAAATTACTAATGAAGTTTTTAATTGGTCTAAATCCCAATAAAAAAAATTTGGGATTGTGGTTTAATCAATTTGGGATTTTTACGTGTTTTAGTCAATGATTGTATTGTAATATATGATATTTTGTTATATAAAGAATACATGATACATATATTCAATTAAGTGAGAGTGATTCTATCATAAAAAAATACAAAAAAAACTATAAACTTTTTTATGGTATCAAGCGTCTTTGAGTGCAAAAGAAAATGTGGGTGATGTTATTTGCTTTTCAATGACCTCCATTGCTGCTTCAAGTAAAAAATATTCTTACCTGTATGATTTGAATGTGATCAACTTCGTATCCATCAAGCTCACTGAAAACATTTTTTTTTTTTTTTTGTGAAAGACTCAAGTACTGGGTAAAACTAAGATATGCTTGGTTTCATCAACACTAATTATTCAATTTTATAGCATAGAGGAAGCATGATAAACTTCTCTGTGGTTGGATAACCGAAATGGTATCTAAAGAAGTCTTGGGACATCTTGTGGGCTTGGAAACTTCAAAAGAGATATGGAACTCACTTCTTGATACCTTTGCCCAAGTCACTCAAAATAGAGAATTTTATCTACAACAAAAATTGAAAATGCATCGTGTTGATGCAAAAAATGTGTGTTATTGAGCTGGAGGTCGAGCCTCGGATGTACCTGCACAGGGAAAGAGAGAGGGGCTATGGGGTCGTCGGAGGGGGTGCCTCCAGGGATGCTCTGATGCTTAAGTTGGGGCAAAATCAAGTGTATACAGGAGACAGGTGTTCCCTTGTGTTTTTTTTTAAGCTGAGAAGAATTGGTTTTTGGAATGCATACCTGACCCCTTTTTATAGAGTTTTGGAGGCGGTATTTGGCCTAGGGCGTCAACAAAATGATGCCCCAACTGGGTTGGGTAATGATGCCTAGGAGGCCCAGCTAGGTGGCTGGGGACCGTCCGCTCGGGCTATGCCTTGTTGGTTGATCAGGAGCCATCCAAGTCTAAGGGTAGTTTAGTGATCTGACGTCCCGACTTGGTTGGGTAATGATGCCTAGGAGGCCCAGCTAGGTGGCGGGGGCCGTCCGCTTGGGCTTTGCTTTGCTGGCTCAATCAGGAGCCGTTTATGTGTCTGGGGCAGTTTGTCAACCTGACGGCCCAACTTGTTTGGGCAATGATGACCTAGAGGGCAATGATGGCCTAGAAGGCAATGGTGACGTGGAGGCTCAGCTGGGGGCGATGGAGCCCTGAAAGGCGGTTTATGACCTGGAGGCTGAGCTGTCTGGTCCTGGATCATCCACGCATCCTCTCGTGACCTATTGCCAGGAGGAGCCACGTGTTGTCTTCTTATTGGAGGGGTATTTTTTGGCAGTATCACATCATAAGGATTTTTCCTTATTGTCCATTGTCTAAATATATTCAGACACACAAACACATTTATGATGATCTTGCTGCTATAGGAAAACTTGTTAATGATCGCACAAAGGTTTTCAGTATCTTGAGAGTTCTTGGATCTGGTTAGTAGGCTTTTGTCACATCAATGCTCAAACCACCAATTCTTACATATGGAGAGTTGGTTCCCCTGCTCTAGGGAAATGAAATTATGAAAGAGCTGCATACTAATTCCAGCAACATGGCTTCTTCAAAACATAATATGCTATTCTATGTGCAAAAAAGTCAAGGTACAGAGGTTCTAAAAACTTCAATAAGAAAGGGAAATCATTTAATAGTAGGTTTTCTTCAAAGGGTCATGGCTTCCCTCAATCTAGCCACACCTTTGAATGAAAGAATCGTGCCAATGAAAGAAGTGTTGGATCATCGAGCAATTCAAACACACCACAAGTTAAAAAGAGTGAAATTGTGTGCCAAATTTGTAACAAGCCAAGGCATACAACATTAGAATGTTACAACATATTTAATCAAGCTTATCAATCAGAAAGTCTTGATCAAGCATTTGCAGCTATAAATATCTCAAATATTAATGATGATTCATAGTTCCATGACATATAAGCAAGTGCACACATAACCGCTGATTCTGGTAAACTTGTTTCAAACTTTCCGTATTTTGGTTTTGAAGAAATATTGGTGGGTGATGTTGCATTACTTGATATATCACATGTTGGCTCTTTATCTTTAAATGTTAGAGATAAGAGTATAATTTTAAAAGATGTTTTGATTGTTCTTGCTATTAAGAAAACTCTTTTATTAGTTAGTAAATAATTGATCAATATCCATACATTTGTGAGCTCTCATCGGATGGTTTTGTGATAAAAGACTGGAGAAACCAAGTGGTGACAAGAGGGAATAGATGTAGGGACTTCTATACCTTAAAGCCCAATGAGTTGGTAGCTATGTTTTCAACCAAAAGCAAGGTAACGATTGATGAAGTTTGGCATCAACATCTCGATCATCCCCAATAAAAAGTAGTAGACTTAAAATAAGCTCTTAGAGAGCAATAGTTATAATAAAGGTTGAAACCTTCTGTGATAGATATAACATGAGCAAGGCTTGTCATTTATCATTTATTTCAACTCATGATTTAGGTGAGAAACCTATTAATATCATCCATTATGACTTATGGGGTGTTTCACCAGTTTTATTTGTTCAAAGGTATCAATATTATGTCATATTTGTCGATGAATATAATAGGTTCACATGGCATTTTCCACTTAAACATAAATCAATTTTTTTTCCAATGCTTTGTTAATTTTCAGAAGTATGTAGAGAATCGATTTGATGAGAAGATTAAAAATTTCCAATGTGACGATGGATAAGAGTTTTTCTGATGGAAAATTTCAGTCTTATTTGCAAGATAACATAATCAAGTTTCAAAACTTATGCGCTGGGATTCATGAGAAAAACGAACTTGCTAGGCACAAACCCCAAAACATCACTAAATTAGGATTTACAATGCTGATTCATAGTGGTGTCTAGAACGGAAGCATCCTCAAATCAAGAAAATTCCTCAAATCAAGCAATTAAAGTGACTGCAGATTCTTAGCCTCAATTTAAGGATGTAACAACTATTGTATTCAATGTTTATACTCTATAACCGATAGCCTTAATTCTAGGATACTTACTTAGAATAGTCTTTGTAAACGTGTATTTATTTCCTTACAAACTCTTGTAATTAATGTGTAACATTTTTTCGAAATAGAGCAGTAATACAGTGAGTGAAATTTTCAAACTTCATCATGGTATCAAGAGAGCCTTCCTCCCACGAGAACTCAATCCCAACCTCTGAAAACCCACCACTCGATTTCCATTCCACCATCCCCAACAGATATCCCCTTATTGCACTCAATATCTCTGCTCAAATAAATGAAAAACTCACACCATCAACCTTTCCTCAATGGCGTGCCCAGTTTGAAGACCTCCTAATTGGATATAATCTACTTGATTATGTCACAGGTGACAATCCTTGCCCACCTTCGAGTGATCCCTCCACTATCCACAGAAAACCCACTGGATAAGACAAGATAAACTTATCCTAAGTGCCATTTTGGCATCTACTACCACCACAATCACCCTATTTATTTCCGCTGCAAAAACATCTCAACAAGCATGGCAAAAATTGCATATTATGTATGCGAGCAAATCTCGCACTCAGGCAATGCAATTGAAGGAGAAGCTCACAACGATTAAGAAAGGGAATCAGACTGTTCAAGAATACCTGCACACTGTCAAGGCTCTTGCCGATGAAATCTCTCTCATCGATCATCCCATTTCAGATGATGATTTAACCCTATACATCCTCAATGGACTGGGAAGCGATTTTCACGAAATCACAGCACCTATACGTGCACAGGAAAGGCCAATAGCATTCGAGGAACTTCATGATCTTCTTGTTGGGCATGATGTCTACCTCCGCCGCCTTGAAACCACCACTCAGCAACTGGTTGCGTCAGCCAACTACTCCAATCGGTGACCTGGGTCCTCATCTGGCGGCCAAAACTCCAAAGGACACTTAAAAAATGGGTCTGACCGAAATGGTGGCTCTTCACGGCAAGACTCTAACCAGGGCTCTCATCGTCAATCTAGAGGCCTAAATAATAACAAAAAGTCCAATAGGCAGCGCAAATACACCCCGAAGTGCCAAATATGTGATAAACTGGGCCACACTACGAAATATTGCCCACGTCTGCATATTACTGAGCCCATGCCAATTATGTCGCAACTTCACCTGCAAATGACACAAAATGGCTTATTGATTCTAGAGTGATAGGTGCTTAAATATTCATATTTAAGCCCCCTTTATTAACATTTATTAGATCCTTAGTTATGTTAATTTAGTTCATTTTACTTCATTTGTGTGTTTCACATGTGTTTTATAGGTCTTCGAAGAAAAGAAGCAGTTTTGGCACTTAAAGGAAGAAGCCTGGAAATCCTGGGGCAGCCTCTGGTCAAGCTGCGATCGATCGCATCATGCAATGCGATCGTGCGCACACAAGAAGGATCGAGCACACACTGCGATCGAGTGCAAAATGCGTGCAATCGAGCGTACATGTACGGGCGTGAACAGTAAACTGCAGAACCCTATTTTGGAAGTAAAGGAGTTTTGTGTTTTAGGAAAGTTTAGGAACTCATGAGCCTTTTAGGACAACTCAAGCCCTAAAAATACACCTGTAAAGCACACACAGACAATGACCACTTAGAGAACACTTCTCTTATCTTTTACTTGGAGTTGTAAGCTTTGGGAGAGAATTGACACTTCTTCTCTCGGGTTTATTCTTCCCTTTATGTTTAATTTATATATGATGTTTATTTTAGACAGCATGTGTAACTAACTTTTTTATAAGGCTCGATTGAAGCCCTAGTTATGCTTTCTCATATATTTATTCATTGATAAATCTTTGCCAATAGTTTTTATTATGTTGCTTAACTTGATTAATGCCTATGCTTATTTAAATTCCTCATATGTATGTGTATGGCCAACGTATGCATGTGGTATGGATTGGTTAGCTAGATCAATTTGGATGACCGAGTCCTGGGTCTAACATTAGTAACAAGGGATATCTTATCCGGATACCCGGGTTAATCAACATGGGAAACCGGGAGTAGATACCATGCCCTAGGTCTCATGTGGTTGTCAATTTCCATAGTACTTATGCTTTATTAAGGAACAACTCAAGCAGATACCATGCTGAATCCCTTAAGGAAGAAAATAGTTAGAGTAGATACCATGCCTAACTCGTTGCTTAGGGAGATCAATAGCTTAAGGAGGAGATACCATGCCCTTAGGTTGGCGACCAATAGGTATACATGATAAGGCTGGTGCACTGGTACCTTATACAATTGGGAAAGTATGACTAGTGGTGGATATCAAAGCCCTATGTCTTTATTATTATCAAATCACACACAACAATTATTTTATTTCTTGTTACTTAAAGAAACTAATTCTAAAAACCAAACTTTACCAATCCCTGTGGAGATGACCTTGCTTTCGCACACTATATTACACTGTTGACCTTGTGCACTTGCAAGTAAAACTAGTATGATTATCTACTTATTAATTTAGGCATATTTTCTTCTAACAAGTTTTTGGCACCGTTGCCGGGGATTGCGTTAAATTTCATTTTAGGATTATTTTCGTTTAGTTTAATCATCGTTATTATTTTATTCTTTATTTTTACTTTTCATCAAACCCTAATCGATTTCTTTTTGTTTCAGGTACATCAAACCCTAATCAGTGATTCTGTAATACTTACGATCGAGCGCAAATAGAACAGAGAGTTACCCGAGTAGCTAAGTTGAACTGCTGCACTGAAGCTGTTTTACCTGATTCATGCACAGACTTCGATTCCAACATCCAATAGTCTTTCCTCTTGATCCCGAGCTTAAGCGGACCATTCGACAAAATCTTAGAGACAACTTTGAGGAGGGAGAAGAAGAATTCACAGAAGAAGCACCAGTGACGGAACAACTAGAAATCCAGCAACCACCTGCATGAAGACCGATGAAGCAATCCTTCATCCCACAGAACCTCAACCATCCTTCATGCATTGCATATCAACCTGAAGCAGAGGGTAACTATTACATATCCCCGCAGATAGTCAAAGCTTTGACTCACTTTAGGGGTACACCGGCAGATGATCCATACTTGCACCTTGGGGAATTCTTTGATCTCTGCAAATTCCAGCACATCTAGGGCCTAGACCAAAAAGGAATAAGGTTAATTCTATTTCCCTTTTCCTTAAAAGATAATGCTAAGCTATGGTACAATTCTTTACCTGGAGTTTCAATCCATACTTGGGAGGAGTTGGCTGGAAAATTCCTAAGGAAGTTCTTCCCAGCCTAAAAGACGAGGCAAATGAGGAAGGAGATCCAATCCTTCCAACAAAGGGATGAAGATTTGTTCTTTGAGGCATGGGGACACTTCAACGAGCTACTACTCAAATGCCCACACCACAACCTACCTCAAGATGAGCTGGTACTATCATTTTATGAAGGTCTAAATGATATGAATAAAGGTATTACTGATTCTGGTTGTGGAGGTGTGCTGATGGAGAAGAGCAGTGAAGAAGCCATGGAGCTGTTTGAGGCATTGAGTGAGCATACCCAACAATTCTCCTCTAGAGGTAGACAAGGAGTTAAGAACAAAGGTATATATGAGGTTACTCTGAATGGTGGACCCTCTGCCCAAATAGCTGCTTTGGAGAGAAAGCTAGATATGATTGTAAAAGTCATATCTACTCAAAACATCTCTCCTCGACCACAAGCTACACAAAGCTAGGTATGTGCTTTATGTTCTCAATTTGATCACACTACTGAGACCTTCCATTTGTACTCATCTACAGATCCCAAGCAAGCAAACTATGTGGGACCGAACAGTGCATATGCAAATACATACAACCCTGGATGGTGAGACCACCCCAACCTCTTATGGAGCAATAATCAAAACACCTTGAACCTTCAAAGGCAACAAAGGAACTTCCATAAAGCAGCCCAACCAGCTCCAGAACCCAAGAAGGATGGTCTAGAAAGTCTTGTAAAGCAATTAGCCACTCAACAATAGCAACTAATGACAACATTGATGACTTCATTAGATCACCAAAAACAAACCACTTAAAGGCTAGAAGAACGAATGGGGCAATTAGCTAAGGAGCTAAGTGAAAGAAAGTAAGGTGAACTTCCTGCACAAACACTACCAAATCCAATAGGACATCAGTAGCTGAAAGTTGTTACAACTCTCCGAAATGGTAAGATCATAGGAGTAAATGAGCCAGCTCAAGCATCTCAAGCTAAGCCATCCACATCCAAGGTAAGTTAAGTAGAGAAGTGGAATGCACCACCTTTCCCTCAAAGGTTAGTACCGCCAAAGAAAGATAAATTGCTTGACATTTTTGAAACTTTGAGAAAGATAAATTGAAACGTTGTTCCAATGATCATTGAAGAAGCTACAAGAAGACAAGCCAATGTTGAACTTACTGATCATGCAAATGATCCATGTAACGATGAATTGGGCACAATACTTGTAAAAATAGATTTGTATGTAATAATCCACCATTCGATCAACAACCAAATGAGACAACAATCACTTTTGCCTACCCCTTTTACTGTTGATAATGTGCGTGCCCCAACCAATAATGCGTCACCTCAACTCAATCATCATATGGTATCTCAAAGCCACGATCTCAAATATTTCAATAATTATTGCTTTGTTGCATCCTCTTTGATCATATAGCCCAATACATTTAAATCTGCCCTCAAACATTCGGGAAGGACTGCTGTCATGCATGAAGAAATTAGTGTTCATCAAAATTATACATGGGAAGTTGTTCCAAAACGACCTACATGAACGTTATCGCTTGCAAATGAGTTTTTAAGACAAAAGTTAAAGTAAATAAATCTCTTGAACAGATAAAAGCTCGTTTAGATGTAAAAGGGTATAACCAAGTTCTTGGTGTTGATTTTTATGAGACAGTTTCTCTTGTCATAAAGCTTGCTATTATACGTATTGTACTCACGGTTACATCCGTCCACAGCTAGGAAATTCGTCAATTTGATGTGAAGAATGCGTACCTAATAGACAATTACATGAGTTAACATTAATGGACCAACCAACAGGATTTGTTGATCCACTACGTCTTGACCATGTTTGTTCTCTCAAAAAAGCTTTGTATGGACTTCGTCAAGCACCATATGTTTGGTTTGAATGGTTTAGCACCTTTCTCATCTCCCATGGTTTCATATGTAGCTCTGCAAATTCTTCTCTTTTTGTTCGCCATGATTAACATGATATCATTTTGCTATTGTTACACGTAAAAATGAACTTCTCTCATTTCAAATCTTTGCTGGCGCAATTTTTGTTCAAATCTATAATATTGGACTAACGAAACATGTAAAGGAAGAAGATAAATGTTCTGTAAATTCAAAAATATGTATACAACAAAAGAAATACCTGTAAATTTTAAAAATAAGAGAATGTAACGAGGGAGTGATACTATTAAAAAAAAACCCTCTTTAGTTCTTAAGTTCTTTGGCAGTATCTTTTTCTTTTTTCTTTAACTTTTTTTAGGGGCCAATGGTTTTTTAGATTTAATTTGTACTTTCAAGCAACAAATCAACTTGGACAAAAATTTTATAGGACAGGGCATCTTTTCCTTTCGTGGAGTCATTGCTTTTAACCCTTTATAGGTTTTATTCATTATTGTTCTTGTTCTTTGTATGTGGCCATATTGATTTGATAATTCATATCGGATTTTTTTTCTTCTGTTTTTTTCCTTTCCTTTTCTATCAATTTACTTTTTGGCATTGTTTGTTTGTTCAATGCTCTCAATTTTAAGAGTGACGAAGGAATTGAAAGCAATGTCAGAAGAGGGAGTTGAAAGCAATGTCAGATTCATCTGTCTGTGTTCACACTTCACATACAGAGTTTTTTCTTTATAGACTAGAAGTCTACAATGTGATTAATTGTTTTTTTGTCCCCTATTTTCTTTTTCATTTTATCTTTTTTTGGACCCTCTCACCATACAAATTTTGCACCATCTGAGAAAAGAAACCAAAAGCAACTGCCAAGCTAAAAAGCATTGAAAATTTTGTAATTAAATGCCTATTTTGTTTATATAATTATTGATATTTTTATTTTGATTACACGATTTTTAATTGTAATAATCAAGATATTCAAATTTTTTTTCTCAAGCTAATATTTTCAGTAAATTTAGTCTCAAAATTTTATTAGATTTCCACGATGTGACGTGCGATTTTAAACATATTGTTTGTTGTTTATTAATCATTTCAGTGTTAACTTGATGTTGAGGTGAAAATTCAACTTTATTGAAAATTTTATGAAACTTCATTAGTAACATTATTTTTTGTGACTCATACTTATCTTAATGTTATCAGTAGAATTCTCTAAAATTACCAATTAGGTTTCTGATGAGTATAAAATATTGGTTTTAAACCAGATTTAAAACCAATGTTTTAGATAGTTCAAAACTTTATTGTTAATTTTGTAGAACTTCATTGGTAACATTGTTTTTTAGGATTCACGTTTATACTGATGTTATCAATGAAGTTATTTAAAATTACCAATAGAGTTTCAGACAAGTCTAAAATATTTGTTTTACACCCGGTCTAACCAATTTTTTTTTGCATATATTAATTCATGGTACATTAATCAACCCTGTTATTACTAATAAGTCACGATAATTCACATGATTAAAAACAAAAAAAAAATCACATTATTATAAGAATTTCGATTTTATAGAATCAGTTCTATAAAAATTACTACAAAATCAAAAAAATTACGAATAATAATGAAGAAATTAAATAATAATTATATTAAAAAATTAATATTTAATTTTTTTATAATTAATAATAAATTTTTTCAATTTTGTAATAACAATTGATCAAGTTATTTGGTATCTCTAATCTTATTTTAATGCTGAGTTGTTTCGATGATTGCAGTTCTCTATGTATGGAAGTAATATCTCAAATTTATTAAAAAATTTCCCAGTTTAGATTTCATTATCATTTAAAAAAAATCCATAATAAGAAATAATATTTAGCAGCCGTGGGCCAATTGTTTAATTAATGATAATCACCGTTGTTTAATTAAAAGCGAATAATTGGTGGTTGGGTCAATTCTGTAGAAAATCATCGTACTGTGGGCCATCCTCATTTCCCGCCTGATTCAACCGACAGTACATTTTTCATTTTGCTTTGCAAATTGCGCAGTGAGTGATGGGGCTGTCTTTTGACACTGATCCAACGCATGTACGTATGTGAATGATATTGATGATACGTGGGGTCCATGTCATTTTATTTTTCCACAGGCAATGAAGGGGATTTTGGGAAAGTTGGAGTTGATGTGTACATTGACTGTTCATTGAGGTTTATTACGTCACCATTTCCGACAAACAAATTAAATTTATCATATTTATATTAATGATGTAATATTTATTAAATAAATAAAAATTTTAAAATAAATATAACTATTAAAACTTAAGATAATTTTAGTTGATAGATTGAGCAAACATAAATCTTTAAATAAAAATTTTTTTTGTTAAATTTTATAATTTAATTAAGATAAACAATTAGTTTTAATCTTGTTCGTCGTCGTAAAAAATATTATAGTTAAAAGTGTCGCGTAACAAGTACCAAAAATAAGATAATGTTATTTTATAACAAAAACACTACACAAAAATTTATGAAAATCTCTATCTAAATTGATCGACAATCTAATATATATTTCAAATTAGTATCTTAATTTTTGAACTTTTGTTAGAATTAGTCCATGTCTAGAAGGTTATATACTCGTGCCATGCATAGTTTTGTTAAAAATAAAAGTAGTATAACAATGATGTAGCGACAATCCAAACAATTTTCAATATTTAATACATAAAATATTCTCTCTATCAGGGCTTTTGCTTAAATATTTGAATAGACATTCAAATGCTATAGATTTATTGCACCATTGAACCACCATAACTCTATTATAGGAATATCAATCTATTATCAAGTAATGCTTATCTTTTCAACAAATCTATTGTATTCTTCATCCATCTTTGTTGTTTTTCCCCTACAAACCAATTCATGAGAGTTCATGATTGATTATACAATTTAAAAATAGATTAATATTACCTCATAATTTTGCTATTAGTATGAATAATTTGCAATTGGTAATCCCTTTTAATATAATTTTTGCTCTGCAATAATGAAAACAATTAAAATACGTATATTAGTGTAATACCCCTGTTCTTAAAATATGAGTAAAGAAATAATTTAATAAATATTATATGAAATTAAAATAATATATATGCGAAGGATTTCGTATTGAATAAAATTATTATTAAAAAAAATCTGGACGCATCCAGCGTGGAGAAGGAGAAGAAAAAAAAAGGGAGAAAATATGGCAGTAGGTGTTGCTTGCTGCCAAGTGAAAATTAGAGGATTGCATGTTTTACGCCTGGTAATTTCATGGAAGCAAATTAGAGACAAGCTGATGAGTAATCAAATTTTGGATATATATAAATATAATATATATATATATATATATATATATATATATATATATATATACACACACACATTGTAATTTATTTTATTACTTACTAAATTCGGTTTTGTTTTTCTTCAATTACTTTATTTCTCTAAACACTTAGGGAACCGAAAGAAAAGTTGAAAGAGCAAAATTTTGAAGGAATTTACGAGAGAATTTTATAGAGAACCTCGAGAAGCTCTAAGAAAAATAGAAAGTAATAATGTGAACTTTTATTTTTGGATTTTTAGCACATATAGAATTTTTCGAAATTCAAAGTTGGAATTTTCAAGGGTGTAAATTATGAAGAATTGAAGAATAACTTAGAGATTTAAAATAAATATTATGTCAAGTGTTGACGATCAGCAACTGGGGAAAATTGCTGAGAGGAATAGGAAAGGCAAGGAGGTGATCCACGAGTAGCTCTAAGTGCTACGTGGTGAGTTAGATTTATTTTAAGTAATTTAGATAAAAATGAAATATCTAGTGATAATATTAAAATAAATGATTAGCTTGGTGGTAGATGAAAAATTGATTGATTTGTATAATAAGAATTTTGGACATGTAGAAAATTATTATGTGTGAAATAATATTTTTGGAATAATAAGTTGATTTAATAATAAAAGCAATAAGTGAAATTCTTGACGAACTATGGTTGATGTTTTGATACGAATTACAAGGAGATGAAATTTAGTGGATCTTGACAAGTTATGATAGATGATTTGATGTGATTTATGAGGAGAGGAATTTAGTGGAATTTCTTTCAATAATAATTTGAGAATAATTAGGATAGCCAATTTAAATATTTGAATTCGTGTTTGTTTTTATGTTATTGTTCATATACATATTTCATATCATTGTTCATATGCATACGCATGAAATAAAAGAATCGGGAAGGGGCCTATAATACCTGTATTCGTAAAGTAAGGGTAAATAAGTAACTTAATAAATATGATATGGAATTAAAATAAAATATATGTGAAAGGTTTATTATTACATTGAATAAAACAGTTCTAAAAAAATAAACAGTAAAAGAAAAGTAAAAATAAAAAAAAAGAAAAAAAGAAAAAAAAAAAGAAATTTCAGGGACCTCCAGACACGTTCCAAAAGAAAGAAAGACAACAAGAAAAAAAAACCAATTCGTGGCAGTAGGTGGCAGCACCTGCCAAATACAAATTGAAAACATGCATGCCTTCCACCTAGCAAAACGTGGAGCCTGTGTGGGATTTTAAGGCATGCTGATGACTTTATAAAATTTCAACTAAGTTTAATTTTATATATATATATATATATATATATAGACACACACACATTATATTATACTTAACGAAATTTATATTTATACTTATCAATTTTGTTTATTTTCTTTCAATTACTCTCTTTTCATTAAACACTTGGAGACTCAAAAAAAGGTTAAAAGAACAAAATTTTGAAAAGATTTATTGCGGAATTTCATAGAGAATCACAAGAAGCTATCAGAAAAACAGAAGGTAATAATGTAATGTTTATTTTTGAATTTTTAGCATTTATGAAATTTTTCGGAATTCAAAATGGGAATTTTCAAAGGGTGTGGTTTATGAAAAATTGAAGAAATAATTAAAAATTTAATACAAATATTATGTCAGGTGTTGACGATCAGCAATTAGGAAATATCTATGAAAGGAACGAGAAAGGTAAGGAGGTGATCCATGGGTAGCTTTAAGTGCTACGTGGTGAACTGGATTTACTTTAAGTAATCTAAATAAAAAAAAAATGAAATTATCTAGTGATAATATTAAATAAATTATTAGTTTATACTTGGTAGTAGATAAAAATTTGATTGATAGGTATGAAATGAATTTTAGTCATGTAGAAAATTATTAGGGGATAAATAATATTTTTTGAAATAATAAGTTGATTTAATCATAAAAGCGATAAGTGAAATTCTTGATTAGCTATGGTTGATGTTTTGATACGAATTACGAGGAGATGAAAATTAGTAGATCTTTGACAAGCTAAGATGGACGATTTGATGTGATTTATGATGAGAAAAAATTCGTGAAATTTTTTTATAATAATTTAAGGAAAGACAGGATAGCTAAATTTAAATATTTGAATTCATGTTTTTTTTTTATGTTATTGTTCAGATGCATATTTCATATTATTATTCATATGCATATGCATTAAATAAAAGAAAAGAATCGAGAAGGCAGCCGGCCTAATGAGAATGAAAGAACTGAGAAGGAAACCGGTCTAAATGAGAATAAAAGAATCGAGAAGGTGGCCGGTCTAAATGAAAAAGAAAAAAACCGGGAAGGTAGCTGGTCTAAGATAAAAACATGTCGGCATGTGGGAAGCCGTTCCCTAATAATAATTCATGCATTGCATCTATTTTAATTATTGCTTGCATTATTGAAGTGCTGATGTGTGGTGCATTATTGTGAATTTATTTATAGATGGATGAGTCTCACAGAGAGATAGTTATGGTGATAAGAACCATCTAAATGGTAGACTTTATGATATGAACCTCATTACGAGGTAATTATGAGATAATTGATGGTCTTAAGGTGAACCAATAAATAAGAAGAAGAGATTAATAGAGAATGGATCTTATGACATGTGTAATGATAGTAGAAAGTTATTATCAAGTTATGTGAAATATAATTGATTTAATGTTGAAAGACTATTTATACAAATGAATACTTCTAATAAATTTAATTCACTAAGCTTGTGAAGCTCATCCCAAATTATACAATGATTTCAGGTAGCAGGCAGGTCAGATAATCAGGTGGATTGAGAGTCAGACGAAATCATTTTCTATAAGCCCCTTACGTGTCAACATCCTCAGACTAATGAGAAAATAAAATAAAAATTTATTTGTAAATATTCTTGCATTTTACGCTGTATATAATGTTTAAAGATCAAATTGATGTAACTCCCCTGTTGAGGGTTGAGGATTGATGTAAAAATTTCTTTTGGTGTTATTTATTTTCATTGTTGCATATATGTGTTGTGCTGGGATTTTCAAAATGTGATGGCACCGTCTCGGGGGTGGTCAACCCGGGATGGGTCGTTACAATTTTGGTATCAGAGCATTAGGTTTTATGATTCTTTAGACTGTATAAAAAGAAAGAAAGTGAAAGATTAAAATAAATTTTATTTTAATGAACAGTCTGAGGATGACATGTGGACGCACTAGAGCTAGAGTTAGAATTGTTGATTTGAAAGGGCGTGGTAGGCCCCCAATATTTTTGACAAGTTGAGGATGAGTTTGAATCTGTGGTTTCTAGAAGGGAACGTGTTGACAGTATAATTGATATTGGTAAAGGTGTGAGAGAATCTGAAGTTGAAAGAGATGAACTAAAATAAGCCCTTATACATGCTCTTGAGAAAAATGAATGTAACAGATGATAGGGTCGATAGCTTATAGTATAGACTTGATGAACAGGCTAGAGTAGTGCCTGAGGTTGTTAATCCAGTAATGATAGACATTTAAAAAGAGGGAAAAGCGAGTGTATGCATGAGATGTTGGGAGATTGTTAAGCTGAATGCCTTGTTGTTTAAAGGATCTATGAATTCTTTTAAGCCTAAGTTTTGGGAGAAACATGTAGAGAGATTTATTTAATATTTTACCAATGACTGGCAGACAGAAGGTCGTCTTTCCTATGTTCAAGTTAGAGAGAGGCCTTAGAATAGTGGGAGGATATTCTTCCTAGGGTAAGTGCAGATGTTGATAGACCCTTAGCCTGAAATAAGTTTAAAGAGTTTTTCCTTGATAGATACTTTTCTTATACCTCTAGAGCCCAACAAGATAGAGATTTTGTTTATTTTGAGTAAATATATTGACTATGATTCAGTGTGATAAGAAATTTGTGGCTTTATCAATGGTTGTACTGGAAATGGTAGACCTAGAGGAGAAGAAGCGTAAGAGGTTCATAGATGAACTATGTTTTAAAGATTTGATCAAAACTATCTTACATGAGGCATACGAATTATGTCAAGTTGGTGAATATAACACTTCAGATTGAGAAGAATATGATGAAATTTAGAGGAAGGAGAAATTGGCGGAAGAAGTCTAGATTTGAGGAACCCAAAAATGATACCAGTATGAGTGTGCAGGGTGGGAGACCACCCAGAGGAGACGTTCCTTGTCACAGGGAACTGTAGTACAGAGTCAGAGGCAAACATGATCTGTTACTTCTAAAGCTCAGAACACTATCGGTGGGACTCTTAGATTTGGGAGACAGGTTATGGGAATAGGGAGTCATGGCAGAGGAAGTAAGTATGCCACCAAGGGGAAGTGGTAATCTAATATATGATTGGGAGACAAAAGTTTGTTATAGATGTATTCAGATAAGATATTTATTCCATAATTTTTCTAATTTGAGGTGCTTTGTATATAGAAAATGTGGACATATCAATGTTGGTTGATCTTGGTGCAACCCATTCTTTTGCATCCAGTATTCATATGAAGTCTTTCGAAGTATGTATTAGTCCTTTGGTGCAAAATATTTTTGTTGAAGTTCCCACCAGAGATAAAATGATAATCATAAATGTTTACGAGGGTTGTGTGATTCGTATTAGTGATAGAGAATCTGAAGCTGATTTATTATCTTTGAATATGGTTGATTGTTCTAGAAAGAAGATAGTGTTCAAGATATGGACATGGGGAGTTTAATTTTCAGGGAGAACATAAAATACTCTCGAACTATCTTATTTTACTCTGACCACTAGGAGATGGATGAAGAAGGGTCGTGAGGAGTATTTGGCATACATAATGGATTCTAGAAAGGAAAATAAGAAGTTAGAATAAATCTTAGTAGTGAAAGATTATTCTAATGTAATTCCTGATGAGTTGTCTAGGTTGCCTCCAAGTAGGGAGATTAAATTCTCTATTGATGTGATACAAAGATTATCACATATATTTAATAGCACCTTATAGAATGACGCTAGCTGAATTGAGAGAGTTGAACGTACCATTTTAAGAATATTTGAATAAACAAATATATTTTACCCAAGATAAATAAATTGTGTGAACAGTGCAAGGAGTGAGAGTGTTTTCTAAGATAAACATGAGATCAAGTTATCAACAATTGATGATAAAGAAGAGAAACGTGCCTAAGACTGCTTTTAGGACACGTTATGGTCATAAGCTTATCGTGATGTCATTTGGATTAACTAATGTTCCATAAACATTCATAGACTTGATGAATAGAGTGTTTAAACTATATCTTAACAAGTTTATGATTGTATTTGACTTTCTGATATAATCTAAGAAGGAATAACAACATGTGAAACATTAGACAGTGTGTTAGAGATTCTAAGGAGAAAGAAATTATATGCAAAGTTTTCTAAGAATTAGTGTTGGTTGAATGAAATAACTTTCTTGGAACATGTAATTTTAGGAAATGGCATAACAATTGATCTATAAAAGGTAGAGACAATGTTAAGTTGGGAGAGACCAACTAATGTGACTGAGATTGGAATCTTCTTAGGGTTAGCTAGTTATTATAGAAGATTCTTTCAGAATTTTTTTTTTCTATTATTAAAATACTATTGAATAGACTGACCAGGAATGAAGTGAGATTTGTATGGTGAGAGAAGTGTGAGAAAAAATTTTCAATTACTAAAGGAGAAATTGACTATAGCTCTAATATTGATGTTTCTTTTTGGTGATGAAGGATGTTTGGTCTATAGTGATGCATCACATCAATGATTGGGATATGTGAAAGCTATGGCCCATACTTCTAGGCAATTGAAGATTCATGATAGAAATTACCCTACTCATTACTTAGGGTTGACTGTTATAGCATTTACTTTAAAGGTTAGAGACATCATTTGTATAAAGCCACTTGTGAGATATTCATAGGTTATAAGAGTTTGACATACTTACCTGCCTAGAGAGAGTTGAATTTGAGGCAAAGATGGTGGATGGAGTTGATTAGTATCTATGATTGTACAATTCACTATCATCTAGAAAATGAGAAGATGATAGTTGATGCATTGAGTAGAAAGTCTATAAGAAGTTTAACTATTATTGGGAGTCTTGATGTGAAATTGATGATAGATGTAAGAGAGATAAGAATGAAGTTGAATATCAGTGGTAGATGATCATGGTTAACAAAGATGGTTGTATAGCCATCTATATTAAAATGCTTTAGAGATGCAAGGTAGAGATGAAAAGATAGAAAAGATTAAGTATTGAGTGCTTACTAGAAAACATTTCGAGTTCAAAATTTGAAATAAGGGTATTTTTGGTATTGGAACATAGGAGTTGTGTTCCCAATAATGCGGAGTTGAGAAAGGAGATAATGAGAATGGTACATGATAATGTAGATTCGAGGCAACCAAGCAACAATAAGATGTATAGAGGATCGAGATAGAATTTCTAGTGGTCAAGATTGAAGAATGATGTAGCTGAGATTGTGAGATAGCATAGAACACCATTAAACATAGTATCAAATAGAGATTCTAGATTTATATCTTAGTTTTGGAGAGGCTTTAAGAAAGCCACTGGTACACAATCACAATTTAATATAATTTTTCATGCTCAGACAGAAAGGATTATTAGAGTACTAGGAGATATGTTAAGGGCAAATGTGATGAGTTTCTCAGTAAGTTGGGATGCATACATGCCATCGATTGAAGTTGCTTATAATAATCAGTATCAAATTAGTATTAGGATGACACCGATTGAGATATTGTATGGTAAGAGGTGTAGAACTCCTATATGTTGGGAAGAATTGGGAGAGAGAAATATATCTAGTCCATCAATTATTAAGTTAACAACTGAAATGATCAAATTAGTCAGAGAAAACCGTAAAGCAGCACAGAGTAGACCGAATAGCTATGCTGATACTAAGAGAAGACCTTTGGAATTTCAAGTAGGTGATTGGGTGTAATTAAAAGTATCTCCGTGAAAAGGTGTGTTGAGGATCAAAAAGAAAGAAAAGTTGAGTCTGAGGTTATTGAGAAAGTTTGACTAGTTGTAAATAGACTGGATTTGCCTCCAAAGTTGAAGCAATGACATAACTTTTTCCACGATTCGTGTTTACGGAAGCGCTTACTTGATAAATCTCATAATATTTCGAGCTAAGCTATAGAAATTCAAAAAGATTGGGCTTATATACAAGTACCCGTGAAAATTTTAGACAAAAAAAATAAATCTCGTATAATAAAATAATTTCATTAGTTCAAGTTATGCGACAGAATAAGGATGTTGAAGAGATTACGTGAAAGCGTGAGACAATTATGAAGAAATATTATTCAAATTTGTTTCTGGAATTAGGTAAGGAAATTTCGGAGACGAAATTTTTGTAAGGTGGGTAGAAAAGTAATACCCGCATTCGTAAAGTAAGGGTAAAAAAATAATTTAATAAATATGATATAAAATTAAAATAAAATATATATGAAAGGTTTATTATTTCATCAAATAAAACAATTCTTTAAAAAAAAGATAAACAGTAAAAAGAAAAGGAAAAAGAAAAAATTAAAAAAATAAAAATTTCAGGGACGTCCAGAGACTTCCCTGAAGAAAGAAAGAAAGACAAAAAAAAAAAAACAAACCAATTAGTGGCCACCTGCTGCCAAATACAAATTGAAGACATGCATGCCTTCCACCAAGCAAAACGTGGAGTCCCTGAAGAAAGAAAGAAAGACAAAAAAAAAAAAACAAACCAATTAGTGGCCACCTGCTGCCAAATACAAATTGAAGACATGCATGCCTTCCACCAAGCAAAACGTGGAGCATGTGTGGGATTTTAAGGCATGCTCATGACTTTCAAAAATTTCAGCTAAGTTTTCTTATATATACACATTATACTTAACGAAATTTATATTTATACTTACCGATTTTGTTTATTTTTTTTCAATTACTCTCTATTTTTTAAACATTTAGAGACAGAAAGAAAGATTAAAAAAACAAAATTTTGAAAAAGTTTACTGTGGAATTTCATAGAGAATCACGAGAAGCTATCAGAAAAAAAAGAAGGTAATAATGTAATGTTTATTTTTGAATTTTTAGCATTCATGAAATTTTTCGAAATTCAAAGTGGGGATTTTCAAAGGGTGTGGTTTATGAAAAATTGAAGAAATAATTAGAAATTTAATACAAATATTATATCAGATGTTGACGATCAGCAACTAGGAAAAATTTCTTAGAGGAACAGGAAAGACAAGGAGATGATCTACGGGTAGCTTTAAGTGCTACGTGGTGAGTTGGATTTACTTTAAGTAATCTAAATAAAAAAATGAAATTATCTAATGATAATATTAAATAAATTATTAGCTTATGCTTTGGTAGTAGATAAAAATTTGATTAATAGGTATGATATGAATTTTAGTCATGTAGAAAATTATTAGGGGAGAAATAATATTTTTTGGAATAATAAGTTGATTTAATCATAAAAGCGATAAGTGAAATTCTTGATTAGCTATGGTTGATGTTTTGATACGAATTATGAAGAGATGAAAATTAGTGGATCTTGATAAGCTAAGATGAATGATTTGATGTGATTTATGATGAGAGGAAATTAGTGGAATTTTTTTATAATAATTTGAGGAAAGACAAAATAGTTAAATTTAAATATTTGAATTCATGTTTGTTTTTTTATTATTTTTTATGTTATTGTTCATATGCATATTTCATACTTATTCATATGCATATGCATTAAATAAAATAAAAGAACCGGGAAGGCAGCCGACCTAATGAAAATGAAAGAGCCGAGAAGGCAGTCGGTCTAATGAGGATGAAAGAACCGGGAAAGCAACCGGTCTAAATGAGAATAAAAGAACCGGGAAGGCAGCCAGTCTAAATGAGAAAGAAAAAAACCGGGAAGGTAGCTGGTCTAAGATAAAAACATGTCGACATGTGGGAAGACGTTCCCTAATAATAATTCATGCATTGCATCAGTTTTAATTATTGCTTGCATTATTAAAATGCTGATATGTGGTGTGTTATTGTGAATTTATTTATAGATAGATGAGTCTCACAGAGAGACAGTTACGATGATAAAACTATTTAAATGATAGACTTTATGATGTGAACCTCATTACGAGGTAATTATGAGATAATTGATGGTTTTAATGTGAACCAATAAATAAGAAGAAGAGATTGATAGAGAATGAATCTTATGACATGTGTAGTGATAGTAGAAAGTTATTATCAAGTTATGTGAAATATGATTGATTTAATATTGAAAGACTATTTATACAAATGAATACTTCTAGTAAATTTAATTCACTGAGCTTGTGAAGCTCATCCCTCATTGTATAATGATTTCAGGTAGCATGCAGGTCAGATAATCTGGTAAGTTGAGAGTCAGACGAAATCATTTTCTGTAAGCCACGTACGTGTCAACATCCTCAGACTAATGAGAAAATAAAATAAAAATTTATTTGTAAATATTCATGCATTTTACGATGTATATAATGTTTAAAGATCAGATTGATGTAACTCCCATGTTGAGGGTTGAAGATTGATGTAAAAAAATTTTTTGGTGTTATTTATTTTCATTGTTGCATATATGTGTCGTGCTGGGATTTTCAAAATGTGATGACATCATATCAGGGGTGGCCAACTGGAGATGGGTCGTTACAGGGCTGATCTAATTGAAAAACCATGACAGCCAGTATATGCTGAAAATAAAGAAAAACCGTAACAGTCGGTATATACTGGAAATAAAAGAACCGGGAAGGGGTCGGTCTAAGATAAAAACATGTCGACATGTGGGAAGACGTTCTCTAATAATAATTCATGCATTGCATCTGTTTTAAATATTGATTGCATTACTGAAATCCTGAAGTGTTGTTTGTTATTGTGAATTTATTTATAGATGAATGAGTCTCACCGAGAGACAATTATGGTAAGAAAGAAACCTAGAAGTATGATATGATAAGAACAATCTAAACAATAGACTTTATGTTGTGAACCTCATTACGAGGTAATTATGAGATAATTGATGGTCTTAAGGTGAACCAATAAATAAGAAGAATGATTGATATAGAATGGGACTTATGATATATGTAGTGATAGTAGAATGCTATTATCAAGTTGCATGAGATATAAATGATTAATATTGAAAGACCATGTATACAAATTGAATACTTCTAGTAAATTTAATTCACTGAGTTTATGAAGCTCATCCTTTATTATACAATGATTTCAGGTAGCAGACATGACAAATAGTTTGGTGAGTTGAGGTTCAGACGAAATCATTATCTGTAAGTCACGTACGTGTCCACATCCGTAGACTAATGAGAAAATAAAATAAAACTTTATTTGTAAATATTCATGCACTTTACGTTATATATTATGTTTAATTCAAGATCAGATTGATGTATCTCCCCTGTTGAGGGTTGAGGATTGAAGTGAAACTTTCTGTTAATACTACTTTTATTATTGCATATACGTGTTATGCTAGGATTTTCAAAATGTGACAATACTGTCTCAGAGGTGGCCAACCTGGGATGAATCGTTACAATTAGGTATCAAAATTAAAAGCCAAAATAACCAAAAAAACCTTTCTTCTAGTTAGTTGCTCTGCAGAGAAATGAAAACAAGAAAACAATTAAAGAAAAAGTCAAAACTTAAATAAAACTAAAGACAAATTAACTATTGAGATAAAAATATTTTATTTTAGATAATTATCAAGATAACAAACTTATTATTTGCAGTCAACATGAGATATAGTTGAATTTCCTTTAGAGAAGAATAAGACCAAATTTAAATTGATATAAGTATTGATTACTTAATAAGATAAAAATAGCAATTGTATGTATAGAAAGGAACTTGCATGCATAGAAACAAAGATAAACTTATCTTTCTTTTTTTTTTTTAATAATTGGATCATGTCAATTAGATGCATATTTTTTTTAATTAAGAAAATTGAATGAAAAATTGGTTTGAAAATTGAAAATTTGGAAACACTAGAAGTATATTAGGTATTACAATCAACACAAACTTTAAAAAAACACAAAAGTTTAATGTAGAACACAAAAATGCGAGATAAAAATAGAGAAAATAGTGGTTATTGGGTTTAAAGAAACTTACAAAATTGATTCACACTAATTTTTCTCTCTTACAACGATCTTTACTCTGCAGTAATGGAAACAATGCAAGTATATTAGGTATAAAAATCAATGCAAACTTAAAAAAATAATATTGTAAATATGACTATAAAAATATAAAAGACAATAATTAATAAACCTTTCTTTTAGCTAGTTGCTCTGCAAAAAAAATGAAAACATGAAAACAATGAGAGAAAAGATTAAACTTAAATAGAACTAAACATTGATTAACAAATGAAATAAAAATATTTTATTATAAATAATTATCAATATAACAAACTTATTTTATATATATATATATATATGGGTCACACACTTACGTCTAAGAGTTCGTTTGGTTGTATCTGTTGAGGAATCCAAGTTCTTGTTCAATCATCAAGATGTGCTTATCCACAACTAGAAAGTGATACTGTGATAGGTAAGTGTTTCCTTTCGGCTTATCACTTTTTTTTTTTTTGGAAAAGTGATACCGTGAGACTTGTGTTCTGTCAAAATGCTTAATTTTGAGTTTTTCCATAAGTAAAGATGAGGTTGGTGTTGCTTAATTAGTATGAACTAAAACTTATGTTTGATTCTCGTGAGGATGTTAATTTCTATTTTTTTTAAATGTTTTTGACAACAAAGCCTTTTGTCATTAGTTTTTTTTGAAGGTTTATTGATTTTACATGGAAACTTTAATTTGAGTTTTAGTGAGCTTATTATATACATGAAAATTCTTTAAATTTTTCATATATTCTAGTGTTCCTTAAAATATCTCCCAGTTAACTGTTTATATATTATTTCTTAAATTTTTAATTTGTCTTTGAAAAATCGTTTTAACTTTTAAAGAGCTTACATAGCACATATGAAGTTTCACACATCTTACGTACCAAATAGAATTATGTTAATATCGAGAAAAAAATAAATAATTATAAAAATGTAATCTATCATTAAAAAAATTTATAAGAACGTAATCAATATTAAAGATGATAATTTAAGAAAAATAAAAACTTCACTTTTACGAATAAATTATTTTTATTTTTATTGATAGTTATCCATAGATTTGGGGCTTTGGGCTCAAGGCAATACAATTACTATCAAATCTTGTTGCTCCAAATCTAGATAATGATTTTAATTGAAAATTTGACAATTACACATTTAAAAAATAAATCTTTGTTTGGCAACGTGCCATGAATCATTTCCGATCATTGTTGAGTCCCACGACTTTTGAAGTGTCTAATGCTGATTGGCCCGTGCCAAGAAATGATTCTTGTCACAATGCCAAACACTAGATTCAGATTTTGCTATCGTATATAATTTTTTTTGGAGGTTTTCGAATATGGCAATTACCCATATTAGAATGGGTTATCATATATGTAGAATTTAACATATCCACAAAAATGAGGACATGTAGATTGAGCAGCCACAAGTTAATCATACTTTGCAGCAAAAAAAAGCCCAAACCATGAGCGTTTGGTTGTGCACCTCCTGCATGTCCTCAATAACTTTAGTAATAATAATGTGCTTTTGGCTTCTTTTTTCTACAAAGTGTGACTGTTGACAAATGTCAGTGCTAGTGTGGCTCATGGTAAATGCCAGTGCAAATAACATAACAGAGGAAATCAACCACAAATGCGTATAAAAAAAAAATTGAAGTATAAGAACCACGTAAAACTCTTCTTCACCCATTAGATGGCAGAGACAATGAAAAGCAGAGAATGGTCAGCTCGAAAACTTTGTTGCTCTCCTACAACTTGATACCTGGGTACTCTGATTTGATAAAAGTAGGAGATACACATTAGGTGGAATTGGTAAGAGTATGAAAGAAAATAGCACCACTCAAGCACGACATAATTGTTCGAAAGCAAATTGCTAAACCAATCCAAAATTCCACCATAAAAGAATTACAGACTCGTCAGATGAAAAGAGCACCCTCACAAATTAAAAGTTACAGCCTTTAAAAGAAAAATAGGATAAATAAACTCACTATGAGAAGACTTGCATAGATGAACTTCTACTGTAAGCAAATCGAATAATCCTTTTTTGGATCTCTTTCTAAACACTAGAGATAAAGCTTGCAATGATAGGGTGTAGGGATTATTAGTACAGGCTATGCCCAAAAAACTGGCTAATGAGAATGGCCAATCCAAGAGCAATTGCTACAAGGGAAGAAGCCCAAGTAAGTTTCTCAGTAATTCTGGGTACCCTATCCTTCAATGCCTGACTGCAAGAGCCTATAAACACTGTATAGCTTCCCATTGCAAATACAGTTCCAAGTAAGAACATAACAAGAAATGCAGCACCGGCTAAGCGCGAAGGCAAAGCGAGTGCAGGTAATACCATCATTAGTGCATCTGGTTGTAGTCCATGGACAATCCCAGTGGCAAAGGTGGCAAAACCAATTTTCTTTTTCCCTACAGTTGGGTTTTCAATTGCCTCGTAGACTCTAACATCACACTCACCGTTCTCTAGGGCAACACACGGGGTAGGAACTTCTGAAGCTTCCTTAATACCCATAGCACCAATAACAAGTAGGGTTAAGCCCACCACTCGTGTGCCCCAAGTTTGAATTATTTCAATGTGGAGCCGATCCTTTAGAAGTAAAAATATTAACCCAAAAATAACCTGACCAGCATCATGGCCACAACCCCAAAGGGCTCCAACGGCAGCACTTTCAAGTCGACTACGACCAATTGAAAGTGGAGCCAGAGCAGCGAGGTGATCAGGTCCTGATAGGGTGTGCAAGCAACCTGCAAAGAAACCAGTCCAAGCACTACTTAGCAATTCGGTACGGATCAATCTAGTCCCAACTGCAGCAGCTGCAGGACCACTACTCTTTGCTGCTGTTTGAAAGGTTGCTAAGGCCACCGGTGCAAAAACTGGGTGGACTAAGAATACAATGATAGCAGAGAGAAGTACAAATGTCCCTGTAGTAATTGCCTGGAACAAATATAGAATAACAAACTTTATCAGCTTCTTCACAATAAATATAATTACTAAATGATCATAAGGTTAAATACTATGAGAAAAAATTAAGGGACTAGACAATACCCCTTCAAAGTTTACATAGAATCTTTTTTTAAAGTGAAGATTGTATAAAAGGTACCAATGAGGTACCAACCATGTACAAAAGCAACTATTTACAAGATAGTAAATCAACAAAATCTATAATTCTCATCCTCATTTACGAAAAAAAATCCCCTTGAACCAAAAACTAAGGGTATCGAACTGCCCATCCTTGATGGATGCTATTTACCTTTCCTCTCCCTCAAAACCCATCATATTCCTTTCATTCCGAACCAAATAGAAAGTGGAATCAAGGAATGGGCCTTCCTTATTTCTTTAGAAGCTCGAATGCCACTCACACCCACACCTCTTCTTAGGGGAACCAACAACCACCCAAAAGAGCCCCAACACATGATAGAGATAATAAAAAGCCTAATTCCCTTTTTTTATAAGACGATTAATGCCATAAAAGTAGTAAAATGTGCTGTTTTTTTTATTTGCTTTTTTTGTTCAAATGCACTAATGTAATGAGGGCATGAACAAGACATCACATCAGTTCATAGTCAAACCCAGAATTTCCATCAGGCTGACCTTTCTCAAGGTTCTACGTACATGCCCTTGTCTTTCTTATTGGTTCTAGTAGAGATTTTCTTAAAGTTTACTAGCATATGAAAATCCCACCAATTTCGCATCTTGTTTAACCAATTTACAGTAGTCAAAACATAAACTCTATTTGAAAGTTTTCTTTCTAGTAGGACGTATACAGTTCAAAACCCAGAACGTGAAGTGTAGAACAGAATTTATATATTCCTAATGCATAAACCTTATTATTCTACTTGAAAAAAAGAGGTGCTTTGTCAGCTACACTAAGGATACTTGTCATAGCACCAATAACAAATGGAATTTGGGTATATCACATATAAACCAACAAAAAAAAAAAGATGTTTCTGCAATAAATTTAATTTGGCTTGTTTATCACATGAGAAGACCAAGCTACACAAAGATTCCTTATTGTGTAGTTCCGATTTGTAGATGTCTTAAAAGCGACACTAATTCATCAATGCAGACTAAAGGTCCATACATGTCCGAAATTACAACTGCAAACAAGCTTTTCTTATCATGGCTATAGGAGAGAAAAGAGGTAGAAAAGGGAAGAAGGAAGTGGGATTTGTGGATGGATGGAAATAGGATAAAGCACAGTATATAATATCAAGCTCCATGATGACCATAAATTGCAACCGGCAGTCAAATTAGCAGTCAAGAACTACAACACAGCAGTTATCAATAGGCACGATGAACAAAAAAAGTACAAATGATAAAAATTGAAGCATTCTCCACAGAAATATAGTAAGTGATTGGGGCAAAATATTTCTTTCCTCCACAGAAGATGATGCTGGTAATGGAGATGATCTATTTCATAATCCCAGTTAAGTTCACAAATGGTAAACACATCTGGTAGGTGTTTCCAGAAACTCGAAAACTTTCAAGATCCCTTTTCCAATTTACTCAATAACTAAGCATTAAAAACAAAAAGTTTAAAAATCAAGTTTATTTTCGTTTTTGTATTTGGAATGAAGTGGAACCTAAATATTACTTAATTTAAGGAAACCCACCAAGCTTAAACTTAAATTGGAGGAAAATATAAAACTTGGTATGTTTTAGAACCCATAATTGCCACTAGGTTCATAACTCCGGGCAGTTTTGCTCATGATCAATCCAATTTTTCCACTATATCAAATAGAAAGGGCTGAAGTACGTTAAGGTTTTTCAATTGAGATGATTTTTTCCGACTAAGCGGTATCAACATATTTCATGATATTTACAAATCCATTCCTAGATTGTAACGATGTAGAGCAGATGACACAATGCCAAAGACCGAGGTCACAATCACCGTCCTGCGTACCTCCCACACAATTGCACACACAAACACTACCTTTAAGGAACCGATAACCTTCTAAACTATAATGACGGCCATTCCAAATGGAATTTAAAGCGACAATGTGTTCTGACAACAGCACATATCTGTTGCCAAGACTACATCTTCAGAATAAGGAACCATGAAAGCTAGGCCCTGAAAGACCAAAGATGAAATTATAAGGCATTAGAGAGGGGAGATAACCTACTAGAGTTCTTAATTATACAAATACCAACATATACGCACCTTAAATCCACACATAGCCTGAAGAGTGACAAGATAGACTAGTTCAAATCTTTTAAAGATTAAAATCTACACATCTTGATTTCAAAACTTATTTTGGGAATAACAATGCAACCCGATTCTTCATGAAACTTCTTAACACCAATTAAACTTACTAGCAGAGAAAATAACTCCATAGTGTATCCATAAGCAACCAGAATTTAGTACTCCATTGAAATATCAGCTTCCATTATGTTTACAATGAACTTTGAATCAGCTATTTGTATTGGAATACGTAAGAAATGTCTTACTATCTTCATGCTTGCTTAAGATAGTCGCAACATAGCACATAAAAAATCAAGCTCCATAAGCTATATGTAAAACGCAATAAATGATAAAACAGATGGCCTATTGCAAAAATTTCTCAAATCATTCAGCCTCTCTTAGGTCTTCAATTAGGAATAAAGAAAGAAAGATGATGTAAAACAACAAAAATTATCCCAAAAGAGAAGCCCTTTTGAGCATTTCCTTCATGGACCCCCCTCCCCACCAGAACCAAAGACAAACTGACAAATACTGAAAATCTTCCGCTATAATAGGGGAATTTCTACAAATTTTAAGTATTGCTAAGATTTAAGAATTTCCTCACCATAAACTTCAATTAATCTGAGTAGTTTGTAAATCCTAAATCCAAATATCGATTATAATCCCCCACTGTGAGTTCCAGTATATTTCAGCTTCATTTAATTATATCTTCCCTTCCAGAACTATTAGCACGCATTATAATGACTAAAGGAGACCCGTGACCACCCAACAAATGTAGACTACATATTTTGTCCCCCTTTATTTTCCAAAGTACCAAACAGCCTATTACCCATCAACCTAATCCTCTCTCCCTCCAATTTCAACATAAACCCATCTATAGCACTAATCCCATGACCACCAATAACTAAAAGGAGAAAAAAAAATTGCACTAAATTACGATAAAATCACTGCAGCACAAAAAAAAAAAACATCTAAACAATTCTAACACGAAAACCCACAAACTAATTTTTTTAATAAAAAAATAAAAATAAAATTCCAAAATATTTGCAGGTAAATAAGTACCTTCTGTTGCTCAACAGGTCCTCTAGCGATCTGTTTGAGAAAACTGGGTTTGGATATTGACCCAGTTCGTGAGTCTACTCGGTGAGGCGATAAAAATGGTATATTATCCGATTTACTAGGCCCAGAAAAAGAAGAGGGAGACGAATTTTCGTTTCTGCAGGAGATTGAATTAACTCGCCGGGACTCATGTCGGTTTTGCGAGGGAAAGCTGAGTGTTGATGAGTCAAATCGGCAGAGTCGAGGGAGAAAAGGAGAGTGCATTGATTGGATTTTCAAAGGAGTTGGAGAAGAAGAGTATAGAAGCCTTTCCATGGCTTCTCGCTCTATCTCTCAAGGAATAAGCTTTGGGACAAAGATTTTGTAGGGTGAGAGTTCTACTGACGATAGAGTTTTTGGCAGGCAGAGAGTGGGCGGGGGTGTTTAACAGAAAAACAGACACGAGGGATTTTCGTAATTAATAAATTTTACGAAAATTAATTTGTTCCTTGTAATAAATTTTAACGAGTGGCCTATTTAATTTATTTTAAACAAAAAGTTAAATTTAATTTTGTTTTTTTGAGAAAAAATAATATTTATCTTATAATAATAAACTTATCAAATTTGTTAAACGGATCCTTTTTTTTTCACATAATTAATCAAAATTATCCTTTAAAGTCGATCCAACCTGACTCAGCTACATCTAAAGTGGTTCGATCTAATTTTAGCTTTTAGATTGACTTATTACCCAACATAATATGTTCATAGACTTGTCAAATACAGTGAAATTTCTTCTTTTACTTTTTATTTTCTTTTTTTAAGTACCAAGCAAAATCTAATTATGATTCATAAATCATGTAAACCTTGAATCCTTGAGACATGAAGTTGTTGTCGAAATTATTCCATTCAATTTCACACTTTTGTTTTTGAAAAATTATTCCGATCATTCTTAAATTATGGGTACACGTATTTACTATTTTGATTCATAAATTATAAAGTTATATTAAAGATATTTTTAAAAATCACAAAAAATCTTTATTAGTTGTAATGTTATCATTTTTATCAATATAATACTTAGTTTTTATTTTTTTTAACTTTAAGATGATCGAGTACACCAACGTAGAGTTTCAATAATCTTTATAAATCACTCGAAGGTAATATATATTTTTTTTAGAATTTTTTAGTTGCACTGTCTTTCATCATTAATCTAAGAGTTATTATTATCAAATACCCTTACATTTTGTCGTATGTTTCAATGTTTCCTTACATATTAAAAACGATAGATTTACCACCTACATTTTAGGCATACGTTCAATAAACCTTTCTGATGATAATTCCGATGAAATTGATATCGATATATACAAAAATGTTGATCAAAGTTCACACAAACTCATACAAAAATCTTAACAACAAATCTTGTTCTGTTTAAAAATAAAGATTTTTATGAGTATTGATATTAATTTGTCAAAATTATCATAAAAATGTGTTTGATATAATAACTTTAAATATAACTATTACTAAATTAACTTAAAATCTATACTAACCCACTTACATTAAAAAAAAAAAAAAATCATTGGTTTTTGGTATCTAATCATTATCTACATAAAGGACAAAAAAAAAAACACTCCCTAATAAATTTGATGGAAGGTTTGTCTGGAGAAACCTAAGCAAGAATTGATTAATGGTTTCAAATTTTAATCATAAGGTCTTACTCACACAAAAATTCAATGAATTTGGAATTTCTTTGAAAAGTAAATGTTTATTGACAAAGAGCCATCATGAGATAAGCCACCACTACCAAGTTTGTTACCCATCTTCTTCATTGATTGGTCTAAATTGAGTGGAACTTGCGGCCTCATGGTGGCCACAACAACCCTTCGAGAGAGTTTTGTATTTAGAAGTCTCACCCTCCGTTTCTTCTTTCTTTCCTGTTGCTAGGCTTATAGATTACTGCATTGCTACAAAGGATGAATCTTTTCAAAAAAATAAATAAATAAATAAATGAATCTCGAAACCGATTTTAATATCTCAGAAAAATATTTAGTTTTCATTCTCATACTTTGATCAAATAATATAATTTTAATTTTTTATGTTTTATATGAGATTCATAAATTTATTTATTATGTGAGATTCATATATATATATATATATATATATATATATATATATATGAATGATTAAGATTATGTCATTTAAAAAAATAAAATAAGTAAAGGATGAAAGCTGAATCTTTCTTTTATTTTTTTCTTTTTCCTTTCCTTTGTACCAATAGAATTTAAGTTCCCATTATTATAAATGTGTAATAATGAAAAATATCTTATTATATATGCAAAGTTATATATTAAAAAAAACAGTTTAAATTAGTATTCTTTTTATTGATGAGCTAACGGTGTTACAAATAGTATTTTCGTTAACTCAAACCCACTATTATATAAATATACAATATTTGGATTGATCATTAGTTTATCATAATATTTGAACTTTTAAAGAAATAGATTAATTATTTTAATTTATGATTTGTGTCTCACATGAAGACCTAAATGAAAAATTATTTCGTTGTAAACTCATAAGCAATTATTCTTTTTGTCTTAATTTATATGTCATAATACATTATCCATCTAATTAAATAATTAATTTTTATTTTCAATTAATAAAAAAATAAAAATTTACTTAAATTTACCTCAAACATCACTTCAATATAAACATATAAATTTATGTCCGATCTAAACATATATATTTACCTCAAACATCACTTTAATATAAAATATATTTTATTGTGCTATTAGCTTATACGTTTACCAATTTTCCCGTAATAACCATGACAAATTCCCGATGGGCTCATATAGTCCAAAGGAAAATGCCCATTTTCGTCATTTATAAAAAAGGATAGAGGCTTCCATACGTGTCATCCATCCACAAAGCCACATCACCATTATCTTATAACAAATGGGAGGCCCAAAAACAAGAAGCAACACTACAACCCAACACAGCCCCTAAACAAGCACACTCTATCCTAAAGGACCATAATCAATCAACCAGCAGACCCACCTTAACTTGCAATCCTTGAAATCAACCAGAAAACGACTCTAAAGTCAACAATCCACGTACCATAAAAGAGTCATGTTGGTGAAGACCGATTAACTATCGTGTGCCGCATCACAGCATATTAATCATACTATGTAAATCATTAAGCATGAGTACCTGAAATTCAAAAAAGCTCTGTTTCTACTCTGCTTTTAGCAAACAAACCCACTAGCTCCCATGGCAAAACCAGTCTCCATCGATGTGTGGAACCCAAATGGGAAATACAGAGTGGTTAGCACCAAACCCATGCCCGGAACTCGCTGGATCAATCTCTTGATCGAGCAGGATTGTCGCGTTGAAGTAATTCTTCTCGAGTTCTTGTCCTTATTTTATTAATTTTTTTTATTTGAATAAACTGTGTAAACTTGATTATATTTTTGCTTGTTTTATTATCCAGATATCCACACAAAAGAAAACAATATTGTCTGTTGAAGATATCATTGCTTTGATTAGTGATAAGTGTGATGGAGTTATTGGACAGGTAGTTGATTCTTCTTTGTTATGAGTAAATGGTTTTATGTTTTTTTAGTTTTCTGTTGAATTTTTCAATGGGTTTTTGTTTGTGTTTTCAGTTAACAGAAGATTGGGGAGAGACGTTGTTCGCCGCATTGAGCAGAGCAGGAGGAAAGGCTTTTAGTAACATGGCCGTTGGTTACAACAATGTTGATGTCAATGCTGCCAACAAGTATGGCGTTGCTGTTGGTAACACTCCCGTAAGTTCATTTTTATTTTTATTTTGGCTGTTTTCCCTGTTTCTTTTCTTGTTGTGATTCATTTTTATAGTTAATGCAGTGTTTCATGTAATTATATGTGTGCCTGTTAAGTTAATATAAGAAGAGAAGTGGTTGAATGCAAAATATTTGATCAAATGTTAAGGAGACATTATGAAGTTAATTAACATGTCACCGAACTTCGTTGACTTTTCTTATATGTAATTATTTCTTTTTGCGTTTCTTGAACAATTTTTTTTAAAAAAAAAAAAAAACTAAAATGACTTTAGTTACTGCATATCTTATAGGGTTAGGATCCTTTCTTTTTAGTAATTGAGAGAAATTTTTGAATCACTGATATAACTTGAAGTGATACTCATTTAATTGTGCATTGATAAAAAAAAATTACCCCAATTGATCCTCCCTAATATATGTACAAGTTTAGGTGCATATGCACATTGAGTAGTATTTCGAAAGGCAGTCTTTTAGTCTGGTTGGTTGTATTTGGAAGAAGATATTGATGCAATTAATTGCTCATATGTCGTTAGGGAGTGCTGACCGAGACGACAGCAGAATTAGCAGCTTCACTGTCTTTAGCTGCAGCTAGAAGAATAGTTGAAGCAGATGAGTTCATGAGGGCAGGCTTATATGATGGATGGCTTCCTCATCTGTATGATTACCATAAGATATCATTACTTATTACTTGTTTGCTTGTGTTCACTCTTTACAGAAATAATAAGTTTGAGATGTTTCCTACTAGAACAATTGCATGATATTGGCCCTGTTGCTATGATAGGTTTGTTGGCAACTTGCTTAAAGGGCAGACTGTTGGTGTTATTGGAGCTGGTCGTATTGGATCTGCATATGCTAGAATGATGGTAATTTCTTACTAATAATTTCTCGTTCGATTTCTTAACTTAGCCAGGTTATATGTTACTTGGATCAAGTACGTGTAAGAGTGTCGGACTCGTTTATATTTTACAAGTGTTTCATTTATTTGGAGGGTTCAAGAGTCATACTCATATTTCCAAATTCGTGACCAATACAGTACTTTAAAGATAAAATGAAGAGTTTGTGTGACATAGACAAGGTTTAGTTTATCCACTAGGATATTTCAATAACAGAAGGAGAGAAACAGTTGCAAACTTCTTTGAACATGTATTCTGGAAGAAAAAAAAGAGGGATAGTGCAAATGTATATCTTTGCACATTTTCTTTTTGAAAGTGTGTTTGGAATAAATAAATTCTATAAATTTTATAGAATTCATTTGTAATTTTACACTTGTTATGTTTGGAAACAAAAAAAAAAATTATGGAATTCATTTCGAAATAAATTCATTGTGAAATTGAATTAGCTTGTTTTAAATTCTATCAAAATTAATAGAATTTACAAATAAATTTCACAAAAATAAAGAGTAAAAATTTATGTTGATCAAAATACTCTCTTTTCATCTCTTCTTCTCTCCCTCTTCTTTTGAATTCTTCATTTATTTTAAATATTTTAAACATAAGAATTCAATTGAATTCTACAAATTAACAAAAGAGAGCCAAACATAAAAATTCATTTTAATTCATTTCTAAGTTAATTATTTTTTCATTTAATTTGGAAATTAAATGAATTTCATTTTCATTTGTTTCCAAACGGAGTGTAAGTTTTCACTCTCATTCTTTTCCATTTTAATCCTGCTGAACATTATGAATTTTGAGCTGATTCTCACTGGACTAGTGCACTTGGACCAGGAAAGTTTGTTTGATCATAGAGTGACTTTATTGCTTACTTCATGGCAGGTTGAGGGGTTCAAAATGAACCTAATTTATTATGATCTTTATCAATCCACACGCCTAGAAAAGTTTGTCACTGGTATGTATAAGTCAATCTATTGAGTTTAATAAGTTTCCAACTCCCTCCATTTGTTGATACTTAATTTTCTTCACAATCAGCTTATGCTGAGTTCTTAAAAGCCAATGGTGAACAACCTGTTACTTGGAAACGAGCCGCAAGCATGGATGAGGTGCTTCGGGAAGCTGATGTGGTTAGACTCTTTTGTTGAGATCTCTCTCTCTCTCTTTTACTAGCTTTAAGTCGGATTTATAGTCCAATGTAAAATTACTTGTCATTGGTGTTCTTTATAGATAAGTCTTCACCCAATATTGGATAAAACCACATATCATCTGGTCAACAAAGAAACACTTGCAATGATGAAAAAGGTGATGCTTAGACGAACACCTTTTTTTTCTTAAGTAATTGTTCGAGTAGACAGATATTAGACTGCCTTGCCTAACATACAAATTTTTTTTTTTATCTACATCTCTAGGAAGCAATCCTTGTAAACTGCAGTAGGGGCCCAGTAATTGATGAAGTAGCTCTTGTCGAACATCTGAAACAAAATCCAATGTTTCGAGTTGGTCTTGATGTCTTCGAGGTAATTGAACCCAACTTTTTCTGTCACAAATTCATATCCATGACGTAAAAACCACCCCTCAAGTTAATAAATATTACTAATTGTCACTGATGTTGTTTCAGGATGAGCCTTACATGAAACCTGGCCTAGCTGAAATGAAGAATGCCGTTGTTGTGCCTCACATTGCTTCTGCTTCAAAGGTAAAACTGATTGACACTAATTAGAGATTGAAGGTTGGATATCTATGATGGTTAAGACACACGGCAGAGTCGTTTTTGAATTGTTTAGTCAATGATCATTGTAATTAGTTTCCTTCATTCTTTTATGCAGTGGACTCGCGAAGGAATGGCAACACTTGCTGCTCTGAATGTCCTGGTATGCATAGCAAAGAAACAAATTGCTAGATTCACACTTAATTCAAGTTTAACTGAAGCTGGATTTCGTTTTTATGGCACGACTTATGATTTGACTGTCACAATTCTAAGTTCTGCAACTCTTTTTATGTTTCCATATTATAGGGAAAGATTAAAGGATACCCATTATGGGGTGATCCGAACCGGGTTGATCCATTCTTGAATGAGAATGCTCTACCTCCTCTTGCATGTCCGAGCATTGTCAATGCGAAAGCCTTAGGTAATTCATATTTCTGATGTTGTAACATTTGTCTGTATTAAATTTGGGATTCACTGGCCTTCTTAATCTTGTTTTTGTCACAGGATTACCTGTTTCCAAGTTATGAGCACAGATGGGCTCTAATGTGATTTCTCTCTGAGAAGAATTGACAATCATGTATATTTACTAATGAGGAGCATTGTGTATACTGCTGTTATTGTCTTGCAAGAACTGTCTGCATAATTTCTGCCAACTATAAATGTATGTGGGCTTAAATTACCTGGACTTCATTTTCTACTGGTTAAATGGTGGGTTGAGAGAGATCTTGTCCAGACATGAAGCAGATGTTTATGTATGGAGATGCTCACTCAACATTCCCATGTTTTTCGACAGAAAAATATATAAATGGCAATGCAACCCTTTTAAAAAAATTTAAAGCCTATTATTTTACCTATCATTAGAGTAACAATTTTGAAATAATTTAGGGCTATCATGTGAGGTGTCGATCACATGAGATTTTCTTTTTTGGGTGATGGAAAGAGTGTAACGAAGTAAAGATCTCTATTGATTATAACTTAATTTATTTAAAAACTAATATAAATTCTCGTTTTAAAAAACCTTACATAAAGCAAAAGCGGCACCGTTTGATCCCAAAAGCAGCGGAGACTGTTCTAGATTTGCTCATTACCTAGATTCACTTTTATTTCCTTTTCCCCCTACGATCAAATCCGAAACCATCGCATCGTCATTGATATTTCTAAAACGACGCCGTGGCGGTTCCCAAAAGCCACATTATAAATAACCCCTCTTTATGATCATCATCTCTTCATTGCTTAGGGATTACAAAGGCAAAAAGCGAGAGAAAAAGAGATTTGAGTGAGAGAGAGAATGTCGACGAAGAAGATAACGTTGAAGAGCTCTGAAGGAGAGACGTTCGATGTGGAAGAGGCGGTGGCAGTCATGTCGCAGACCATAAAGCACATGATTGAGGATGACTGCGCCGATAACGCGATTCCTCTCCCAAACGTCAACGGCAAGACCCTTTCCAAGGTTCTTGAATACTGCAATAAGCACGTCGAAGCCGCCTCTGATGCCGACAAGGCAACCTTGTCCGCCGACAAGGCAACGTTGTCCTCCGACAAGGACGGCGACCTCAAGTCCTGGGACGCCGATTATGTCAAAGTTGACCAGAACACCCTCTTTGATCTCATCCTGGTACACGCACATACCTTTTCTCTTTCGACAATATCCGCCCTTTTACATCCTGTTTATCTGGTTTTATTCTATCAATTACTTTCTACTTCAATTATTTGTGAACTTTTTAGGGTTTTGTTTATAGATTTCTTTGTTTAAATCTTTTTGGAAGTTGTCCTCTCCTTTCTTTGGAATAATGCATTATTCAAGAATTTTAGGGTTTTTATCCAATGATCTTTCGCTCGATTTTGGTTTTTTCTTGTTCTAAGTTTTTTTTGGAATAATTTTTGTCCTAGGATTTATAAGTTTGTTTAATTGTTTGTTGGACTTGATAAATTAATTCCGTTTCACAAGAGATTTTGGGTTTTGCTTATGATTTTGCCTTGGATTTTCTTCTTCTTCTGTCTTTCTATTTTTCAATCTCTCTCTTTATGACTCTGACAACTCTTTCGTTCTGTTGGTTTCTTTAAATAGTAATTGTCTCTCGGTTTAATTGTTTCACGATTATGGTGGATAACGTGATACTTAACGATTGCGTCTTTGTTTAGTTTTGCTAATCAATTGTTATTTTCCGATTACAGTATTTAAGTGGAAAGATTGGTTTCATCTTAGATTTATCACTCACCAGTTGTCTGTTTTAAATTACTGAGTATACTATCAGAGTAGTGTTTAAGTCTTCAAGATACATGAGGATTGGCTATTAGCCCAAAATCTTATCATTGTTTGTTTGAGTGGGTTCTGTTTAGTATCATTCCTGCTTCTTTAGGTGGGCCTTCTATGTTGTTTGGATTGGATGTTTGATTATCCTTTTGCATATTGCGTTCTAGACGTTCACCCAAAAGATTGATTTAACATGTACTTCGGTTGGTTCTAATTACATTTTCTCTCTTGATAAATTGATAGGTTACTTTTAATTGCATTCTGTGTCTTGATAGTAGAAGACTCGTAGATAAAACCTTGAAAGTTGAAAGTATGAATAGTATAAGGTCATGTAATTTGTTTAACTTGTAAAAGTAAGCCATATAACTTGTTTAAGACTGGCTGAGTAACATGTTGTTTTGATAAAAATGCTCTGTTTGTTTGTTCTGAAGATATATAAAATGCTGCAATGAACCTTTTACGTAACTGGTTTTGATTGGCATTCTGTTGCCATTTATCTAACCTTGCAAAATTTTGATGGTCTTCCCACTTGGCGTGTATTATTTTATTGCAGGCGGCAAACTATCTGAACATCACTAGCCTGCTGGATCTGACTTGCCAGACTGTGGCTGACATGATCAAGGGAAAGACCCCGGAGGAGATTCGCAAGACGTTCAACATCAAGAATGACTTCACTCCGGAGGAAGAAGAGGAAGTCAGGAGGGAAAACCAGTGGGCATTTGAGTGACAGAGAACACTGTTGTTGCAATGTTTATGGTTGTGATTTGGAATGTAGATATTATGGTTGGGGTGCTGATGTTCGTTTTTAGGTGGGAGAGAGAAGTCAACATTGTCTTTCTCTTCTGGTTATTACGGGACTGATTTAATTTTCACGAAATAACATGGATTATCATAGTGATATGGTGGTATTATACAGTTTCATGTTTGCAAAAATTGTGTTCCAATTTAATTTTAGTGTTTGTCTGTCTACTGATTGCGCAAGTCAGGACGTCAAAAAGTAGCAAGTCCTTTCATATTTCAGTTGCTGGGGCATGTGATATGATGTTGTTATCTTGGGATGTCATATTTGAAAGTACTTTGTAAATGTATGCTTTTCTAGTAACCACAACTTTCATTCTTTCAAAGCAATTAGAATTTGAATGAAGTTCTTCTTTGTTTGCTTTCGAGTTTCAATCTGTATTTGTATCGTTTATTGCTTTGGTAATACTGAATTAAGACTTTGTAATAGCCGGCCTTGCTTTAGCTATTGGAAGTTTATTTTTAGGGCATTCAAAAGACCATTCTAGTGATTATAACCAATGAGGGATTTTTTCAAATAGCTGGAACATATTCTTTGCCCAACACCTTTTTGATATGGCAAACAACTACGTCTATTGCAGGTCAATGGTGCCATGCTCGATGCAGGACGCTCTTGTACTTCCCATTGCTCAAGATCTTCCACATAAACTCACTGCAAGGAATTCGAAAAAAAAAACTAATTTATAAATTTAATGCTACGTTTTGGATCTAAGGATGAGAGAGGCTGACGAGAGTGGGTGTGTTTTTTTATGGGAATAGTTGGTTTTGACTAAACGGAGAGCTGAAAAGGAAACCTGATCAAAATTGATTTGTTTTCCTTTTATCATGAGTAATTAATGATCAGGGCATTCTTGGAAATGATAAGTAGAACAAACAGATAAAAAAAAAGTGACTAAATTAAATGAAGGGTAATTTTGATTGCGATATGGCAACATAGTTACCCTTGTTTTTAATATCTAATTTTTAATTATAAAGAACTTTTGTTTAAGGGCCTCTCTCATCATGCATAATAATCAATTAACAAAGTATCCTTTGAGTATTTTAGCTAGGAAATTTGTGGTTGGGTTGAATATTTTTAACTTTCATAAAAGACACGGTTAACGCGTGTTGTGTTGAATTATTTTTTACGATGTTATATAAATTTAATATCTCAACACATGTTATACATATTTACTATTTAATATAGTTTTTTTATATGAGATTAAAAAAATTAATGAGATTCAAATAATAAAATATTAAAATATACAATTTAATCAAATTCTCTCTAGCTCGCTAGAAGAAACATCATTCTCAACCAGCAATTGAGTGCGGAACACTAGCAAATTGAAAATAAATTTTCAAACAATTACACGTAGAAATCAAATCAATGTGAGTATCAAGAGAAAAAAAAAATTAAGGGTAACTTAATTTTTTAGCATCTCATTTGCAGAAAAAATCTATTAGCTGAATGTACTTTTTTTTTTTTTTTATTGAAAGCAAACTCAGAAAGAAAATGTAAGCACACTAACCTATATTCACATTTTGTGTCGAGAAAATTTCAACTTTAATCTAATCCAACTCAACCTCAAATTAATTTGAAATGAAAATTTTCAATACTAACTTATTCTAACCCTAATTTACCCAAAATCTAAATTGGGATAACTTGTCCAAATGGCACCGATACAATTTACTATTAAAGAATTTTGAAAGTGTGTTAAAAAACCCGGTTTTTTTTAAAGAGGTATCGCATGTGTGCACTTTTGTTTTCGGTGCAAAGATCTTTATTGATTAAAATAGCTAAATTTCTTAACACACAATAAATGTGCTCAAAACCGGCACCGTCTTATCCCCAAACCAGCGGCGCAAACCAGCGGCGATTTGTTCTAGATTCGCCCTATAAGTACCCAATTTCAATTTTATTTCCTTTTCCTCTTCGAAATCGGAGGACAAATCCAAATCGGAGTCGAACTGCTTTTATTACTGTTCTAAAACGACGCCGTGGCAGTTCTCGAAAGCCACATTATAAATAACCCCCTCTCTGTCCCTCTTCGTCAATACTCTTCATTACGAGAGTTACAACTTGCAGAGGCAAAAAGCGAGAGGGAGACAGAGTTGAGAGAGAATGTCGACGAAGAAGATAACGTTGAAAAGCTGTGACGGAGAAACGTTCGATGTGGATGAGGAGGTGGCAGTCATGTCGCAGACCATAAAGCAAGTGATTGAGGATGTCGGTGCCGACAACGCGATCCCTCTCCCAAACGTCTCCGGCAAGACCCTTTCGAAGGTTCTAGAATACTGCAATAAGCACGTCGAAACCACCCCTGACGCCGAAAAGGCAACCTTCTCCTCCGAGAAGGACGACGACCTCAAGACCTGGGACGCCGATTATGTCAAAGTTGACCAGAACACCCTCGTTGACCTCATACTGGTATACACACGCACTCTCTTTCTCTTTTGAAAATATCCGCCCAGTTCAATTAGCTCCTGTTTATATGGTTATACTCTAGCAATTACTTTCTACTTCAATTATTTGTGAACTTTTTAGGGTTTTGTTTATTGATTTTATTGTTTTTTTTCTTCTTGTTCGAATTTTTCCTCTCCTTTATTGGGAATAATGCATTACTCAAGAATTTTATGGTTTTTATCCAATGATCTTTCGCTCGATTTTGGGTTTTCTTTTTCTTAGTTTTTTTTTTTGGAATAAATGTTGTTCCTAGGCTTTTAAAGTTTGTTTAATTTTGTTTGGCTTGAGAAATTAATTCCTTTTCAGAAGAGATTTAGGGTTTTGTTTATGATTTTGCCTGGGATTTTCTTCTTTTTCCATCTTTCTATTTTATAATCACTCTCTATGACTTGGCCAACTCTTTCATTCTGTTGGTTTCTTTAAATAACGATTGTCTGGTTTCTTTAAATAATGATTGTCTTTCGGTTTAATTCTTTCACGATCATGGTAGATAATGTGAACCATAATGATTGCGACTTTTTAGTTTTGCCAATCAATTGTTATTTTCCGATTACAGGAGAAAAGTGGAAAGATAGGTTTCATCTTAGATTTATCACTCGCCAGTTGTTTGTTTTAAACTACTAAGCATACTAACAGATTAGTGTTCAAGTCTTCAAGATACATGAGGATTGGCTATTAAGCCCAATATCTTATCATTGTTTGTTTGAGTGGGTTATGTTTAGTATCATTCCTGCTTGTTTACATGGGCCTTCTATGTTGTTTGGATTGCATGTTTGATTATACTTTTGCATATTACGATCTAGACGATCACCCAATGCATTGATTTAACATGTCCTTTGTTTGCAATTTGTCCTTTCTAATTGCAATTTGTCTCTTGATAAATTGATATGTTACTTCTAATTGCATTCTTTGTCTTGATAATAGAGGACTCGTAGAAAGAACCTTGAAAGTTGAAAAGTATCATGTAATTTGTTTAATTTGTAAAATTAAGTCATATAACTTGTTTAAGACTGGTGTTACATGTTGTTTTGATACAAATGCTCTGTATGTTTGTTTTGAAGATATGTAACATGCTGCAATGAACCTTTACGTAACTGGTTTTGATTGGCATTCTGTTGCCATTTATCTAACCTTGCAAAATTTTGATTGTCTTCCCACTTGACGTGTATTATTTTATTGCAGGCAGCAAACTATCTGAACATTTCTAGCCTGCTGCATCTGACTTGCCAGACTGTGGCTGACATGATCAAGGGAAAGACCCCGGAGGAGATTCGCAAGACGTTCAACATCAAGAATGACTTCACTCCGGAGGAAGAAGAGGAAGTCAGGAGGGAAAAACCAGTGGCCTGACATGATCAAAGGTAGGACTCCGGAGGAGATTCGCAAGATATTCAACATCAAGAATGACTTCACTCCGGAGGAAGAAGAGGAAGTCAGGAGGGAAAACCAGTGGGCATTTGAGTGACAGAGAACACAATTGTCGCAATGTCTATGTTTGTGATTAGGAATGTCGATATTATGGTAAGGGGTGCTGATGTTCCATTTTAGGTGGGAGAGAGAAGTCAACATTGTCTTTCTCTTCTGGTTATTACGGGACTGATTTAATTTTCACGAAATAACATATGGATTATCATAGGGATATGGTGGTATACAGTTTCATGTTTGCAAAAATTGTGTTCCGATTTGGTTATTGTGTTTGTCTGTCTACTGATTGCTCTAGCCAGGACATTAAAAAGTATGAGTCCCTTCGTATTTCAGTTGCTGGGTCATGTGATATGATGGTGTTGTTATCTTGGGAGGTCATATTTGAAAGTTATGTTTCAGTGCTAATAGAGCAGAGAAACTTTGTCACCTTGAAGGGTTAAGCCTTGAATCTAAACGATTCTTGGTCTTGGCTGAGAAGTTAGCCTTGAATCCAAACGATTCTCCGCCTGGCTGAGAAGGGTTGAATTAAACCCAGAAAAAATGATTTCTTGTTTTTTTTTTATTCTGTTATAAGATTTTTCTAGTTAAGACTTGATCGAGTAGCAAGATCAGGATCCCATGTGGACCATGACCTAGCAAAAGAAGAATGCCTTTGAGCTCTTTCAGGTTTTTCCTTAATGATCCCTGGGGGTGGGGGTGGCATTTCATCTTCCTAGGGCTAAGAATCTACTGTCGTTGCTAACTGTGGCAAAAGCATTGCACTGTCACTTTGGAGGCGGATTCACGATTTGCCACACAATACTTGTCCAACAATAAAAATAAAACAAATATATTGAATTACTGATCTCCAACCATACAAATTCAACCCAACTTCTTCACAATTCTTAAAACTGTCTCGAATCGCGATCAATTGTCCACAAACCCTACGTTACAAATCAAAGAAATAAAAGCCTTCGAAATTGAAGAAGAAACTCAGCGATTGCAGCGAGAAAGAAAAAACTTTTTCCCAACTACAAAGACAGATCCCAAAACCAGATCTGGTGTTATGTTAGATAAGGAGAAGATAACAAAAAAATACTTCAGTAAACCTCCAACAAAGAAGATAATTGAAAAGAGAAGAAAAGAAATTTGAAAGGAATATTAGAGTAAAGAGAGAAAATCGAGTGTTGGAGTTGAGGGTTAGCAAAAAAAATATCATGTGTTGGGACTTGGGCAAGTACTTAGGCATGAGAGAGATATCAGATAGAGAGCATTAGTTACAGTTCGTTGAATTTTTTGGTAATCCAGTTCCTTTGCTATAAGAGGAGAAGTGGTAATCTGTATTTAATCAGAAATGCAGAGTTTACAGGTAATTAAGAATTTAAGATCTGTAAGCTTGTTATTTTCTGGATTTTGAGTCGGAATTGGAATAGACCCAATGTTCTTACAGAATCAGGGCAATCTTAGCAGTCTCTGTTGCTGTATGTTTATTCCTCTCTTTTTTTTAACAGGAGGCAATTGCAGCACCAGATAATAAAAATAAGGAGGCCATTGCGTTATTGCAACATTCTACAATATCATAAATGATAATAAGTTCAAATAACCAAAAAGTCAAAAACATCAGCAAAGGAATTAAACTCCAAAAATAAAAAACGTATGCAACAATCTACAAACCAAAGCAACAATTGCTACTCTTGAAGAAAATCCCCTTTTAAATTCTAAACCATTGTGCAGAATTATTAGCTAATTAAGCACTAATATCATGCATAAAAACTCGGTAGAGTTCAGAAGATGCTTTTGCAGCACAGAGTCTGGCAATAAGATCAGTTTTCTTGTCCTCCGGTTTTCGACACTTCTCATCAAACTCATGCACGAGGTCATCCACGTCTTTATTTATAAACAAAAACAAAGATTTTTCATTAAAAAACTGAAAATTATCTGTTAACCCAATTTTTTTAATAATAAAATAAATGTTCAATACAAAGTACAAACATTATATTATTTCTACACCTTACAAATCCAAATACATGTCATTTCTCATACGGAAAAAAAAATAAAACAAAAATTTAAGAGGTTAGTTGGAGGTTAGTTGGGTAATTAGCAAGTTTATCTAATATACTTATATAAAACATAAAAACCTAATGTAATAGGGAGCGATGACGGGGATTTTGTGGGGTGAAGATTGCTCCCTTTGTCCTTGTTCTCGTTCAGACCGAAAGTTTTTAAAAATCTTCATCCCCATTCCCATGGGGATAAAATCCCCTTCATACCTGTCCCGGATGAGTCAAAGAATTTCGAAGCTTCACTGAAAACGAATTATTTTGTCATCCCTATTACGCACCCATCTTCTTCATTTTTTTTTCTCAATATATTTGCTTATATCTTCTTTCTTTTCCAAGTCACTTGAACAATAAGCATTTCTACATTCTCTCACCTAGTAAGGGTTGCACTGTCGCGAGGTGTTGGTAGGTTGGTGCGGCTGATTGAAGTGTGTGTGTGTGTGTGTGGGTGGGGGGGGGGGGGGGGGGAGCGGCGAGAAGGTGGCTTGCCTCTGCGCTAGACACTTTTTATTTTTGTTGGTTTTTTTTTCAAATCCCACATTGAAAAAAAATGCCTTATTGTAAATAGTTCTAATCCTATATCATTTATGTGTCAAAAAGGTGTGGGTACTAGTTGTTATAAATAGGGTTCTAAAAGTTTTTTTTATCTATAGCTATCTCAAATCTTATAGCATTAAAATAACGAAGGGTTAGATTATTTGAGAAGGTGTAACAGGGATTTGGGATAGTGAGAGTTAAGAGAGATTTACAAATTTTATACCATCTAAAAATTTGTATTGTAGTTGATTTATTAGTGGAGTTTGCAATTATGGATGTAGGTCTGTTGAGGACGAACCACGTAAATTTTAGTGTCCGTGTCTTTTTAATTTTCTCTTTGTGGTTACATGATTTTATTTTCTGTGGATGTGTGGATTAAAATCCTAACAAATGGTATAAGAGCTTGGTTATGTTTGTTGTCTCAAACGCATCGTCGGACCTGTTTGTAGAAGTTGCCTACATCGTTACTATTTGTTGTGTCTGTGCCACCATGTCGATAGATATACCTAAATTTGAGATTTCTTTCTTTAATGAAAAACAATTTTACTCCATGGCAAACTATAGTTCAAAATCTTTTGGTACAAAAAGATATTGATTAGGTCGTAGAGGAAGAAAAGGTAAAAAGGATGACTAATAGAAAGTGAGAGATCAAGTAAATGTGTTGAAGGAAACTACAACTAAAGATTTCTGGGATAAGCTCTAGAGTATCTACGTGTCGAAGTCTTTGATAAACAGATTGTGTTTTAAGATGAACCTCTACTCTCTAAATATAGAAGAATTTATGTCTTCATGATCACTTGGATGAATTTAACAGGCTAGTGTCTCAATTGTTGAATGCAGAAGAAACATTGAAAGACGAGAAGGCATTGCTCTTGTTATCATCCTTGTCAAGATCCTACAAACCATTAGTACAAACAATATTGGTGGGCGAATCGATATTGAGTTTAGATGATGAGACCTCGCTCCTGCGTGAGAATAAAAGGTTGATGAGAAATAAGAGCTTGTCTAATGGTGATCAAGCACTATCTGTGGAGAATTCTAATCGAGGGAGGAGTTAATAGAGAGAGAATCTCAAAGGGGAGATCTTTATCTAGGCCTAAAGACAACAATGAAAAGAAATTTTACTACTGTAGAGAGATGGGCTACATCCAATCCTATTGCAAACAATTAAGAGAGGACATGGCTAACTTCAAAAAGTTTGAAGAGAAACTCAATGAGAATAAAAAAAAGGATGACTCCAATGCAAATTTGGTTTCTGAATATGATGAAGAAGTTGTACTAATATTTAAAGATGATGAGAATGAAGAAAATTCTTATGAGAGTGAAGATAGTTGAGGTATGTACCTACGTACGACTACAACATAATTTCATTAGGTAAGTTAGATTCATGTGGGTACATATATTCGGGTCATGGAGGTTGGTGCAAGATGTACAATCATGATGAGGTGATTATTCAAAACAAAAGGGATGAAAGACTTGTTTGAATCTTGAATAGTCACTCTGTTAGTGGAAAGCTTGGAGGTGGTAAAGTTAGTGGACCTAAAGTAATCTTGTCTATTCATAGGAAGACAAACAAGTGTGTGAGGCTTGCTCAAGCGATTGAAGTGTTTACGGATTTGAGTCGAGAGAAGAATTTGTTGAGATATTCATCAAATCCTACATTGGAAAAGAGTATTATTGTAAATATTTCTAATCACACATCTTTTATGCATCAAAATGATGTGAATACTGGTTATTATAAATAGAGATATACACGTTTTTTATTTGTAGCTATCTTAAGTGTTGCAACACAAGAATAATTAAGGGTTAGGTTATTTGAGAGGGTTTAGGGTTTTAGGATTATGAGAGTTGAGAGGGTTTTAGAACTTTTTTACCATCCATAAAATTGTATTTCGGTTGATTTATTAGTTGAGTTTGTTACCGTGGACGTAAGTTTGTTGAGACTGAACCATATAAATTTTGTTGTCATATTTATTTAATTTTCTCTTTGTAGTGACTTGATTTTATTTCATGTAGGTGTAGGGATTAAAATCCTAACATTTTTTAAAAGCAAAAACAAGCTATTATTAATCAGCATTAGAGAGGCAGAATATACACAAAATATCCCACAAAACAAAGGGGATAAACTACAGGAAAAACCCCATCCCCTGCGCACACACGCGATAACAAATACAAAAGAATAAACCCTCAACAAACACAAAAACAACCTAACCAATAAATGTAAGATTTTTTGTCGCTTGGGGACCCTTTAATAGTTTGGCACCTGCAAGTTTTCAGGTTTTGCTGCTATTTGTAATGAATCTGGTGTGTTCAATTTAATTTTGGGCATGTTATTTCGGTCTCATTAAATTTGTTGAAGCTCAATTTGATTTTGCGGTACATGCAGCTTTTATTATCTATGAAAAGTAAAAGTAAGATAGTGGGAAAAATTAAAACAGCGCAGTCTTATTTTTTTACTTTTACTTTTGGAAAAAGATATATAATATTTGAGTGCACTATTAACATGCCCTTCTGAGTTAAAAATTGAGGATCCTGACTACGGCCATGAAAGCACGATGTGTAACAAAAGTATAAACTTATAATTGTAATCTTACATTAAATTTTTTATTTTATTTTATCATATTTGTATCGAATTCTCGACACTCAAACAATAACATAACACTTAAACACTCCAAACTATATATCAAAACAGCATGAATATTCCGATCTATATGAAGCAGAACCATAAAACCAATGAAGCGGTCTGCAGTCCCACTTGAGCGAGTACATCAGCTAATTAATTAGCCTCCCTTGGGCTCTTCGCCAAGGCTATAGTATCATCCAGTAGTACTAAAATTTTGATTGCATATGAGATTTTTGCTAATAAGGCCAACGCTGGCAACGCAACAGTTCATACTTTTTCATCAATAAGCTTCTCTCTTCTTCCCACTTGTCCCTATCTTCATCATATTTATCTTTGAGTTTCTCCTTCTTTTCCTTCAACTTTCTCGTGTAATCTTCCTTGTTCTCTTTTTTCGCTTTCTTCAATTCTTGGTCACACTGTGTTTTGTAATCTCCATACTTGTTTCTTGTTACCTCCAATAATTTGGTCAAGTACAAAATTTTCTCTTTATCACTAATTTGCAGTAAAATTTCCTCTTCATCATTAATATTCCTCTTTGTGGCTTCAAGTTCAACTTTTTCCTTCTTCAAGTCATCACTGATATCCTACAAGCATGATTTTAAATTCACAATTAATATTCAATGCATAGATGTACAGAACTATAACAAAAAGTATATACATATATATTATAAATATAAAAAAATACTCAAAATCAAATATTTATAGAAGAAGGGATAAAAAAGATTAATTGCTAATTAGAAGGAAACAGAGAGTTAAGCGCACTCACAGTTAATACTATGACCAAGTTGACGACAATAGATACTATTGCAAAGCAAAAGATGAAATTGATAAAACGATTTTTGTTGGCCTCAACAAGAAAGCAAAGGGCAAAAAGCAAAGCAATGTGTAGGCAGCAGATCATAAAAGAGTAATAACTCCTGCTTGCTGCCATTGTCACACCGACTCTTTCACGAGTGCAACAACGAAACAAGCAATTCCTCCACTAAAAGCAGCGAGGAGCATGATCTCACGTTACATATTTATACACTTTAGAGAATTCTTGAAAGCGAAATGATATGGGCAAAAATGTCCTACCCAACAAAATTCAGACATGTGGACCGTGACATGACACGATGATGACTTGCAAACCTAAACGGTGGTTATATGACACAATATAGTGGTTACAATGACGTGATTTGCTGATCTAAAAGCATAAGACGCAGACCCAAAAGCATGGGATACAGACCTAAAAACATGAAGACAAGACCTTTGATGGGACCAATTCCAGATCCTCTGAAGATAAGATCCCCAAAACCTATATAAAGAGACTCAAGGCCTCATAAATGCAAGCCTTCACAACCAAAACCACTTAGGTTCTCTCTTGTACTTTGGTATTTCTCTAGCCTTTCCTTTCATTTCACTTCGGTACACTTATTGACTTCATAATCGAAGGGTTCTTTTTGGAGAACCAAACTCTATGTGGCTTTTTTTTTTTGCAAGGGTTCGTGTATTAAACCGACATGGACACAAAAACATGGCCAACACCAAACATTTCATCCAACCCAGGTCTAGTTTGACAACATTACTCTCAACCTTCTATTCGGCATCAAAGGCCAAGCCCTTGCAGACTTTATCGTAGAGTGCACATTTCATGATTGTCCTACATAAGAGAAACAGGTCGAACCTCTGTCTAAACTACCCAGATGGAAGCTGTTCGTAGATGGGTCTTCCAATGCGTCAGGCAAGGGCGCCAGACTCATCATCATCAGTCTTGAAAACTTTACAATTGGGTACGTACTCCAATTCAACTTCAAGGTTTCCAACAACAAAGCTGAGTACGAAGCTCTTCTTGTAGGAATGAGACCTTCTATGTCTCTTATGGTTGAAGCATTAGAAGTCTTTAGCGACTCATAGTTGGTGGTGAACCATGTTTTAGAGTATGAAGCCGGATGAGAGAGAATGATCAAATATTTAGATAAGGTAAAAGAATCGGCTAAAAACTTCAAGAAGATTAAAGTGACTCGAGTAACCAGAGCATAAAATGCCAAAGTCGATGCCTTCACACAATTAGCATCCTCGAAGACCTCAGACTTACCCCGAACTGTATATGTCAACTTTTGGTTTGCTCCAACACTGAAGATGTCAAGGTAATTGATATAGGTGACATGTCATAACATAAATATAGAAGTAACAAATTTGAAATTTGAGAATATGAAATTAAGATTTTAATATTATATTAAATTTATTTGTAAACAAAAAATATGTTGTAATAGTTTTTATCACAAATTAAAATAGAACATGTAATGAAAACCAATACATTGCAATACTGAAATTTAGTATATTAATAGAAGTAAAAAAAAATTATATTTACTGTGAAAGCTCTTATTTTCTTCTTTTATATTTTATATTTCAATTTCATAAATTTAACATATGAAAATAATATTGTTAGTTAAATATGTAGTAATCTTTATTTTGGGATTTTTGCAAGGTTTATAAGTTGACTCTTATATTTTTTTAATTGTAATTTAAAGTAAAATATGTATGAAACAGTAACTTAATTAGTGTAACTGAAGAACATATTTCATATAATTAATTATATCTTTATTACACGTTTGTTATAGTAATAAAATAAATTATTATTTTTTCCAAATCAATTGATTAGTTGCTATTTATATCGTAAAACATTATGTTTTGTGGTTTTTGTTATATAAAATAATTTATTTAGTTAAACTTAAATAATTTAATTATGATGGGTGACTTTTTTCATTATCATAAAAATTAATAAATATTTTATGAGAAAAAAACTAATGTCAATTTTAACATATTCAAAGCTTAATATAAAATCAACAATATTCTCATTAAAAAACTATAAAAGATTTTTTTGCGTCCTCACATGTTCCACATGTACGATTATGATTAAATATGTGTTTTGTTTCATTTTAGTGATTAAGATTGTTTTTTTTTATGTAGTCTTTTTTTGGAGTAAAATGTTTGATAATAAACAATTTATATTCTTTAACTTTTATTTTTATGAGTGAAACTCATTCGTGTGAGACCATGCATAAATGCCAAGCTTGTAATGGCTTCTTGTTATCTTTAAATATTTGGTTTGATTGAAAGTTTTTATTATATACTTGAACAAAATGCGCGGTGTTGATTAACGAAATTAAAATTATGTGTGTAAATGAGTACTCTATTTCGATTAAAGTATATCATTCAATTTCAATAAACCCCTAATGTTCTAGTATTTAATATCATAATTTTGATATGAAGCTATGATGTAAAATCATTAAACAAGGTTTCTAGTCGTTATTATATTATATATCTTTATACTTTATAATTTTTGTTAAAAATATTTTATACATAATTTATCTAGTAAAACTAATTAAACAATTAAATCAAGAAGGGTACTTTTTGTCATCATCATAAAAAAATTATATAAAGAATTGTTCATTAACATAAAACTAATATATAAATGTAATGAATGATTCTAGTCATTATTTTTTTAAAATTATACATAATTTAATTTCAAATATGATAAAAAAAACATTTTGCTTTAAAAAATAACATAATTTTTTTGTTAGTTAGTATCAAACTCTTTTATTTGCTTAGGTTCAACTAATAAAATTAAAATGAGTGTCATCCAATTATTATTTTAATTTTGTATGTTTTTTTAATCATTATTATAAAATATTAAACAAATAATTTATTTATCTAAATTGACATGAGCTATTTTTATCCATGATGATGAAAAATATCATTATAAATTTATTATGTAAAATTCAATTTGTTTAGTTAAGATGATTTTTTAAGTCGTTTATGCAAAATAAAATTATACATAAGTTTCTTTCAAACTTTGGCGAAGTTATTATTTTACATTTTTTTTAAACTAAATGAAAATAAAGTTATTATTTTGCATTGAAAAATAGAAATATGATTTGCTCTTATAGAAACTTTTATCATTTTTTATTGATCAATAAATAAATATAGTTTTATTATACACTTGCTCACTAAATTTAATCAAATTCAACTATTTTAACATTTTTAGAGTTTAGAAATTATTATATGAGTAAAAGATTTAATGCTTTATTTTTCATTATCAATAATTTTTTTTGAATATTTAATGAACTTATTATCTTTATTAAATCAATAATTAAACATTAAATTAATATATCAATATTTTTTTAGATTATAATGTTGAAAAAAACCTAAGCTACAAAATTTTATTGAATATCTAATTTAAGTTTGTTTACTATTTAATTGTTAAGTTGATTAGATTTTTATACTAAGTTTCTATAAAATAGATTTTTATATTTAATTTTTATTGGTTGAGATTTATTTAATTAAGTTTTTATAGAGTTTATAAATTGAGCTTTATATCTCACTTAATTATAAAACTAAAACTACGTAATTTTATACTTGAATTTGAAAAAAGAGTGATACACACTTTTTTGTTTAAAAATCGATAATAATTATATATAAAATTTAATTTTTTCTGAAAAAAGAGAGAAAAATTAAGTCCACCTAATATGTTTCAACAATGAGAGTCATGAAAAAGGCTAGACAGGCAATTTTTTTTCATTATTAGGATGAACATGAGCATATATTCATGATGACTATATGTTCGGAAAGTGTTTTTTTTTATAGCAAGTAGGTACAGTTAATTAGTAGCAACCTTAACGCCAAAAATTAATGATGACAAAAAACCTGTGGCAGAGTATGGTGGTATTTCAAAATCACCTTCATTCGTATCAAAAGAGTTCTTTTGGCCGTTTGAGATAAAAGTCCTAAGCCAAAAGGCATAGTAGGTTTATTTTTAAAAAAAATATGTTAAAATGTGTGCATAATTATATGTGATTTGCTCGATTTGTATAATAAACTCTAAATTTTTTTTCAACATATAACAAACTTATGGTTTGTATTATTAATAAAAGATGAACTTTCGTTAATTAACTTCACCATTTATCTATCACCCTACAAAGTTTTATAACGATTGAATATCGAAAAATCCTTCATTAAAATTGTTAAAGTTCATTACAAAAATAAGCCCTTTACTACTGTATTTATCAAAATTCGACAATCGATATAGAAATCAGATCACATCAATATATTCATTGATTTTTTATTTATGTATCTATAAAATTTCATGATAATAAAAAAACTTTCATCTGAATTGTTAAAATTCGTCAAAAAATCAAATTTTGATTGTCGAATTTAGACAAATGTGATGGTCACCTAATGACTTGCCACGTCGAAATCTATGGGTTTGCAACTTTTTATGATGAACAGGGATTGAAAGAATGTTAATCCACAGTGACCGAAATTGTCAAAAATGGCACACCTGAAGGCCAAAAGTTGAAGACGCTGATGTCATCGCTTACATCAATAAGTTTCATCACCCTATGACATCACCTCGTGACATCAACAATTGAAATCAACCAATGAGAAAGTGGCATGTTTGACTCAAATCAACTTGTCCAGTTAATTTTGATCGGTTAGTTTAACACTTTGATCAATGGGTTTAACAACTTTAAAACCGATTTTTAATCTAACAAAATCAATTTTTAAAGTTTTTTAATGTGTTCTTTTCAAATTTGGATTCAAAATTTTAAGGTTATGCTTTAACATACGATTTATTTCACAAATCGATTTATCAATTTCAAGCTCGATTTTGAATATGAATATATGATGTGGGGTAATTTTACTCTGTCAATGATGAATCGATAAGTGACACCTTCCGAAAACTGAAACATAATTTCACAAACTTAGTCAAATAACCAATCGTACACTTACACGTGACATGGACAAAAAAAAAATAATCACACTTAAACCTTAAAAATATTATGGTCAGCCACATTAAATACTCCACAACAGTTATGCACAAATAAAATTATTATCCTGACATTCAATCTAAATAACTCTCAATATTATTATCTCCTAATCGCACATGACATTATTACAATTAATATCCCTAATAACCACAACATTATTTTTAGTGACTTAGTTTCCTCTAACCTCTCCCATTCAAATTATCATTTAAGCGGTCAAGTTACTCACCATGGACTCGACCCTAATTTCCAACAATATCAATTATTATTAAAAAGTAATTATGAATTACAAAAACTACCTAAGGGTAAAAAACAGTTATGTAGAAGAAAATAAAGTGACACATAGTATTATCAGAGCGTTTTTTTTTAAAAGATTGGGTAATAATAATATATAAAGATTAATTTTTTCTGAAAGAAAAAGAGAGAAAAATAAAGTCCACCTAATTACTTTAGCCTTTTTATTCTGTGCTAACCCAAACTGCCCCATCCTTGGAGTTGGGGGAGGTTGGGTCTGTCTTGTGCCTGGCTCGGTGGTTCTGAACTCTTCAGCCTAAAATTTCATGGTCGCGTCTGTAATTAATTACTCTTTCTTTTCTTTTTTCTTTTTTTTTAGTATTCTTTTGAATATGTTTCAACAATGAGAGTCATGAAAAAAGCTAGACAGGCAATTTTTTCATTATTAGGATGAACACGAGCATGTATTCATGATGACTATATGTTCGGAAAGTGTGTTTTTTTATAGCAAGTAGGTATATTTAATTAGTAGCAACCTTAACGCCAAAAATTAATGATGACAAAAAAAACTGTGGTAGAGTATGGTGGCATTTCAAAATCACCTTCATTCGCATCAAAATAGCTCTTTTGGCCGTTTGAGATAATAATCCTAAGCCAAAAGGCATGGTAGGTTTATTTTTAAAAGAAAATGTTAAAATACATGAATAATTATGTGATTTGATGGATTTTTATAACAAATTCTGATTTTTTTTAATATATAATAAGTATAAGGTAAATTTCTGTTAATTAATTACTGTCTATCTGTACTTATTTGAGTGCGAGATTGACTTATTTTTACTTTCAATAAATTTTATAAACCATTTAGAAATCATCCAACAGTTTATTCGAATTTTCTACTTAGTGTGTTATTTTTGTGATTTTGAATCTTTAATAGTAAAAAAAAATAAGAAAAGAGTAATTTTTTAGTAGTAGTTTTTTTTTTTATCATAGTAGATCACATATATATTTATGTGTGTATAAAAAATTATGATCAAATCTCTTGTGTTGTTAAGTTTTTAATAGAAATACTTAAAATAGTTATATTGTAACTAATTGAAACCATGGAGCTTAATATGTATTAAAAAAAAAAACTCATGATTTGTTATGAAAATAGTTTAATCGATAAGGTAAAAAAAAATAGTTGGTTAGACGTGGATTTCTAACTGAAAAAATAAGGCATAGTAGGTTTATTTTTAAAATAATATGGTAAAATACATGCATAATTATGTGATTTGATCGATTTTTATAACAAATTTTGATTTTTTTTTCGATATATAATAAGTATAAGGTGAACTTTCGTTAATTAATTCTACTATTTATCTGTACTCATTTGAGCGCGAGATTGACTCATTTTGACGCTCAATAAATTCTATAAATCATTTAGAGATCATCCAACAATTTATTCGAATTTTCTACCTGAGTGTTATTTTTGTGGTTTTTAAATCTTTAATAGTAAAAAAATAAGAAAAGAGTAATTTTTTAGTAATAAATTTTTTTTTATTTTTTTTATCATAGTAGATCAAATTTATTTTTATGTGTGTATAAAAAATTATGATCAAATCTTTTGTGTTGTTAAGTTTTTAATAAAAAAAATAGTTATATTGTAATAAATTGAAACCACAAAGTTTAATATGCATTAAAAAAACTCAAGATTTATTATGAAAATGATTTAATCGATAAGGTAAAAAAAACAGTTGGTTAGACGTGGATTTCTAACTGAAAAAATAATTGAGATGAATGTTTCCATATACACTGCATACAAAAATATTAATGCATTTATTGGAGCAATCTATAAGTAATGTTTCTGGCGATTGATTAACTTCTACTTTCAGCATAACTCAATGCTGGTATCACCCTTGTAACAGCATTTTGAAATTATTAAAGGAAGAAAAAGCATTTTGAAATTCAATAATTAAGAAGGTAGGTACTGATGGGAAAAATTTTAGGTCATAGGTATAATCAAAAGGATTGATGGCGTGATGTCGATAAATGAGAATTAAACAATTTTGGATGTTATTTTAAGATAATCTTTGAAAATAAGATAAATGATAGCCTTTTTTTTTTTACTTAAATAAACCTAACATACTAAATTTTGTCACTCAAAATCTTGGTAGAAAGAAAGATGATGAAGTAGTATTGTGGGCTCTTCGCATGCTGTAGATAGCATTGATAGGTTATTACTAGGGAAGAGCTTAAGGTTGTTGATCATGGCATTTCAAAGGAAAACAAGTTTTTGATCTAAGTTTATCCAACTTCGGAGAAGTGTAACGCAAGGGAGAGCAGTTTATCAAAGATTGTACTTTGTCTTCTTTATGATCAAACTTTTTTATCATAACACATGAAAATTTTTCCATTAACACAGTCGACATCCTGTGAGGGCAGCCTCCTAAGGACGGGTTTCTATTTTTTAAAGACAACAAGCCACGAGCCATACATAGCCATAACCGATAAATAATGCTGCCTATTTTTCTATTGCTTCCTCAACATCATTCCCAAGGCGTCGTCCTTGAATTAAGTGGGGTCTTAATTGGAAGTCGATTGAAGCTGTCTTTGTTGCTTTCATAATATAATCTATCTTAGTCTTCCATGCCTTTCTTGTTTCTATTGTTGTACTTTTTTTTATTGAAATTAGTGAGATTAGAAAGAAATTTTGCATCATTTTATTATATGTTTAACTTTTAATCAAATAACTAAGAAAGATGAGATAATTTTTGTTTTCAATAACACATGATAATTTTTTTTTTAAAATTAAAAGAATAGCAAGAAACATTGAAATGTAACAAAATTTTTATATAAATTCAAATGTAAACTCAATCTGGTGTTAACAAATTACTAATTTCGTTCGTATCCATAGCACGATAGTCGATGCATTTTTATAATGTAAGAATTATTTTATGTATAGACTTACATTAATTGAGATATATTGGATTTTGTTTTAAAACTGGTTAAGTATCGATTTATCAAGTGAGATATAAAAAGAAATTAATAAAATATTCTATTTATTATGAGCTTAATACTCTAATTTTTAAAATAAATTGTCTAACGAAGGCTTTGTAGGCCATTAGGTTTTTGATGGGAAAGTACCATTGGTTTTCTTTATAAAGAAAGGCTAGGTCTCCCTTTCCTATTCTCTCATCTCTCTCATTTCCTCCAAAGAGCTCTCATCCATTGAGAGCAAGAGCTAAATGAGAATGAGAGGAAAGATATAGATCCTATTCTTGACATAAGGAGTTGTTCATACCAATTGGATTTCACTGTGCTATGGATGTGATAAAGTATACATCTAACTTTCTATTTAAGTGTTATTCATCTTGTTTATGAAAATTTTGGATTATTAATTTAATCTATATGGAAAAACTCTAATATGTGGTCGGTATCAGAGCATCCATAAATGAGTTTAGAATCTTAACTAAATACAAATCAATGATTGAATCAAGATTGATAGAAAGTTTCATTCTAAAGGTTTTTTTTCTTCTGTTGTGATGATTTAATATTGATTTCTAGTTGTATTCTAGATTAAGATTAATCAATTAAATCTATGGTGTTTATGAAGTTTTAGAACAAAAACATAGTCATTATAAACTCTTAAAAGTTATTTGGATATGAAGAAAATTGGATTTGGAAGTGAAAAATAGATAAAAATCGATTGAAATTGATTAAATGCCAATATGACAGTTGATTGTCCTAAGGAAACAATAGACTATCCTAAATATTTTTTGTACAGATATTGCTTGTAATCTACTACACCACAACATAGACAGAGGTTATCATAGTTGACTATCACCTCGTTTTATACAGTTTTCAATTAAAGTACCTAGATTCGTTTTCAAATAACTCAGAACCATTTCTAAGGAAAATGTAAATTCTTATATGATAGCAAAATGACTTTGATTTTAATATATGATCTTACCTATAAAAGTTGTGATTGTATATTAGAATTGAAAATAGAGCATTTGGTTGAAAAGTGACTAATATAAGTAGTCTACACACCTAATATGGTAGATATGTGAATGTTGAAATACATTTTTATAGTCACTTTTATGTTAAGGGTTTTCATAATTACTTATTATGAATTAGGATCAAAAGTGCTTACATGATAATATGTATATGCACTCAATTATGGTTTTAAAGTTGATCAATATTACACTATAATTTACCAAAATAATTATATTATTTAACTAAATAAATTCCTTTAAAAGTGTTTATAAAGATTAAATCGTATAATGTACCTCGAAAAATTAATTGAATATGAATAAAATTAAAATTTTAAGCTGAAAAATCGAAGAAATCGAAGACAATTGACTGTTCTAAAGTATAAAGCCACTGTGCTAAAAAAATGTTTAAAAAAGTGACTAAGTGGCAGCCAAAGTGGTGTACTTAGGCAGCCAATATAAAATGGAAAAGTAAGTGGGAGATGTGGTCCACTAGACATAATGATATGTGGCCACATCGTTCAAACCCTATTATATTTTTGGGTCATGTGTCCATTATGATGGACAGAAGCTTTACATTTACAAAAGCTAGTGTGGCGCGGCTAAAGTCTCTGAAGTCGTGCAGGACAGTAAGACCATGTTTGCTTTATCATTTAAATCAATTTACTTTTAAGTCTTAATTGATAAATCAAACATCTTTTAAATCCTAATAAACATTTATTGGTGACCACGAGTAAAGCATTTGCAAATGTCATTACGAGGTTTTTGTGTTGTTGCATTACAAGTGGGGGCAGCATTATATTAATGCTAGTTCTATCATGGGTTCATGGCCTTTGATGACAACATCATTAGCACCAACCACACCTTGTGAGGTCTTATTTTATTATAATGGCTACCAAGAATTAAAAAGCAGCTGGTAGTCTTTGAAGGTCTAATATATTTCGAGGCAAATTAGAAGATATTTTATCTTCCTCTGCAGTGTATATATAAAGGCCTTTTACTCTTGTGTTTGGTTCGACGAACAAGGCTAAGAAAGAACAACAAAAGTTGCTTGTGTTTTTTCCTCTGGCTCTTCCATCGTATTATTCTCATTAAATTTATGGTAGTTAATTTTGGGTGTTTTAGTTGATTATATGTTGATGTTAATATAAAGACTAAAATATATATCATTCTGTCTTAGGAGTAGCTTCAACCACTTAATTAAGTTATGACGATATATAGATATGATATATTAGACATAATAAAATGTCGTTTGGTAACTCACCTTAAATGGGATTAAAGTAAATTTTGTTGAAGAAAAATTTATTTTAATCTCACTTAAAATTAGTTACCAAATGACGCTTTAATCTCTGTTAAAGTTAGTTAACAAATGGCGCTTAAGATAATAATAGCTAGTCATAAGACTATATGATGACATCTAAAAGGTTACAATTAATTTGTTAAGATGATTACTTTTATCCACATGAAAGTTTTTATTTTTATAAGATAGTGAATTTAAACAATTAAGTTTCCTAAGCCCACAAATATTGAAACTTTGAAATTTTGGTGTTTATGTTCACTAGTTTTATTTGCGGGAAGTTTTTATTTTAATGAGTTAAATTGAATAAAATAGAGATTTTAAATAATTAAATTTTCCTAAGCCAACAAGTATGAAAAATTTGAAGTTTTGATGTTTATGTTCACTAGTCTTATTACTAATGTGTAAGTTCTATGCATTATGCGACTTCTGCCCACATAAAGACATTGAACTTACAATTAAGTTTATTATGGAAGGTTTTTTTTTGAGATAATTACTAGCTTTTGCTTTAATGAGTTAATTGTAATAATATAGTGAATTTAAACAATTAAGTTTTCGCCCACAGGTATAAAAAATTTGAACTTTTGCAATTTATGTTCACTAGTCTTATTACGAATGTGTAAGTTCTAATAACGAAGTTTGATCTCTTATTGAACTACAAGAAAGACTTGTAGCCATTGGCTGTAAATGAGTCTATAAGACCAAAAGAGATTCTGGTAATATAAAATGAAATATGGCTAGGCTTATAGCTAAGGGTTTCACACAAAATTATGTCACTGATTATCATGAAACCTTTTCTCCAAAAGGAATCATTTAGAATAATCATCGCCTTAGTAGCTCATTTTGATTTAGAACTGTATCAAATGGATGTGAAAACAGCATTCTTGAATTGATCTTTTGAAGAAGAGGTATACATGAATCAGCCTGAAGGTTTCCCTTCTAATAAAGGAAGTCACCTTGTGTGCAACCTTAAGAAATCTATATAAGAGTTCGAAGCAAGCTTCTAGACAATAGTATCTCAAATTTGATGAGATAGTAACGTCATAAAGGTTCATCAAGAACAAATGTAATCAATGAATACATGTCAAGGTCATTGAAAGCAATTTTATCTTCCTTATCTTGAATGAAATAAAATCTTGATTGCTGGTAATGTCCTAGGCCTGTTGCATAAGGTTAAGCAGCTAATGCCTAGGCATTCTAAAATAAAGGATCTTGGAAAGACATATGTTCTTCTTGTAATTGAAATCCATAAAGATGGAACTTGTTTTCTGTTAAGACTCTCTCAGAAGACATATATTGACTGTGTTATGGAAAGGTTCAGTATGCAAGATTGAAAACTTTAGAATGTTCTAATTCTTAAAGGTGACAAATTGGGCCCTACACAATGTCCTCAAAGTAAAACTAAGAGAAAATTTATAAGGAATGTGTCAAATGCTATAGCAATTAGTAACCTAAAGTTTGCATCTCTACATTTCTTTTGCAATGAGATTTTCTTGGAAACCTAAAGGATCTAGATTACTTGGTGGCTGAAGTACCCAACAGGTTCCAAGATTTTAAACTGGTTTATGAAAAGTTCTCAAAATCTTGAGATGGTGGAGTATACAAATTCAATGGTTGTGTATTTAATTTAGATAATGGTTATGAATAATAATAAGGTTTTAGAGATTGAGAAATTCATTTGATAAAAGAGATAGTATAAATATTTGTTGAGTCATTATTGGTTATCTCTATTACTAGGCTCATATGATTGTACTGTGATAATAATTATTTTCTAAAAATAATGAAGTATATCACTGAGTCCAAGCTATTGAGGTAAATTTCTTGACAATTAAGGACTTAATAAAGTATGATGACATTACAAAAAAGAACAATAGTACAAATACTTTTGGTTGCTAATGCTTTAACCAATGGTCTTTGTCGTAATGCAATAAAGTGATATGCCATAAAGTATAGGCTTAGAGTATCTTGTGGATATTTTTGGTTAGTGGAAAATATTGCATTTACTTATCTATTTATTTATTCTTTATTATTTACATCTTTTGGTGATGTACTTAATTAAGTTGTTTGCATCTTTTTGGTAATGTATTCAGTTATTTACATCTCCTGATGATGTACCTTGGTTAATATATATTATATGCCATTTAGTTATATATAGGTTGATATCTCTAAAGTTTTTGATATTATTATTATATAATGCATGTGGATATTTATTGTATATTGTGACATGTCATATAGATCTGATTAAAGTCTTAAGACGTGAGTTAGTCTTAAGCAAACACAAGGACATTCTATTCATAACCTTAAGGGTATTTCTTGTAACACAAAGTATATCTCTGTATATTAAAGATAAGGCAATCATGTTTTGTTTAAAACCATAAAGATTTTTTCTAGCGTGCTTGTGCTGCTTAAAGAAAAGAAAATCAAGTGACTGATAAGATGACAACATATAAAATGACCACTTTGTGAATATTGTCTACTTGCTACACTACCATACTGGATCAATGTCGGTAGAGTTTATAGACTCTCGTGACCATTGAAGGTCCCATGTCACTCAAAAGATGTAGTTACCCCCATTATTTGATGTTAGGAACTCCAGTGAATCGGATTGACACTTGGAGAGTCTATATACCAATATTTTTAAAGTTTTACAATTATATTAGCATGAGAGTCGTTTTTGAAAGATAAAATCTATTTTCAAAATTAACAATTAATGCCACCCAAGAGAATGTAAGAATTATTCTGTGTGGGCTTACATTAATCAATGTCTATTGAATTGTCACAAAACTGGCTAAGTAATGATATGTCAAGTGAGACATAAAGGGAGCCTAATAGAGCATTTCTATTTATAGTGAGCTTAATACTCTAATATATCTAATACAGATTGTCCTTTGTTGGGGAAACCCTTGGTTCTCTATATAAAAGAAGGCTAGGTCTCCTCGTATTCTCAACTCAACAAATCTCTCTCATTTCCTCTAAGGAGCTCTCACCCATTGAGAGCAAGAGCTAAAGGAGAAGAAGGAGGGGAAAGCTCTAGATCCTATTGACATAAGGAGTTGTTCAATAGAGCTAAGGATCTAAGGGATGCATCTAACTTTCTATTTAGGTGTTCTTCATCTCATTATGGAAATCTTGGGTTATTAACTGAATCTATAAGGATTAATTCTAACACATAACTCTTTTGAGAACAATAAATTTGTAATATATGAATATTTGTAGGGTATGGACTTTTTTTATATCTTTCTATGGCTTTCACAGAAAGAAACTAATCCAACAAAATACATGGATAAATCTCTACATCAAGAAAATACTGTAGAAATTTTAGCCACCCATATTAACCGAAAAAATCTTTGTTGTGCCCTAAAAAACAGAAGCTTGTTATAGGGTTTCATAGTTGATCATATGGTTTTAGCATTAAAAATAAATCTATAATCATACCAATTACTACTAAAAAGTAACGATGAATTACCAATTACCAGTAGTACTAAAATTTGCAATGCATGAAATTTGCTGAATCCAACGCTGGCAACGCAACTCTTCATACTTTTTCTTCCATAAACGCATCTCTTCTTCCCACTTGTCTCTATCTTCCTCATATTTATCTTTGAGTTTCTCCTCTCTTTTTTCCTAAGTAAATTTTGGTCTGCTCCAAGTAAGTTAGGGAACTTTTATGTATATAGTTTAAGAAGTAATTTAATAATTATTTTTTATGAAAAAAAGAGAAAAATAAAGTCCAGCTAATTGGCCCTAAAATTTCATGGTTTACAGTTAGTTTACACATCCTTAATTAATTACTCAAATCTTAATTCAGTTTTATGACATGAAAAACTCATTTCATTCTCTTTTTTTAGTGTTCTTTTGAATATGTTTCAACAATGTATATATATTCAGAAAAATATGTTTACTGCAATGTATATATTCAAAAATACATAAAAATAAGGTTACCATTACTTCAATATAATCACGGTGATGGAGACTGCAACGCGAACTAGGTCACCCTCTTACTGACAGGATAACTATTTATAAGTGTAAGAGAAGAGGTTTTATTCAATGCTAAACTTAATTAGTGATCATAAAATTATAAGGGTACATTTAATTAGCACACTCACTAATATGGAATGATTTTTTTATTATATTTTATTAAAATATCCAACATATACTGCATACAAAAATATTACTGCATTTATTGGAGCAATATATAAAGAATGTTTCTGACCATATTCAAATCAATAGTTAAGGTAGGCACTGATCAGAAAAATTTTAGGTCATAAGTATAATTAAAAGCATTGATAGCTTAGTTGATTCAAAAGTAAAAATTAAAAATTAAATTTTTATAATGAATGATGAATTATTCATGAAATCACAAAAGTTGCATGATAACCATTAATGTATGAATATTTTCTTTTTTGGGTATATTAACAGGGAGGTAGATCAAATTTATATGGAGAACTCTGAGATAAATATTAGATCATGAGGTCTGAGTCTATATGAATATTTTTAGGGTATATTTTTTTTATATCTTTTTGTGGCTTTATAACTAATCCAACAAAGAGATTTCAGCCACCACATATTCATATTGACCAAGGAAAGTTTGTTGTGCCCTAAAATTTTGCCATTTTTATTGATAATTTGTAGCAGCATTTGGAAAAAAATTTATCTAGCATAGGTCCATGAGAGATACATAGCATAAAGGTCGATTTCACATTTGAATGAAAATAATATATATTTTTTTTTCTCTTCTCATACCATTTAATGGTGATATGGATTTTTGTATCATATATCTCTCATGGACTTATATCAAACAAAAACTTCTCTGGCATTTGACCATTACAACATAAGGAAACAAAAGCTTGTTATAGAGTTTCTAAAGAATTTTCACAACTTGAAGAAATTCTCTCACTCTAGGTGGGGAGTGAAGAGAGTTTGTCACTATATTTATACTGGTAAATGTATATGTGACAAACTATTTACAAGCATATAATTTGGGATTTACATAAATTAATGGCTGAATTAAAAGGATTTTATATGTAATTGACAAAGGAAATCAAGCTAGTTGTACATGGGTCAATGATTTTCCTTGATTCCAGCTTGCCCGTTAATGGCTTAATTAGTAATTAAAAATATCAGTAAGTTGGTCCTTGAGTTGACAAAGCGATTCCTGAGGTTGCCCAATGCTAATTTTTCACAAACAAAATGGTAAACCAAATCTATGTTTTGTGTGCGACCATGAAAAACAGGGTTGACATCAATATAGGGAGCATTGATGTTATCACAATGTAGAATTAGAGGTCTAGCAAGTGGGATACCAATATCACATAGAAGTTCAATGAGCCATGTGAGCTCAGCAGCTGTAGAGGCCATGGAACGGTACTCGGCCTCAGCACTAGACCGTGATACAGTGAGTTGTTTTTTAGCACACCAAGAGATGCAATTGCCACCTAAGAAAGTGCAAAACTCATGAGTGGAACACCGAGTTAATTGGCATCCAGCCCAATCTGCATCTGAAAAGACATAGAAATCTAATGAGCTTTGAGAAGAGATGAGCATACTGATACTGCCAAAATACATCTCTCCAACAAGAAGACGACACGTGGATCATATTGACCCCAAGCTGCAAGGAGACACGCGGAAGACCCAGGCTCGGACAGTTGGGCCTCCAGGTCATGACCGCCCTTCAGGGCATCATTGCCCCCTAGCTGGGCCTCCACCTCACCACCGCCCTCCAGGCCATCATTACCTCCAGGTTGGGACGCCAGGTCATCAAACCGCCTTAACGCATAGACGACTCCCGATCAAGACAGCAAGACAAAGCCCTAACGGACGGCCCCCAGCCACCTAGCTGGGCCTCCTAGGCATCATTACCCAACCCAGTTGGGGCAACATATCACTGCCGCCCTAGGTCAAATGCCGCCTCCAAAGCCCTATAAAAAGGGTCAGGTATGCACTCCAAATGGCCCAACTTTGTTGCTCAACTGAAAAAGAGAGGGCTCGTCCCCTACATATTTTTGCTCTGACTCTAACTAAAGCTTTGGAGCATCCCCGGAGGCACCCCCTCCGGCGACCCCCTAGCTAACCTTCCTCTCCCTGTGCAGATACGTCTGAGTCCTAGCCTCCAACTCACCAACGCACATTTTTGGCATCAACACATACCATAGTCAAATGTTCCACCAAGATAACGTAGAATACGCTTGATCATTTTAAAGTGATCTAGTTTAGGGGCATGCATAAACTGACAAATATAATTTACTGCATAAGAGAGGTCGGGTCTTGTGAAAGTGAGGTATTGTAGGCCTCCAACAATACTTCGATATTGAATAGGATTAGAAAGCACATCAGCACTAAACGATTGAGATCGAATTTTGCTTGCCATAGGTGTAGAGATTGGTTTACAACCAACAATTTGAGCTTTAGCAAGTAAATCACGAGCAAATTTTGCTTGGCAAAGCACAAGTCCAGAATCAAAGGGATGAACTTCAATACCCAAGAAATAATGCAAGCAGCCAAGGTTTTTAATGGAAAATTCAGGCCCAAGTTCACCAATGAACCAATCAATAAAATCAGAGTTGCTACCTGTGAGGATCATGTTATCAACATAGACAAGTAAAAGAAGAGTCCCCGATGATTATGGAATATGAATAAAACCCAAGTTGAGGAGGAAAATGCTGCAACGATCAAACCATGCACGTTGGGCTTGCTTTAATCCATAAAAAGCTCGTGTAAGTCGACTAACATGTGTGGTTGCTCCATGAAAACTGGTTCAGAAAGATAACCATGCAATAAGGCATTTTTTCCATCTAATTGGCGCACACACCACTTCTTAATGGTTGCAACTGTGAGAACAACTCGAACGGTAGCAAATTTTACCACTGAAGAGAATGTTTCAGGAAAATCAATCCCATCAATTTGGAGAAACCCCTTGGCAACAAGGCGAGCTTTTAGTATCAGTAAGTGTTATCCTTAAGGTCTCAAATTTACAAGCTTACATGACAATCAATCAGTAAGTGTTATACTTAAGGTGTGACCGTTTCCTACCATAACTCCATTTTTCCCATTATAATAAGGTCTCAAATTTACAAGATTACTAAAGTCTCCAGTCATGACAGCCTCTGCACCGGTGTCAGGAAACCATTCAGAATTGTTATTCTCATCGATTGTTATTGTTGCCAAGGCTTGAAGGGCATCACCATCTTGATACGCATGGTTGAAGCGCTTAAAGCATTTTAGAGCGGTATGGCCACGCTTGCCACAAATCTGACAGATCATATAAAATTTGTCTCCGCTTTTTGATGGTGTTAAAGCTTCAACTTGTTCTTGTCTATTTTTTGAATGAAACTGAGAACCACCTCTTGACTTATTGTTATCATTTACCTTTAGAGGTAAAACGGGTTGGGCTATTCCATTTCATTGTTAACTTTCTGACCAAAGCAAAGCCATTAAGTTGACTTCGTGCTTCATGAATTTGTAAGAGAGGAATGAGAGATGGAGTTGGAGGCTGAAGCATTGAAGTGACAAAATTATCATAATTTGGCCCAAGGCCTTGAGGAAACCAAAAGACTTTATTTTTATCAGGAATGGTCTTACCAATTGCTGAAAGATCATCACAAAGAGCTTTGAATTTTCTGCTTTTGTCATTCAAGGAATCAGTACCTTTCTGCAACATATTTTTTCATTATCACTACCTTAATAAAAAGAAATATATTATAATTATTAATTAGTAAATTGAAAGTTACCAAACCGCCCACTTGGGTCAACTTCACAGACCTTGATTTCAATACAACCAGTACACTAAACTTAGCTATCTCATTAATTAGTAGTCCATTATTATCTGATCCCTTAACCTTCTCTTGATTAGTGATTTACCATTATATCCTTTTGCAATTGTCATACCTTCTAATCATCAATGTTTAATGGACCCACCTTATGTTTAATTATTTTTTTATCAAATAAACATCAATTAAAAGGTCCTTTCAAAAGGATCGTCTTACATAGGTTAATCTTTCTATTCAACTTATATATAATTAAATAATAAGTATCTTACTTTTATCAAACTTTTTTTTAGAAATATTTATGAAAAGAGACTTGAAAGATTAATTTTATATAAAAAAATAAATTAACGGAAGATATACATATGATAAAACTAAAATTTATTAACTTAAGTTTTAGAATAAATATAATTTTTTTTTATGCCAAAAACTTGACGGTCAATTCCGTAAACGTTGCGAACAGCATGTTCCAAACAAAACATTTATTTGAGCCAACATAAGTATATCTCGATATTCTTTCTAACTCTAGCAATACAACCGTAAAACATGCCTCACAGATAATTTTAATTGGATTTTGATTGGGCTAATTGTTTTATAACCCATCAATTAACCACGAGTTATTGTAATTTTTGGATTTTAATTCAATTTTTGAAAGGTCAAAAAAAACAATCAACTGTCCAAGTCATCCGCTGAAGCATGATATCGAGCTATGGCCATGGCCACTTCTCTAATTGATTTTACTCATTATTGAATACGAATTTTCGAATATTAAAACAAATACATTCTCCTCTCCTCTTTTGTTTTTATTTCTTGGTATATAGTCTCGTGATTATGTGGGACAAATTTTTCGTCATGGGAAAAGACACGAAATGGAGTTCACAGGATCGGCATGTACTTATTTTTCATTATCAATACCTTAATAAAAACAAATATATATTATAATTATCAAATAGAAAGTTGCCAAACCGACCACTTGGGTCAACTTCACAGACCTTGATTTCAATACCACCCGTATACTAAACTTAGCTATCTCATTGATTAATTAGTACTCCCTTATTATCTTATTGCTTAACCCTTCTCTTAATTAGTGGTTTACTATTTGTTTTGGAACTTTATTCCTTGTTTAATACCACATGCATATATCATATATGAGTTTTGACTTGATTTTAATATCGGTATGCAAAGTGTAGTCTATAAAAACTCGTTGTTAGAAACTGATGTATGTGACTTTTCAAATATGCTTGTTAAGTTATAGGTAGTATTTGAAAACTTTTTAAGTTTTGTTTAAATCATCTTAGATTAAATCAAGACTTATAAGAATGAGAGAACCAAGCGTATCCCTACAATCCACTTAATATTGGACTACGATCTTTTTCATTTAAGGATTGAAATTGAAGTCAAGTTTATAATGATATTAAATGTCACATTGACAAATTTGAATTTGAATATTCTCTGTTTGATAATGTAGCATTCAATCTCACAATAAATTTGACTTCGTTTTAATTTTTAAATGAAGAGGATCATGATCCACTTATATTAACCCATTTTGAGCAATTTTGTTTAAATCAGTATTTAAAAAGTTTCCAAATACTACCTATAACTACGTTTGATATGATGGGTGGTAGGGTGGGGTAGGGTAAGATAAGAGATGAATATGACTCCAACCCTATCCTATCTCGTGTTTGGTACAAAATTTTGTATTAAATAAGATAGTTTTTACTTGATACACACTGAGTAAGCACTAATCACCCTATGATGGGTGTATAAGGGTTACTCAATTGAGCAGTGATGCAAAATTACTTATTTACCATTAGTTTGTCCAGTAACACTATTTACATATTGAATGATTAATTGTTTTAGTTAATTTTGAATTTAATAAATTATCAAGTTTTTTCAAATATATTTTTATAGAGTATATTAGTTTTTGAAAAATATTTTTTTTTATAATTTTAATTCAAAAAAATAAAGGTAAAAATTATATCAAAAATTCAGAAAGAGCAAACAATGTGGGATAAATAGAAAGACTAAGACAAGTATTCTAGAAAATTTTATTTTATCAATACCCTATTCAAGTTTTTATTCAATGTATTCAAAGTTCAAATTAACAAGTGATAAGGTAAAACATCATCAGCATAATAGCTAACCCTATTCTTTTCTACCTTATTTAATTATTTTATCTTGTCCTATCCAAATCGCCAAACATAATATAATGCTAGTTTGAAGTGGTATAAAGTATATACAATGTGCGAGGTTGAACTTAATTTCAATACCACCATTACACTAAACTTAGCTATCTAATTTAATTAGTACTCCATTGTTTTATTTCTTAACCTTCTCTTAATAGTGTTATAGTATTTGTTTTGGAGCTTTATTATTTGCTTAATATAATAATATCACATCCAGACAACTAGTATTTTCCATTATATCCTTTTGTTAGTGTTATACCTTCTCATCATCAATGATTAATGTGACCACCTGATGTTTAATTATTTCCCTACATTTTTTTATCGATTAAGCATTAATTAAGAGGTCCACTCAAAGGGGAACATCTAAAGTAGATTATTCTTTCTTATCAAGTAATATATAATTATTAAATGAATGGATGTTATATCATCCACAAATTCTATGATAATAGGAAGACTAACTGAAATTTCTAGTTGCTGTCATTTTTTTTTACTGAAAAAAATGTTAGAAAAGAGAGAGAAGTTATTTTTTATTAAATAATTAAAATCGATTAACTAATTGTTTTAAATTGATTCAGTTCAAACAGTTCGGTTAATCAGTATAAAATTAATTAATCAAATAAGATATATCAATTAATCGATTAGTTAATGATTAAATTTTTTCAATTGTTTCGATCGTTTAATCATTAAAAAATTAATTGATATTAATAATATGTTAAATATAAATATATTATATATAATAAATTAAACAAAAAATTAATTATATAAACAATATCAGTTAATCGATTAACTGACCGTATCAAACGATTACAATCATTTAAGTTAATTCAATCAAAACAATTACAAAAAATTTGATCGAAAAAAATCGATTAAAAATTTTAACCGATCAAATCGTACTGCGTTTGTACACCCTAATGTTTTCACATATAATCAATCATTAGTATTGACTCATATTAAATCATTAGGTATTCATCTTTTTGTTATGAGTTACCTTAGCTAACAAAGATCAATGTATTATATATAATAAATTAAACAAAAATTTAATTATATAAATAATATCGGTTAATCGATTAATCGATCGTATCAATTGAAATTAATTCGGTCGGTTAATATCAAAATAATTAAATTAATTCAATCAAAACAATTACAAAAAAATTGAACTAATCAAATCGTCTATTTATACATTCTAATATTTTCACATATTATCAACCATAAATATTGATTCATATTAAATCATTAACTATTCACCTTTTCTAGCAAAGATCAATTCATTGTTTGATCAATAATAGATATTACCAAGTTAGGGTTAATTACTCAAGAAGGTAGATAAAGATAAGAATAAGTGTGTTAGTTGGAATGGAAGTGGAGTCACTACAAAGAAACGATCCTCTACAATCATTTAGCCTGTCAAGTCCTAAGTGGAGGGAAAAGCTTTGTAGAGAAAGCCAAAACAAAGAAACAATCTTTTAGGCCAATCAAAGTTGTTATTTCTTGTTCATTTTAGGCACAAGGAAACCAGCTCAAAACTACTATAATACTTTTGGCTTTACGATCCTTCTTGGCACTAATTACCATACTTTATGCAAAGATAAGATGACCAACTAAAGGGTCATTGGGAATCTCCTAATGTCAAGAAAATGCTCCCATGGTTGTCATTTTCATTTATAACGAGATAATTTTAAGTAAATTTTAATTGAATTAGTTAATTTTTTTAAAAAATAAATTTTTTTAATTAAATTTAAATAAATTAATTTAATTTTAATTAAATCTGACCATAAAAAAACCTACAAAATTGAATCCTAATGATAATGTCGTCCTCAATTATTTCACCAAGAGAATAATATGCGCGCATGACATAATATGATACTTTATTAAATTGTACGGATAATATTTCACTAGATGTCTAGAAAAATTATTTTCCCTCTGTTTCTCAGGAATCAAACAAAATCCTAGGTCATGGAATAGTCAAATTTTGTCTACCAGAATAGAGGACTAACAAACAGTTCTGCGGGAAATTGGATAAAGATAATGTCAAATTTTTCACATGAAAATATATAAATAAGAAGAAGAAAAAAAAGTTAATAATTTTAGAGTAATTAATTGTCGCATCTCAAGAGAGAAAGGAACCATATAATTGGCCTCTTGCATGGAAATTGGAATCTCAATTGGAAAATAGCGGGGTTACTTTCTTAAAAGCTTACGTGGGCCAGCTCTTATCGTCCACTACATTAAAAGAAAAATAAAAGGGATGACGAAATTAGAAAAATTATGACCGTTGGTGGATCAAATTTCAGAGCAGGAAACGGGTCCCTTTCTCCGTTCCTCTCAACGGTTGAACAAAGAAGGCTCTGGAACAATCTACCCGTTTTGGGTTACTGACACGTGCCAATATGTGGTTCGGGTGACGTGGACATATTCAAAAGCTTAAACGAAATATTATTTGTTAATTTTTTTTTCTTCTAATTTCACAATTAAGTCATAAATATTTTACAAGAGAGGCCCACATGTGACAGGAGCTGACCTGGACTATTTTGTGGTGGTGGGGACAATGACGTGGACAGGTAAGAGATAAAGATGAAGACAGTGGTGGGGGACCCTCACCCCTCTCGAATGTGCCTCCGCATCAACGTGATACTCTGCCAGCTGGTGGCCACGTGCTCCTTGATTAGTCCAGTTACTCCATTGGATAATCAAGCCCCTACATTTCCCATGATTAAAGCAAAAAACATGATCCAGACTTCCAATTTCAGAGAATGTTTATACCTGCATGTTGACAGTTGATACAATAACAATCCACCCGCCAAATTTTGCCAATTCAGGTCCTATAATAATATTGTGAAATCAACAACGTAAAATTACTGACCTAGCCTTAAACTGCTAACCCTGACAATTAGTGTTTAGTAGGGTATTTTGGGAAGAAAAACATGAGGGCCCTGTCTTTGTGTCAATTGTTACAGTAGTAATGTAAAACACAACCAATCAAAAATGTTGAGGGAACACCATTCTTAATGCTTCTAATCTGCACTACATCAATTCAGCTCTGCTACAACAGTACAACTACAAACATTAAACAATAGTGCCGTTGATGGATAAGGACAAAGCAATAAAAAAAAGCCAGACTAAAAGACATCTTTCACAATTATTCTACCTAATAAAGATTATTTCTTTCTGCAACCAAATTAAAAAAATAAATAAAAAGAATGTTGGGTTTAATTTCATATAATGATTATTTATTATTTTTAATTATTGTATTATTTGTATATAATATTTTTTAAATAATAAAAAAATAATATTTAATTCTTAATGTTCACTTAATGTTAGAAAAAAAAAATATTTGATTTTAAAATTCAATGAATTAGTGATCAATGGCTAGTTTTTTATTCAGATAAAAAAAATTATACAGACAAATATTTAAGAAATTAAAAAGGTAAGAAGTAATACTCCATATAGATAGAAAAGACAAGATATAACCGTTGTAGGCGTGGCTTTGGTTAGATGCCAGGCTGACGCTGGAGCCCTACAGGGAGATGATTAGCCTCACATGGTTTCGCTGTACCACAATGACCCCACAACTACTTTCTCTATCAAATCCCCTTCATTTCAACCCTCTCTCTTCAAAACCCCCCAAACACTCTGTCTCGACAAAATTTTATTCCAAAAGTGCCCTTAGCTTATCCATTAAATGCACCCTTTCCCTGCCCCTAACCTCATTCTTAAAGGAGTGTGACCTAATAGCAATTACTCACACACAGAAACAAGCAACGGCCTGAAGAGTGTTTTAGAGAGAGAGAGAGAGAAGCAGTCTTCTGTTGAAGATGTCTAAGGAAGTTAGTGAAGAAGGGACGACCCACCATGGGAAGGATTACGTGGACCCACCACCAGCACCGCTCATGGACATGGCTGAGCTCAAGCTCTGGTCCTTCTACAGAGCTCTCATAGCTGAGTTCATAGCCACTCTTCTTTTCCTCTATATCACTGTAGCCACTGTAATAGGCTACAAAAAACAAGCCGGACCCTGTGATGGAGTTGGGCTGTTGGGTATTGCATGGGCTTTTGGTGGCATGATCTTCATTCTTGTGTACTGCACCGCTGGTATTTCAGGTAAAAAAACCTAAAAAAGCATAACTCAATTTATAACAGACATGAAAAATAAAGGATACCCAGTTGTTTTTTTTTTTTGGTGAAGTTTATTGATGGGTTTTCTTTGTTTTTGTTTCAGGTGGTCACATTAACCCTGCAGTGACGTTCGGGTTGTTCTTGGCCCGTAAGGTTTCTCTAATTAGAGCTGTAGCTTACATGATTGCTCAGTGCTTGGGTGCGATCTGTGGGGTTGGTTTGGTTAAGGCTTTTATGAAGAACCCTTACAATCATCAAGGTGGTGGTGCTAACTCTGTGGCTCCTGGGTACAACAAGGGAACTGCTTTGGGTGCTGAGATTATAGGCACTTTTGTGCTTGTCTACACTGTTTTTTCAGCCACTGACCCTAAGAGGAGCGCTCGTGACTCTCACGTCCCTGTATGTAGCCTTTCCGCATGATACTCTGCTTTTAATTCTTCATGTTGAAATCTGTTGCTGTTTTTGCATATATGCCACAACCTTTTTGCAAGGTTTACTTTGTGGTATATATTATACATATGCTCAGATCCATGTTAGGTCCTGTTTTATGTTTGAATTTGTAACTATTTTGGATAATTTTTTGAATCTCCCTTGGGTATTGTTTGTATTTTGGGTATTTATGACAATTGTGTGGCTGCAGGTTTTGGCTCCACTTCCAATTGGGTTTGCTGTGTTCATGGTGCACTTGGCCACCATCCCCATTACTGGTACTGGTATCAATCCTGCAAGGAGCTTTGGTGCTGCAGTTATCTACAACAACGATAAAGTCTGGGATGACCATGTACGTATACAATTGTACTATAATTCTCTACTATTTAGCTTGTGATTTTATTGTTACGAGGTTATTAACCATATGGGTATTTGATGTATTATATGCAGTGGATTTTCTGGGTTGGACCTTTTGTTGGAGCACTAGCAGCAGCTGCATACCACCAGTACATACTGAGAGCGGCAGCTATTAAGGCCCTGGGATCTTTCCGCAGCAATCCTACCAATTAAAAAGAACCACCAAAAACAGCTGCGTCTGTCCAATTTAAATCTATTTTATGTTCTTTTGTGTGTAAGAGAGGAAATATGTTGATTATGATGACCCTTCTTTTTTTTTTTCTCTTTATTTATAATTTAATCTTCTGTTATTAGTTTGGCCTTTTGTGTATCATTGTTCTCGAGTAGTAAGTTGTGTGTTTTGTTGTCTTTTCTTTCTTCCCAAATTCTTTTGGGCAATGGTGAATGGTGGTGATAAGCATTAGTAATTTTTTTCTCAATTAGTCCATTCTTAATGCAAATTATCTACAAAAAAAAATCTTTGAACAGTGAGTGAGAAAAAGGTGAAACTTCTTTAGCTATACTCGTCCATTCTTAATGCAAATTATCTACAAAAAAAAACTCCATCTTTAATTTAAGTGTGAGAAAGGTGAAACTTCTTTAGCTACCTTGTTAATTGGGCACACATGCGTAGGGTTCTAGTGAGCACAACACATGATTTTAAGAACAGTGGATTCTTAAGTTGTATGAATATATGTGAACGGTGAGGATTGAGCCTGAGGACTGATGAGGGTATAAAACAGTGAGTGAGAAAAAGGTGCAACTTCTTTAGTCCATTCTTGATGCAAATTATCTACAAAAAAAAACTCCATCTTTAATGTAGGTGAGAAAAAGGTGAAACGTTTTTTAGCTACCTTGTTAATTGGGCACACATGGGTAGGGTTCTAGTGAGCACAGCACATGATTTTAAGAACAGCGGAATCTTAAGTAGTATGAATATATGTGAACGGTGAGGATTGAGCCTGAGGACTGATGAGGGTATAAAATCCTTGGAGTTCGAAGTTGGATGGTTTGAACTTCCAATCAGTGAATGCCACGTTTCCTTGCGAGAGCACCTAGGTAAGACCAAAGATACTGTTTTTTTCTTTCTTTTTGACCTCCATGGAAAGGTCCAACCAATGACACTAACTGAACGAACGGAAAAGCAAAGTGGAATGCGAGGACTGCCGGCCACGTGTCATATGAGAACATGGAATCACGAGTGGGTGAGGTTCGTAGGGCCCCTTTTATGCATAAAAATCGGTTACCCCACGCAAAAGCCAAAGAAACTGTGAATATTGAGGGGCTTAGAAGGGAATCATGTCCCTCCTTTTCACGAAAGTTGCTTTGTCATGAGTGAGAGAGGAGGAGAGAGGTAGTAGAAACTGTGAATATTACACTACCACTGCCATTATTTTTTCTATGTGCTTTATGTCAAAGCCTCTCTTGGATTAAGCCATATGGGAAATTACTTCACATGCAAGTAAACTCCTAAAATAGATTACAGGTTCAGAAGAAGAAATGATGGGAGTGTGAGTAGTAATAAGCGCGTATTTAAAGATTGCGGAGTTTTCAGCAAGCGGTACTATATGATTGAAGAAGTTGAGGTTTCTATCCATGTCAGATACAAATTTGATTGGTGAAATACTAAAAATGATTGGAGAGATGACGGCACTTGAATTTGTTGAGGTATAACATCTTTGTTGAGGTATAACATATGCGTTATAAAAACGAAAAAATAAAAATAATTATATATATAGTTTGAATTAAAAATTGATCATGAATTTAAGTTTTTGAGTTATATTGGTATTTATCCATGTATATCAAATCTATATTCGTGTGATCTTCCATCGAGTGAAGTATTCCTAACCTTATGCAAGAACTTGGTTCGAGTTACTCACGATCATGTGAGTTTCTGAATGAAAAACGTTTGAGCGTTAATGGTTGTCTAACATGATCTTATAAATTTAAGTTTTTGAGTTATATTTGTGTCTATCAATATATATCAAGCTTATGTTGGTCTCTCGTCGCACGGGTTTGAATGGGAAAATTCCATATGACATGTCTATTCCGAAGAGTTTGAGCTGTCTCTATAAGAAAAAAAAAATATATTTACATGATAAAAAGAGGATTACTGACCAAGGAAGCGAATGGTTTCGGGATTCTTACTATGCAACAGAGGTCGGAAGCAACTGAAAATTTTTCGGCCAATGATTCGAATAGGGCATTGCCTATGTCTGTATGATATCTGCATGCAAGAGGAAGCTGGAAACTGTTGTAATAGCCATTCTCCTTCTCTACTTTTTTTTTTTGATAATTATTTTTCTTTCGTTGCTGATTTCAAGTCGTATTTCTCATCCAGGGGCTGTTTGAGTTTGGTTTGGTGAGAGACTTAGTAAAAGATCAGAAATCTTATGTCAACATCCGACCGAAGGGAACGCCATCTTACACGGATCTTGAAAGCTGGGGAGTACCGAAAGTAATGACATTTAAGAGTTAGATTTAAGTGGATGTAGCAATTTGGTGCAAATCACTGATGTTTGGTAGCCTATTAGCCCATTTCTTACCTTTTCAAACACCAACACTAATCTTAATTTTAGTCATCAGATAGAAAATTGAAATATGAAACTACGATATTGCATGTCATAGATGGCAATAGATATTTCCTTTTTTTATATGTATAAAAAGGTTAGAGAGAAAAAAAGTGAAGTTCTTGTCAAAGCCTGTTTGAGTGTGTATGATGTGAGCCAGACACTAGCGTTAGTTTATGCTAAATTACCTGATAAAACCCATCTCACCTAATGCAATGAAAGACTTAAACCCAAACACTCTTGAACTCAAGAGAACGAATCTCAATCACCCTGCTAAAGTTTTGGTGGTGCAATAGCACTATTTCTTCTGGTTACACCATTTACAAAATTGTGTTGGAATAATCAACAAAATATTAAATTTTATAAATAAATAGACCACTTCAAAAGAAATAATGCTTTTAAGTATCAAGTTCTGCTCCAGTTTAGTTCAGATATTAGATTCAAATAGCATACACTGGAAAAAAAAAATCAAATGGATGCATCTTCCAAAAAATGAATATCCCTATCAAATATTAATTTTGCATAAAATGGCAATTTTTTTTCTTTTTGGGTATTGCTGAGTGGCGTGATTTGCATGGTCTTTTAAGTCCATCAGGTCAAACGAACGCTCAATCATTTTTTTATACAACAGGCAAAAGATACCCTGCACATACGTACTACCTTCTAAGAACAAGCACCATACTGGATTCAAGCAGTTACAAAGGCCACCGGGTCAATATCTCTAAATGCTAGACTACAAGGTTACCAGGTCAATAAGGACTGGTAGTGTCAATAGCGACTAATGCTTAGCAATGAGTGGGTGGTGAGTTAGGCACCCATTTGCAAGCATGTCACGGTTCACTGCTAGCCACCAATTGTGAGGCATGACTGACGCGTGGGAATGAAATATAGTCGGCCTAAATGTAGCATGATCTAAACAGAGTTCGCTATTAGCTAAACATATGCAATTCACATGATAGTTACACCAATATTTTAGATCTTGAAATCAATTTAGAAATTCAAAATTTCTAAAACATAGATATCAAATTTGAGACAGGTCTAAATTTCTAAAAACTACAAAGAAGTAGATATACATTCATAAAAGTATTGATTAATGTAGCAACAAATTTATTAAAAAACAGTTAAAAGATAACTGAATATTTAAAAACTCAGAGAATTCATAAGCCATACATATTTGATTTACAAAGAAATTAGAAGAGAATGCATTTTCATGAGCATATACCTAGTCAGGCAATGCAGTTCCTCGCTCAAGATTGTTCTTGATTTCCAGCGTGTATTTACCAAAGGCTCGTTCAATCTTCTTGTTGAAATGCTCATTGCGGTCGTTGATCGAGTCGATATCCTTCTCTTCATGGAACCTCCTCCTCCTGCTAAACGATCGACGCTTCTCATCTCGGTCCTTTAGCTCCTTCACCATCCTCTCAATCTTGTCTTCTGAAGTTCTTGGTACCTGCATAATCAAAGAGTGTTATACTCATGGTTCTAAGTCCATTATCTAAGCCAGATTTACCAGGAAGCACCCTAGTTGCTTAACAGAGACGTACCTTCCCGTATTGGAGGCTTGAGGCTTCACGGTAGAACTCTGGATCAGCTTCTTTCATTTTGTTATAATCTTCCAGGTCAACCTCTATGTTCTTTGTCCGTTTTTTGTATGCGTTGTACAATGTCTTCTGATTAAAGACTGACAAACGAAAGACAATAGATATTAGCTTCATCTCCAGGTTAAAAATCCCTATTCTAGAAAAAGAAGACCAAGACAAAAGCTTTTCAGAGACAGGCAGATAAGAAAATAGGAAAATAGCATAATTCATTCAAGAAGCTTATACAACAATTGTCCAAACTGAAACATCAATATTACAATGCTCCAAGACTAAGCACTGGAATTTTATAGGAGAATTTTCAGTATCCTAAGCTTTATAATCTCACCATAATGAGCGCTCTGAGTGCTCCGATGCACATTGAAAATGCGTGTGTTTGTACTTACATGTGATCATACATACAAACACATGAATATGTATACTGGTTTGTCAGTAGCTTGTATTTTCACCTGGATCATTCTTTCGCTTTTGGTGATATGCATGCACGTGATATGTACATGTGTCAAAGGCATACATTTTTAAGGGCTTCCAAGAATAGGAAAAAAACTCAGTAAGTACATGCATATCACCAAATGCAAGAGAATGATCCAGTTGAAAATGCAAGCAACTGACCTACACAACAAAATAAACTTAATTTAATTAAGAGAGATCTAGCATACATACCATCCCAACCAAATGGAGCAGGATCTTTTTCCCACTTCTTATATTTCACCTCTGCTGCCTCTTGTGTATCCAGTATGTATGCCTTTGACATATCCAAACCATTCGCATCTAGAAGTTTGCCTATTTTCTTCTTCCTATCCTCCAGCCATTTCTGTTTAGAAATACCCCTAGCCTCTGGTGGAGCTTCCATTCTTTTCTTTTCAGCCACCATTGCTGTTTGATTGGCTTTTCTTGCCTCATTCTGCAAGCAATGATCAATAACCACAATTTTTAAAGTTAATCAAGGGAAGTGATAAAAGATGAACAAGATCGAATAATGAAACCTGTGATTAGAAATTTGGGAAATTTACAAATTGCACACTTGTACTTTGAGTGCATTCTATAATTGCACCCTGTATTTCCAATTGCATCTAATCCACACTGTATTTTTCTATAATGCCTAATAGGTACCTTCCATTAGTATTAGACATTTTCACTAGCAGAAGGTATCCATTAGGAATTATGGCAAAGTCCAGGTACCATTAGATGCAATATAAAGTTTAGGGTACACTCAAAGTACAAGGGTGCAATTTGTATTTTTCCCTAGAGGTTAACTAAAACTTACCATCTTAAGTCTCAACTCAAACAATATTTTCTGCCTTCCTGTAAGATTGGTAAAGTCTCCTTCCGTGTTCTCCTCAACATGAATGTCATTATCACCATCAGAAACCTCTTTTATATCTGGTCTTTCATCATGTAGATCCTTGTCCTGGTCAAGGGCATGTGCATCCAACTGACCACTGCCACCACTAGCTTGAACAACTTCTGTCAGCGAAATAACATATGATTAGAACCACATGGATTTGGCATATTAAAAATAGTAAATTGACAAAGCAAAAAGTCCAATTCTATGTAATAAAATCATTCAATATCACTTGTATAATCTGATGTTCTGCTAAGGAAAATAATCAAAGTAGAGCTCTAGGCCAACATATGTCCAGAATTACAGTAACATTATACAGCCTCGCATCATCCCAGGAGATTGAAAATAAATTGGTTAGACTTAGACATGATCAGGACAAATATGATTCTAAACAAGACCATATTTATAGCACTCAGTTGTGCCCCTCCTATGAGACAATATAGGAATCAAAATTCAACATTACAATTTCGATAACAAAATCATCCCACAAAGTTGAGTAAAGTCTTCTAGACTGAGACAACACGTTTTAAAAGTAACTACAATCAACTAACTAACAAATAACACTAAAAACTCTAAAAGTTTCACTCATGAGACTAGTAATGAATAAGTATGAGAGAAAAAATCATTATAATTACTTGTCAAAAAATCATTATATATTATCTATGAGGAAACACTTCCGTCACTTCAAATAATGCAAAAGGTAACAGACTATAAAAGAAAACTACCTGTTTCCTTTTTCTCCATCCGTGCCTTGGCTTCAACTATTTTTCTAAAGCAATATTCAACACATTCATGGTAAGGATTAGAAGCATTTATACAATCCGGGTGCACCCTTCTTTCTTCATCCATCTTTTTTTTTTGTGTGGCTAATTTCACCTTCTTCTAATAGCAAGTCTCCTGCATGATATAATGCAACAAATAAGCCACCATAAACATTCTTGGATTTAAAATCACGAAACTTTCTCGTTTCTCATAGATAAAATGTAAGAAAAAACATACAAATTAGCCAACACTCTGAAATTCAATTAATCAGTGATTCCTCTCACTGACTAAGTATTACTAACACCATGTTTGCTAACCAAGAGTTAGAGTCATGGATTTGGAATTGAGTAGAATCAGAAATATCCCCCCGCAATCTTAAATTAAACTCTAATTCCATACAATTCCAGTTCTTAATTGGACTCTCATGCTGCCAAACACACTCTTCAAAATAAATAAACATACAACAATTGCAAAGATTCATTTTTCTGTAGATAACAGTAAACAATTATTCAAGTATTGAGATTAAAAGGTCTAACAATTTTAGGTATTTAATTCTGGTTAAGCGCAAAAAGGACACAATAAAGCTTATTATTAAGCTATATCCAATAATTTATAAACAAAAGAAAAGTACCCAATAACATAAACGATAGGAATTTCAAGTTGTATAACTGAAAATTCAAAAGGAACAATCAACCAACTGGAAATTGTTAAATTTAGCCTTCTATTCTTTTTGATTTTGTGTTACTAGGGAAGATTTACAGCCAAACTCTCACAAAATATAACCGTGACTTGAGCAAAATAAATACCCTGACTTCAGTTTTATGTTACCTTCGGATCTGGAACCGAGTTAGACGGACAGGCAGTGGCAGTGTCGTTCTCGGCGAGGAAAAAGAAGCTAAGAGAGAGAATTGAGAACCCGACTTGAGCCATATATTACCTATGTTAGCAAATTCCTTTTCCTTTTTGGTTTGGTTTTGCATATCTCCTAAAAATTTGAAGCTTGTAGCATTTTGAATCTTTGATGGAGTGGTTAAAAATCTAATCAATATTTACGTGGACGTTAATATGAATATTTATCTATCAATATATATATGTTTTTAAAAAAATTCATTTAATTTTAAATTCAAAATATTTAAATATTTGATTTATATATTTAAAAAAATTACGAAACATTTAATGGATGGACAACAAATAAAAATTTTAACTTTATTAATAGTATATATCATTTAATCTCAAATTCAAAACTATATTCAATAAAAAAAAACAAAGTTCTATCGTTATTAATAATATATATTATTTAGTCTCAAATTTAAAAACTAATTAACTTTTATCTCATTCATAAAAAAAAAATAACAACATATCAATAAATCCGACATACCGACATATGTTCTTACATGCAGATTTTGTTTTAATTTTCTCTTTCTTTACATCTTATTTGCCAAAATTTTCAAACAAAATATCTCTTCAAAATCAAAATAAATCACTATTGTTAATCTTATACATTCAAACCCTCTTTAACCAATCAATGTTTACTTTCATTTTTATGCATAAGTTAACTCTACATCTTTCCTTTTCTTTTTCTTTTGTTTTTTTTTTATAGATTCATTGCTTTTATTTCCCTACAAAACAAAAACTATCATGAAAAAGTATATTTGTTAATCTCTTTTATTTTTTTATAATCATAATTATATTTTCTTCAGTTTTCTTAATTATTGTGCTTAATATTTTTTTATAGTCATAATTATATAATTTTTAGTACTACAATTTTTCATTGTTGTTTTGATATGGGTGCGGAGATTAATTTGGGTATGTTTTTTTTTTTGTTTTCCAGTATTGTAATTGATGTTTTCACTTTTAAGTTATTGGGCACTACACAATCCAATATCTTATGTTTCAATATATAAACATATTAGTCTTAAAATCTCAAAAAACTTATTAGTTCTGTTTAATTAATCATTTATAAATTATAATAATATATAAATATAAATTATACTTTATATAAATTATATATAAATATATATTAATATTTATAAAATTATAATTATCACACTATAGAGAGTTAGTAAAGTATTAAACTTTGATAAAAAATAATTAATTCATTAAAATTTAAATTATTTTTATTTTATTATTTTAATTAATTAATATTATTTTATTAAAATTTTGAAACGCCTCGAAAGATTCAAAAGACTTACCCGGATGTCAGAATTTCAAATTTTTAACATTTTGATTTGATGTCATTACAAATAGAACCACCATGTTGGAGGACCATAGTGTAAATTGATGAATACATATGCAACAAACAATAGCATACGTCTAATATCAGATGTGATTAAAATTTTCATCAAATTATTTGATATTTGTGTAAAAATATTTTGATAAATATTCATTCATTGGTCTTAAGTTAGTAAAATTTATTGATAATTAATTAATTTATATTATTTCAATTTTTAAATATTTTTATAATTTAATTAATATTATTTTATTCAAAACATCCCAACGCCTCGCCTTATTGAGGCAAAACGTCTTGCCCAACGTTCTCACTTCTGAAAACACTGAATAAAACTATATATATAAAAAAAATTTAAGTACGTACTCTCGAGTGTGTCTAGTTCTTATCAAGCTTATAAATAAAAGAAATGCTAATAAGCATTCACTTTCAAATTTATATCACGCGTATCGATATTCAAATATCATATACTATAAATTAACACTTAAAAATATATTTTTCAAACAAACCGTGTATAACATGGGTCTTTAACATTTTTTTTTTTTGACAAATAAAAGTGTTTTAATTTGTGTTTGATTAAAACTTAAGTGCATTCGTCTATTTGTCAATAATTTTCTTAACGAAAAAGCTGGCGTGGGATGCATTAATATCTAATGTACGAGAAAAATCTCTCCATCTCAACAATTAAATGGAAAAAAAAAATATAACTAAAAGTTTAATTAAAAAATATCCTTCAACGTTCTTTTTCTCAATTTTCTTTTAATAAAATGTAATTATTCATTTTCACTTTTTGGCTTTATACAATATAAGGTAAGATACACAAAAATATCATGTGGTTTTGACATTGTTTAACTTCAATACCAAAGTTTTAAAAAAGTTAAATTTGAGTACCGGGGTTTGTTGTTTGTAAGTTAATGTCAAATTAATGAAATGATTATTTTAATCAACATATTTCACGTTGATTTAAATTAGTGGATGACAGTTAACTTAGTTGGTAGAGTCACTTGTCATTATATAAGAGATTAGGTATAAAATATGGGAGAAGATTACCTCCCGTAGCCCATTTTTTTTATAGAAAAAATTGATTTAAATCAGTTAATAAATTCTAATTTAATTTTCAATCTGCACTTGGGCTAAGGATCTTCTAAGATGGATTGGGCTCGATCGGTTCCTGGGTTCAATAAATACAATCTGCACTTCAAATTGTTGGGCTAGAGATACTAATGATACCATAAGTTTTTTTTAATTAACAGGTTCAACTGGAGTTTTTTATTGGATTTTCGAGCTTGGCTCAAGTTTGAAAATCCGAAATCAGTTATAGCTCGTAGTCACTTTATCGAGTTTGAGACCTAATCAAATTGAACTCGAATCGAGCTCAAACAAGCTGAAACTCGAGCCAAAAAAAACTTATACGAGCCCAGCAATCTTTGCCCTATCTAGACTAGAGAATTTCCTCATTTTTCTCCACTTTCTAGGCAATCAAACTGTAAGTTAAAGAGAGAGAATTTTCTTTCCCATAATCAATTAGCTAACCCTAAAATACAAAGATATAAAAAGAAAAAAACTCATACCAGGAGCATTCCAAACCATCACCACTACCAAATTAAAGAGAGGCTGCAATACAATCATGAGATCTGAGACCACCACCAATCATCCACTCGAGGAAAGCATGACAAAACAACAGAGACAGATTTGATGGCTATTGTACATAAAATACTAAAAAACCCTTTTCAGCCTTTTAACTAATATCAAGCATAGCAGTGTTCTCTTGGTCAGTTTATTGGTTCAATATAGAACAGTATCGATTACATCACACTTACTGCATCCGACTAACTTCATGTCAACTATAAAACAAAAAGTAATTAACAATCTCACAATGTTTTGCTTTGCAAATGCATTACAAGAGCTCATCTAGAAGGGACTTGCCACTGAATTTTTCAACCTTGGACTTGATCTTGTCCAATTGAGAATATTCGAGCTCAAGCTCAGTCAAGCGTGCTCTGGTTTCAGCAACATTTGCCTGAGCATCGGCAACATCATTTTCTTTTCGAGCTAATTCTTCCATCTGAGATTTGAGTTTTCTCCTTGTTGACTCCAAATCACGATCACAGTTTGCTTTTGCAGCCTCAATAGCTTGGTGCTGATTACTGAGCTCAATGGATTCTAAGAGTTCATTGAGTATATATCGCAGCCAAACAACATCAATTTTTGCAGATTCGACGTCCTTGAGAACAGCTAACATTTCTTTAACTTGGGATTTTGTGACCTGCTTAAATGAAATGGATTGCAACTCTTGAACCACAGAGCACAGACATTCTAAATAATATGCACGCATGGAAACAGATTCCAATTGGCAGCCTGCTGCTATATCTCCATGCTTGTCAAAGATCGACTGCAGAATTGAAGCAACACTTGCTCTGACACGGTACTTCCCCACGGAGACACAGGAATCAGAAATTACAGGGTGGACCTCTTCCTCTTCCTCTTCCAGTGAACGGCCAATGCCTGAGAAATTAAAGCTCCTAGTCTCATCACCCAGCGCAGGTGAAGCACGGTGCTTTTCATCCTCTTCTTGTTTGTTTTGTGTTTCATCCGCAAGGCGGTTAACACTATTTTTTGAAGGACCTTTGCCATGATCAGGCTGCCCGAGAAAGAGAATAGAAGAGAAGAGTATATGGTTATCAAAATCAGAAAACTGGAAACATATTTGACAGAGAAAGAGAATAAGCATTACCATGCCATTCATAGATATAGGCATTGTTTGAGAAGATTGATCCTGCTCCTTGTCAAAAGAATGATCTCGAGAATACATGCCTTCAGAATGTTGCTCAGAAGAGGAAAAAGACTGATCATCCTCTGATTCCACCTTTTCCTTAGAAGTAAAATGTGATGGAGGTGAAGGAGCTTTATCAGGGTGAACAAAACTTAGAACAGGCGATTGATGGGGCTTTTGCGGAGATTCCACAGGGCTTTTGTCGAGCAATTGATGAGGCTTTTGCTGAAATTCAACAGGGCCGTTGTTGAGCAACGGATGGGGCTTTGGCTGAGATTCAGATTCCTTCTTTTTCCTACCAAAGCTTCTTGAGACCTCAAGAATTTTGGACCCTGCAATAACCATGAAGCATAATGAGAACACAAACATTAAGGAGAGGTACATTACAGATTGAAAAATATCATTCTTGAGGGAGACTCTTCTTCTGTGTAATAAAATAGTAGAAAATAAGTCTCACGGCACCATCTATGCGAATTAATTTCAATCAAAGTAAGGCAGTGTTCTTTGTTTATTTTCCTTCAACAACTTCTTTACTAGACCTACTGGATCTGCTGAGAAAGTGGAACGGAAGAGTAAGAAGACAAAAAACTCTTTATAGACTTCAGAAGCAAAAGCCACCAACAAAATGTTCGCCCCACCATTACATAATTAAAATCTCAACTCTAGATAGAGTGACCTCCCAACTAATAACCAACAAGAAACTGGAGCATTTTGCCAGTTCAGAGCCTTTTACCCTCCTTATCCTTAATTCTCTTTCTCTGTAACTCATCTTTCTATGAGAACTGCTTGTCCTTCTCCGTATTCTCTGTGTACACTCCATTGACCTCCCCTCATTGACCCAAAAAAAGTCTAGAAAATGTTATTGCTATAAGTTATATCAAACAATTCAATGAGCAATAACATACAAAGAAGGGGGAAAACCTGATTCCTTTTTAATCCCCCGAGTATCAGCTTCAGCAGTTCTTTTGAAGCAATTTTCATTACATTCATGGAAAGGATTAGATGCTTTAGTGCAAGATGGGTGCACTTTTCTCTCTCCATCCTTCTGTTTGCTAAGCCTGACTTCATTTAAACCTCTGAGATTATCTAATAAAGTAAAAAGGTAAAAGAATTTGCACTTATTCAGAAAGTTTATCAACAAAACCCATAAACGTTTAAACTTTAAACAATTTTTCTTATAATAAATATCTTTGGATCAATAACATTCAAAACTCATCCAGAATTAAGAAAAAAATTACAAAAATACTTTGAAGCCTTTGAACGAGAATCACCAACATGTCCAAATTACTCCAATCTAACACAAAAGCTGATAATTTATTGAAAATGTTGTGCTTGAAGAAAGAAAGAAAGAAAAAGAAAGGTTACTGACAACCAAACAATCCATGAAGAACGAGTTATTTAAATAATGGAAATGAGAATTGGATGAGAATCAACTGCATGAGTACTTTCTAAACCAGATTAAGATTGTCACAGTCAAAATGTGACTGACCCCACTGGTAAATGAGGGGAACTTACACTTTTGTGACTTAAAAAGTAAGCAGGTTCAGCAAACATAAGAGAAGCACAAAAATATCTTCTTTACACGAGTTCTCTTGGTTGTTATGCTTTAGTGCTAGCCTTCGGTGAATGTTGAAAATAACGTGTGAAATGTTAACAATTAGAATGAGGTTACAGATACGAACTTTTTTACCAGCAACCGTTGGGCAGTCATGGTGTCTCTTTTAAGTATCATTAGTCAAATAAATCCAGGTAAACACCTAAATAACAAGAGAGCTTCAAGATGTTGCCAATCTGAAAACAAACAGTACTTTTCTATATATTCAATGCATAGTCAAAGATTAAGAGATGCTGGTTCCAACGACTTGGTTGGATCAATTAATTTCACAGATGATTTTAAACTTGAGCTAATAAAGCATTTATTCTACCATCCATGATAGTCTCTAGAGTCCCATTTCTCCATGTAATGACATGTTCCTAGGCTTGGGAAGGTTAGAAAACCAAGTAGATCCACGACATGCTGAGTGTTGCTAGTGAAAATATGCTGAACAGTAAAGTATCAGGCTTCATGTTGAAGCGCGACATAAGATAGGCTCATTAATCTTATAGCTTTGGACATTTTGATAAAAATGAAATGGAAAAAGCGAAGTAACTCCATGCTGTTTGATCAGTAAAAGACATCATGGTTCTAAAAAGTCTGATCAAAATGGTAATTCCAGATCCACCAGACCCTAGATACTTCCTAAAAACTGCTAAGGTATTGAACTTTAATGGATTTGCAATATGACAAATGTAATGAAGGACAGCATATTGAAAGAAAATGTAATTAGTACCTGGCTTTTTCTTATCCTTTCTTCCATTCCCTTGAGCAATTCTCTCTAAACAGTTAACAGCACATTCATGGTAGGGATTTGCAGCATTAATGCAATCTGGGTGTACTCGTCTGTTCAAGTCCGCCATATCCTCCTGGAGTTTCCCTTATACCACTGTGAATTCAACATCAACATAAGATTAAGACAACTTGTTAAGAAACCAGCAAATTTTATCACCTCCGTCACATTATAATCTTAATAACTTTAACTTGCTTTGTCCTCCATTTTAAACTGAAAACCTACCATGAACAAAGTCTCGTATTTTCTAATTTCAGCTTAAAAAAGAACAAATCATTTAGATGAAAATTCTCAAGTAAGCTTTTTGCTACGTTAGTCAACAAAAATTCTGTCAAAATAAAGCAGTATACAATCATTCCAAAAAGTATGGATAACTATTCAGTTTCACCTAACATTTCATCTATGTTTTCCATAAAAAAAAAAAGAGAGAGAAAATAGAGAGAGAGAGAGAAAGAGAGAGAGAAGAGGGTCTAATTCCAAATGAAGTTGGGATAATTACATTGAGTTTGCAACGGAGAAGATTGAGGAGGAGAGAAGGAGAAGGGAGGGAGGATGGTATGATAACCTTGTTTGGGGAGGGAGGGAATCCAAATGTCCCTTTTTAACCCCTCAAATTGAGGATATGGGAGGGGAGGGGAGGGGAGGGGATTGTAGGTTATAAACTTATGAATTTAATTTCAATTTAAACCCACAACCCTTTCCTTTTCTCTTCACCCTTCTCCCAAACAAGGGGAAGGTATGCTACTCCCATTTCCCTTATCTTTTATTAAGACATCCCTTGTGACATCAAAACAAAGGGAGGATAACTACCACACCTTTCTTTCCCTTCTCCCCCTTCCCCTTCCTTTCCCCTTCCCTCTAAACTTACAAAATTAAAGTTATTGAAAATCACCAACGTCAAATAATTAAATTTATTCAAAATTAAAGTAATACCCAATAATTCAAAAAGAAAACTATGACCAAATTGAAAGATCTTGCTCCCAAAAAAAAAAAAACCACCTTACAAGTACCCATCATTCCATTAAAGCCCCCTATATTTGTCTTGACAAAGTTGGTTTACCTTTTTGACTAAGCGAACATAAGCATGACACTAATCAAACAGAAGATTCCAGATAACAAGACCCTTTTAACATTTCCTCGATCCCTTTATTCTTTTCCTTTTCACACCCTTTCTCATCAACCAAACAGATGATAACTAATAAACACGAAAAAATATTACATCAATCGGCCAAAATTATTGCTGATAGATGAGAAAACCCAAGCAACAACGTCCAAAAGGACATAGAAGAAGTAAATTCCTCCGTGCAAAAACGTACTAGAAACTTGCACAATAAAAGAACACATAACACCCATGTATATATATACACACAGAGAAAGATAGAGAAAAAGAAATTTACCAGATGAGTTGAAGGGAGCTGTGATTCCTGTAAAACGGAATTGGTGTTTTGCTCTGTTCTCTGTTTATGTATGCAGATGCACAAAATACATTAATTAAAGAGAGCAGAAAGAAGTGTATATATATATGGGTGTGTGTATTTAATATTGACTAATATATAAACCGCTGTCTGAATCTCTTGGGATTTTCTCAGTTTGACCATTGTGGAGTTTGAAAAGGTGAAATTTCGCCAAGTTGTGTGGGAGTTGGATATATCGATGAAAAATACATTCAGAGAGTAAAAAAACATGTCAAACAGAGAGAGAGAGAGAGAGGGCACGTGCGGTTGCTTACCCACAAACGTGTTAATACATATGGCACGTGCGGTTGCTTACAAAATTACAAATTTGCTTTTTTTTCTTGCCTTTTTTATTTGTGGGGTGCCATTTGTTGATCACCCAAAGGCTAAAGTAGTAATCACATACGTCATTGTCTATGCTGAAATAATTCTCATTTTTTTTTAATTCTCCAAATCATTTCATTATCCTAAAATTAGAAACGTCTTATCAGAAAAAGTTCAAAAGGAAGTTTCTAAAATGTCAAGATTAAACGAGTCAGTCCTCCATTTTTTGCTTTTATTCTTAATTTATAAATTAGACTTCTTCTCTGTTAATGTCAAAAATAAAATAAAATAAAATAAAATAAAGGGTAATGTTATTAGATTGGGTTTTGGTGTTAATCATGTTTCTGTATTCATTTCGGCATGATACACAAACTCCCATAAAGAAAATCACATAGAATTTCGTTATTCAAGAAGAATTTATTGATAATAAAATTAGTAAGTGTATCAAAAATAAGTGAAAAGAAATATTGTATAAATATTGAAATAAAGAAGGAAGAGCTGAAGTGGTTCTGGTTGTGAAAACTTGTCTTTATGATATTGTGACTCTTTTTTAGATAAGTAGTTGGAGACTTGTTTTTCTATAAAACCGAAAATGAGCTCTTTCGGTAGTGTTATCACATGTTCTTGGATCTGCGTAACTTACATATCCTTGAGTATAAGGGTTCGTCGTCGGAGATAACATCCTCGTATCTTTAGATTTGTCAGACGTGGCTTTCGGGTCCTTAAAAGTACGAGTCTATCATAAAGACGACATCCCTATGCTTTTAGGTCTACAAGTTCATCAAAACATGAAAATAAGTTTTGCTTGTACGTCATTTTAGGTCTAACAATCATCGTTGTTTTGTAATCACCTATTCAAATTTTATTAAATATAGTATTTCCACCCTTATCATTCTAAAAATGATAAATGAGACTTTTTATTACAATAATTAGCACCCTGTTTTAGTATTTCATAAAAAAAAAGTTAAATAAATACTTTAAATTACAAAATGTCTTTATCTTTTGTTGCTATGTTATCGTAAGAGTCTACATGCTACACGTGTAGGCTCCTCATATGCTTTATGTTCATAGAGTCAAAAGGGTTTTTTCTAATCTTATTTGCTACGGTAGATCATAAGTGGTTAATCTACAAAATATATTAAGAAGCTTCTATTAAATTTTAAGATAGATTACATTGTAAATTACTTTTAAATTTGTTGAAATGATATTAATATACCAAATTTTTTTAAAATTCATAATTCACTTCAAAAGTCAAAATATCAATTTTCATAATAAAGTAATCTCCTAATGAATTTATTTAAAAAATCAAAATTTTAATTGAATATTATTTTTCATGATTACCAAAGTACATTTAATATTAAAATATTTCAAAATGATTATGATAAGTTTAATAATTTTATTTATCAATTATTTATCTTAAAATTGTTTATAACACAAATTTTTAGGTTATCTGAATTCATATTTTTCTAAAAAAATTAAAAACATGCAGTGTCATTTTAATTTTTAAAATTGAAAAGTTTTTTTTTAGTTTTTATTTTATGATGGTATTTGATATTCATTTATTTGAGATGTTAGATAATTTAATTTAATAAAAAATATCAACAAATTTTCTATTTAAAATATTTAATTTCCTTTTATGATTGTCTTTGATTTTTATTTATTTAAGGATGCGACAGACAATGATATCAGAATATTTTTTTAAATATAAAATATGTAAATTAAAATTAGTTTTATACCATATAATAGAATATAAATCAATTTAAAATATACTTTTAACAATTTTTAAAAAGAACAATGATAATTTTCTTTTTTAAAAAAAACTAAAAAAATTATTTGTTAAATATGTTCCTTCCCTAATATATATTTTTTTAAAAGTTACATTTATGATACTTAAGAATATTTTGGTCATCACGAAAAGTAATATCTAATTAAAATATAATAAAATTTGATTTAGTTTGACAAAAAAATTGATAATTTTTTTTAAAAAAATATAGCTTAAAATAGTTTTAATCTGGATCCAAACATCGTCGATGTTTAGAGCGTGGTTAGTGAACATCAAGCCCAATGTGCAATTAAACTGCCTCTCTAAATATAAGCTAATGATTTCCTTAGTGGTGTATGAAAAAATTATTCAATACTTCTAGTATGAATGTAAAAAAAAAGAGTAATGCTTTAAAATATTGAATAACTTCTCGTGGTTTATGTATGCTTTTGCAAAAAAATGTTATGAGCCTCGCTGGCCTAGAAACATTTTGTAATCTATAGACGTTTTTCTTTTACGCAAGCTTTTCATACAGAAAAGGAAATTATACAGTGGAAAATAAAATAAAATTATTAAAAAGGAAAATGATATAAATAAATCTCAAAACTTAATGGAAAAAGGATAGGTACCAATAATTTTATTATTCGTATAATAGGATTTTAAGTCAGAATATTTAAGTGGTTCTTGTTCTTCATCTAGCTAGCAATATGATATGCATGTCAAATTTAGGTGTTGGTCACCTCAATTCTGGTCCTCCTATTCTTATAGTTTTGTGCCCTATAATATAAATGGAGTTTCCTTATCATTTTCAAGCCCCACATACCCTAACCCTACACAAATTACACCCCCAAATCCTAAGGATCATAAATGCAATATGGTACAGTTAGCTCCATCTATTTTAGGCCATGTGTTTCATCCCTCCAAAGTATAAAGATTCTTTATTATTGTAGAATTCACATATAAGATCCGATGGTTGTGAGTTCATGCTTACGTAGTGTTAGAATAAGATAAATTGTTTTTATAATTATCCTTTTTCCTTTTTCGATATCTTTTTGAACAATTTTTTTATTCTTTGAATAAATAAATAAAAATGTTTTTTATACATTATCTAAGAAGAAGTTTTGCTCAATTCCAGAATAATCAAGTGTTGCGTTATTTTGATATATTTGTTTAATACTATCAAATTAGATAATTTTTAAGTTAATTTGTGAGTTGTAATTATAAAAAATAATAGTGAGTTAATTGTATTTTTTATTCGAATAATAAATAAGGGTTTATTCGGTGGATAAATATATATGGAAGGTGGGCTATATAATTGATTGGATTTAGTTGGATTGAGATATTTAAATTGAATTTTGCAAGTTGTTTCGACATTTGAAAATTTTGAGAAAGTCTGAAAAATAGAAAAAAACCATGTCGGATTTTCTACAAATTTTTTGCTTAATATTCTCTTATTTCTCTTATATATTTTTTATTTACATATATCATGCATAAAATTTTACCTTAAATCGCTCGTATAAGGATTATTGAGTGACACATATGCGTTTATTGCTTACTAATTCATCTATTTGCGATGAGAGTATATTTGTTCAAATAATAATTGAATAGTTTAGTGTGGATAGTTTAGGGATGTGTAATCCATATTATGTTTAATAATTTCTTTCTAGTTTTGTTTCGATTAAGTTTTGCCAATATCTCTCATTGTTCTTTGAGTAAATACTAAATTCAGGACTATATTCTTCGGGTGATAGCACCAAATTTAAGTCGTGTATATGGAGAATTAGAGGAGATGCTGTCAAAATTTTATCAAAATAAAATGATATAAGAGTTATTAAATACAATAAGGATTTCGCGTTTGTGAATGGGTTAATACCCCTACCTTTTAGTGAATGAAAAGATGCGGTTAAAAAGCATCAACATATGTGATATTGTTAATATGTTTTTTTTTATTCGCTAATACTTTTTAATTTTTTCTCTCTGGATTACACGATATATCAATGGTACTCACTACTTTTCTTCATCCACTACTATTCCTGTTGATTAGGTATGTAAATTCAAACCTATGTATTCTATTTAATTAGTTTACAATTATTTGAGTATGAATCGATTGTTTCTGTAAATTATCAATATAATTTGTGATATAAATCTTATCTTACTCTCTTGAATGACAAAAAGACGAGAGATTATACAAATATGGATACACTTTATGTATAGGATGTAAACTAATGCTCTTAAAAAAGAATTCCACTAAAAATAAATGTATTAATTGAGATTGTCTCATAAATCTTTGATTACTATTTATTTTGAGGTATGTATAGTTTAACTGTAAATTGGAATAACTTTGAGAGTATATTGTTTTAATAGCTAAAACAATGTCAGTTTATTGGAGTTGAATGGACCATCGTGTTGTGTGTAATGCCATATCGAAAGAATTTAATAATAGAGTTGAACAATTTCTTAATTTCCTATATAGCAACAAACACTGTGTGTATAAAGGAACTATACAAAAAAGGGTTTGTTAGGAATTACTAGATATGAACTCCATATAAGGAGAGTCGGGAGTACCTACACGTCTGTACTGTAGAATGTAAGTTGTGGGAATAAGTTTAATCAAATTCGAATCATCGGTTTGGATTTTATAAGAAAAAATAGGCGTTTTAAGTTCAAATTGTTAACACTTCGATGTTTTAAGTGTAAAAATATAAAATACTTGTCATGTGGACGAACCGAGAGTACCCACAAGTCCGTATCTTAGAATGTGAGTTGTAAGAATAAATCTCATCAAATTTAGATCATTAGTTTGGATTTTATTAGGTTTTGACTTTAAACTTTTAAAATGATGTTTATTCATTTTTCTACGATTAATAAGTATCTTATGCTTTTATTGTAAAATATATTTGATCTGTTTATTTTATGATTTTTTAACTATTTTTACAGGATACTGCTGAAAAAGCACAAAATCGAAACGGGGATTTGACTTTATGTTCATAGAGTCGGAGGGTTTTTTTCCCTAATCTTATTTGCCACGGTAGATCATAAGTGATTGGACCAAGAAAAAAATGTTAAGAAGCTTCTATTATGTTTATCCTTCTTTCACGCATGCAGCATGCAGCATAATAATTTTTTAAAAAATTATTGATAATATTATTATGTAGATCCTATATTTATATTACTGTTATCAATGATTTTTTTAAAAAATTATTAATAGAATTTTATCATTTTTATGATTCGGTGGTTGAGTTCATGCTTACTGTTAGAAAATGATAAATTGTTTTTCCTTTCCGATCTCTTTTTGAACACTTTTTTTATTCTTTGAATAAATAAAAAATGTTATTTATACATTAATTCCAAAATAATAAAAAAATAAGCTAAAGTCATTCATAATAACACAATAAACAATCACACCCCTTGAGAGTTTTTTCGGTAGTAAAGGCAAAAGTTTTTAAGTTAACAGAATAGTTATCGGATCGGATACTGAATCGGTCGAAGTATTAAGTCATTGGTTTATTGGTTCAATCAGTAAATCAATAATTGAAACGTTGATTCATAAAAAATAAAAAAAAAATATAGATTATCCTATATGAAACACATACAAAGATATAAAATCTCAATTATAAAAAAGAAGACTGACATAAGATTTATAAAATCATGATTTAAAGTAACTCAAACTTAATAAAATTAATTTGCAAATTAAGTTTTACAAATACTTCTACATATGAAAAAAAAAATCTTAATGATATTTAATGATTGTACTAGATTACAAGCCCCACAATTCATAATGTAACATACTTACATTTTGTTTTTCAATTAAGAAAGAAAGACAGGAAAAAGAAAAAGAAAAAGAATTAAACTAAAAAAAGAGGCTTGCATGTCAACCCACATTCTTAGCATGTGAGCCCGCGGGCCTTAAGTGAATAACAGGTGAGTGGTTTAGTAGTGTTAAAGCCCATACTTTAATTGTACTGCAATTGGTTATGCTTTTAATGCAGCTTTAATGCAGCTTAAGGTTGCTCTAAATAAGGTCGTTTGGCAATTGCACACTAGTATATCCCAAAAGATCTCAACGTCATTTCAAGTAGGTACATTTTTTTTTTATTACATCATAAATTAAGAACAACAATATGTAAGAATTGAAATGAAAATTATATTGACAAATTAACCTTGGCCTACAAGCAGGAAGGAAAAAATGCAATATAAGCGTTGTTTGGTACATGCTTTAAGTGCAATTTAAAGCAAAAAAGTTTAGAGTAAAATTTTATATTTTTTGTTTTAAGTTGCACTTAAAACATATACAAAAAAAAAATCCATAATACAATATCTAAAATATATACATTAGATTAACTATAACTCTAGATAAATTTCTCACCCGAAAAGAAAAAAAAAATATACAAACTTTTTGTTAAAGTTTAAAAAGAATAATTAGATCATTTTTCATTAATTTAAATTTTTAAGATGCCAATTATCTCTACGACATGATATTAAAGTAAATGTCATTTGTTTCAATCTTAAGATTCTTTTCATTTTTATTAATGTTTCACTCCGTGTTTTGTCCACGTTTAGGTCTTTGTGCAAAGTCCAGTCATTAATCTTTTTTTTTTCCATTGGTGCTAAGGAAGATCAAACCTGAATCTCTTAAATGGAAAGTTTGAATATAACTGGTAAGCCATGTTGCAGTCATAAGTCCGACCATTAATCTTTTTTAGCTTGCATTGTCATTCTACTCTCGAGTCTGTTCGAAATCATTTATATTTCACTTGACTTGGACGTGATGGAACATGTTATGTCTTATAAAAAGATAATTGAACATTTTATCATCAGTGTAAACTTTTGAGATAAAACATAATCGTAAACTATACATATCTTTAGTAGCGCGCTCATCATGAAAAAATACAAATTCATAAACGTAAACCTTCATGTAAATCATCATTGAAACATAAGTGTTATAATTTGTATATAGAAAAAAGAGAAGTGCAGATGAGTTCAGTGATTAAAATTCGATTCAATATTGAAACTTATGTGTGTGTGTGTGTGTGTGTGTATATATATATATATATATATATACACACACACACACACACACACACACACACACACACACACACACGAGACCTATGCTACATGAATACTTCACTTTATTCCGTCGTACTAATGTTGAACTTCCGACGCTCGGATAAGAGAATGACACTACACTCAAAAAAATTTATAAAAAATTGACAAGTTCAGCACTCAAACATATATTCATATCCTGCACTCATACGCAAGTTCAGGTAACATATATAATAAGAAATTATGTTATCAATTAATTGAGTGTAATATAATTATGAATTGTTCCTCCTTTTCAGCTTGCACTTGGTGGACAGTCTTTTCATGTAAATGAGGGACAAAACAAAACCCAAATTTTTTTTTCTTATCTATAGATATACAAACTGATGATGTATAGTGTTCATATTTGTTTAAAAGTTGTAGAGTAGTTGAGGCATGAAGAAATATATAACCAAAACGAAATGAAAAGCTTACAAGTTAGTTAGGGTTTTGTACTCCATCTTAGCTCATGCAATATGCTCCTGCCATCATTAGTACAACTCACATAATTAATTCATACTATATATTATCTTATTTTTAGAAGAAAAAAAAGAAAAAGAAAATCCTCAAATGATATAAACATATATGTGCATATATTATCTCTCTCTCTCTCTCTTTCTCTCTTTCATGTAAGCACTGCTGTTTACCTACCAAAGTAACACCAAGTCTCCAAATATATAAAAGAAACAGTACTGTTGGAATTATAATTAGAATGGAGTCAAATTTGTCATATCCTTTGTTTCTTCTTCATTCCAAAGAAAACCCACCAAAAAAGTTTTGGTTTTTTTCTTCAATATTTGCTGAGATATATATTTGTTAAATTTGGAGTGAGGTGGGTGATTGTATGCGGTTAACCATTCCTATCAACTCAAGTTTTTGTATGGATAATGGATCTTTTCTTTTGTACTTGTGCTTCTGTTTTGTCTGTTTTACTATTCTTCTTTTGTTTCTCTTGTTTTGTCATGTCCAAATAAGTAGACAGAGAGATCTTGCAAGTAAGAGGAACTACTTTTATTTACCAAGTAATCTCTCTCTCTCTCTATATCTCTCTTTATTTATTTATCTATCTATCTATCTCTCTCCTCTCTGCTGGGATTGACACCATTCTCTCACAAAGCCAACAAAACACAGGTTAGCTTAAAATGACTTTTGGCTGTCAAAAGTGTGTTTTAAACCATTTTTGGTAAAACAACTACGAAGCTAAATACCATCTCGTGTGTTTGAAACAAATATTTGTTCTAACACAAATTTAATTAGCTTTTAATAATTTTCTCCAAAACCTTTTTCTTTTTTTTAATGTTTCGCCTAGCTTCTCTTTCTTAAGGAAAGAGTTTGTGTTTTATGGTGGATTCTTGTGTGTGCAGTTTATTGATTGTGAAATTCAATTTTGGCACTTGGGTTTTTATCAGTTCGTTTGATTTGCAGGTAACATAAACAACATGAACATTGTGCAAAACCTCATGGGAAGACTTAGACCTGGCCTTGTGGGCTTGAAAGCTTGGGATTACTGTGTTCTTTGGAAATTGAGTGAAGATCAAAGGTCAATATTAATTAAACTACACCAAATCCCATCCTTAGCTCCCTCTCCTTCTCCGTCTCATTTATTAATTTTGTTTTTATAGGTTTATTGAGTGGATGGATTGTTGCTGTGCTGGAACTGAGAGCACTGATGAAAATGGTGGAGAGGAACTTCATTTTCCTGTATCATCAGTCCTTCCTTGTAGGGATATTTTGATTCAGCATCCAAGAACCAAATCTTGTGAACTACTAGCCCAACTTCCTTCTTCCATGCCTCTTGACTCTGGGTAAATCTTTAATTTATTAATTACCCTTTTGGCAATCTCTTTTCATTATGTGTGTTAATAAGCTTAATTAACTTCTTCACCAGTATTCATGCACAAACTTTGATGTCAAACCAAACCAGTTGGTTAAACTTCTCTAATAATTCAGACTCAAATGCTATGGAGGTAATTAATCATTAGTCCTTCAAGTTTCATCAAAGTAATAAGACAAATTAATTTCCTTTATGTTGATCAGCTAATAATTTTGCATCTTAATTATGCAGGAAACAATTGGGACTAGGGTTTTGATCCCCGTGCCGGGAGTACTAATTGAGCTGTTTGTTACTAACCAAGTAGTATGATTTTTCAATCTCTTGCAGCTCTTTGGTTTTGTTTCAATAATTTCCTTTCGGAGCATACAACAATTAATTTCTATTATCATCTCACCTTTTGTGTGATCTTCTAGACTTGCTAGATTGATAAAAAAGAAAATGATATTTTCATGATCATTTACTGTCATAGATTTTATGGTGGAAATATGTTATTTATTTCTTTTCAATCAAACAGGTACCAGAAGATCAAAATGTGATAGATTTTATCACAACCCAATGCAACATTTCAATGGAGCAGCAGGAAGCAATGATCAATTCAATCGATAATAATATGGATGCAAGTTACCAAGTTAATATACATTCCTTGAATGAACAAGAATTGAAATCCCTTTTCGCTAACGAAGAAGAACATCAAAAGGATTCGAATAATCATCTCCAACCACCGCCTATTTCTCCGACAACATCACTAGAAACTAATCTGAGTTTTCCTTACGACATCACTGCTAATCAAATCCCTTTATGCAGTAGCTCTTCGATGAACTTCTTCCAGCAATTTAATATTTACGCCTCAGAAAATAATACAAAAAATGATGCCTCCTTTGAAGGTTCACATGATGCAATCCTAGAGATGGATGTATTGGAAAAGTCCATGAATATGAGCAATACAACAAACAATATGCATATGCAATTTGTGGACCCTAACTTAGCAAACAAGGAACAGCAAGGGAATGATAAGGACTCAATCAAACAGGAGAATGGACGGTCGGATTCAATCTCGGATTGCAGTGATCAGATTGATGATGTAAACCATCAAAGGAGGCCTCAATCAAAAAACCTTGTTGCTGAGAGGAAGAGGAGGAAGAAGCTTAATGATAGACTCCTTGCTCTTCGAGCTTTAGTTCCCAAAATATCAAAGGTTCATACTTATTATAGTCTTCCATATCTTATCTTTATTTTTATCATATATTTTAATAACGGATTTAATATATATGGATGAATATCATCATGATCTAACAATTACTTTATGAATTTGGATCCAAATCATATGTAGGACTCATTTTATTTCAAACTTATTTGAGAATATTGTTTTTTAAATCTCCACTTACACACATGAAAATATTCCCACCACAAAGATCATTCGACTTGCCATTATAAGACCCATGCTAATGAATTTGAGATTTGCTTGATCCATTATTAGTTTAATACTTTCTCAATTCTTGATACATGACGCTTACTCTATTTTGTTAATTCTCAGCTGGATAGGGCTTCTATTCTTGGGGATGCAATTGAATTTGTGAAGGAGCTACAAAAGCAAGAAAAAGAACTGAAAGATGAGCTTGAGGATCACTCGGATATCGATGATGGCAGTAACCACATGGACATGATCAATGGCAACGACAACAACAATATTGTCCCATCTGAGATTTTCAACCAAAACAATGGAATCAATAACATTGGGTCCAAACCTGAGCACAATGCTCCAAATGGGTTTCATGTGGGAGGAGCATCATCATCATGTAATGGGACTAATCTGATCTCAAAACAAAATCAAGATCCAGAAATTTCAAGTGACAAGGGCCAACAACAACAGATGGAGGTATATAAACCTTAATTAATTAATCATATAATATCCTTTTTTATCTTCATTTTCATAATTAATTTTTTTGCTTCTATCTAAAGAAAAAATACACATGAATAAATTGTTAATGTAGCCTCAAGTTGAAGTGGCTCAAATAAATGGGAATGAGTTCTATGTAAAGGTGTTTTGTGAGCATAAACCTGGAGGGTTTACAAGATTAATGGAGGCTTTGGATTCTCTAGGCCTTGAAGTAACAAATGCTAATGCTACTAGCTTCAGAAGCCTTGTTTCAAATGTTTTCAAAGTAGAGGTAAGATCTTCAAAACATGCACAGGCAAGCACACAAATATTAATTTAAAGATGTTTTAGCAAATTTTTTTTGGGACTGAAAGTTTTAAATAAATAAATTTTTGAGTGGCAGAAAAAAGACAGTGATATGGTTCAAGCTGATCATATAAGGGAATCATTGCTCGAGCTAACGCGAAAGCCATTTAGAAGATGGACAGAGATGACAAGAACTAAAGAGAGCAACAATGGCATGGATTTTCATCATCACCATCAGCGCCACCTCCACAATCACCATATTATAAGTCCTCACCAGCACCACCTCCACCACTTTCCATAATTAAGTAAACCCTCTCTAGATTTTCAGATAAGAAAGACATTTCCAACTTTCTAGCTAGCTACAATTTCATGTTTAATTATAATATTGTGTGCATTATATGACACACTCTTAGTTTTTTTTTTAATAAACTGCTCTTTGTTTTTGGTTAATTAACAATTAATATTGTTTCTTATATAAAAAATAATTAAATATTACTTCTTGAGTTTGCTTATAAGTCTAATAAATATAAATTTTCAATTCCAACTAGATGACAGTAAATAGATAAATTTGATGACCTCAAGAAAACTAAATCTATACATCATGTAGATGGATACTTTTTTTCTCTCTCTTTTTGGAATAAAACAATGGTATTAGGAGAGGATGTAACCATGAGATTAAGCCTAGTCAATGAAATCTTGACCTATGGTAAAGACTGAATTCTTGGGACTACAAAATATTAAGTTTGATTCCCACTAATTCTTGACCTATGGTTATTTCTTCAACTTGTTGATTATTTCTCACATTAATTAGTTAAATGAGAGCTTGTGTGAGTTATTATATTAATGGGTTGCTCTATGTTGGGCTCATAAAGTTTGTGATCGAATGGCCTTCTCCCATACATAAATTATTTTCTATCCATCTCTACTTTTCATTAGCTATGATTTGAGATTCATTTTAAATATTTTTTTTTTTGCAGGAAAATTAGACCCACCCAAAAACTTGCAGACAGATCATAATGTGAAAAGATGAAGAGAGAAAAAGAGAAGAGAGTGGTATTGTTTGGCCGGAAGAATGACCGGAGAAGATGACCAGAATAGTTGCTGAGCACTTGGAGCTCAGATCTAGCGAGCCCAACGCGGCTTCCACATCAACCGTCTTCTTTGATGACTATCATCTCAACCAAATAACTCTCTGTTGTAGCTCTAATTGATTCTGAATTTTTTGATACGGTAGTTTTCATTCTTTTCAAGACGCTTAGGTTTTTATAATGTATACTTTAACTTATATATAATGTATTTATATTTTACTTTAAATCATATCAATAATGAAAAAAAAAAATTTGTAGTTTCTATGTTACTTACTAGAATAAATACTTGTTACTCAAAATAGTATCACTTTATTATAAAATAATACATAAAAGTACTTTGTGGTTCGAACACAGAAAGTTTCAAAAGTTAAATTTGAATATATTGTGGTTTTGTTATAATCAAATGAAGGTCAAATTAATGGAAATATCTCTTTAATCATCACGCTTCAAGTTGATTTGATTATTGAAATGAATTTTTATGTTTAAATTATCAATATCGAATATAAAAAAAAAGAAACTTCGTTGAATTTTTAATTTTTTTATAAAAAATTATAAAAGATAAACGACTTTTCTTGTTTGGGATTAAATCACCATGTTTTAAGTTATTTGGTCATTGCAATTGGCTACGAGGCTTATACTTATCAATATCGAATATGAGAGAAAAAAACTTGATTAAATTATTATTATTTTTATTATAAATAAAGAAAAAAAATACATTAAAGTGACATATGGTTTGACCTTTATGTAACTATGACAGCACCATAAAGTACCTAAACTTAACTTAAAAACCTATGGTACTGAAGTTTGAAAACCACATGATACTTTCATGTATTTTCCTTTAAAAATGTATATATCACTTATAAAATTATGAAAACAAATTATCAATTATCATCAGTCAGTTATTGTTACCATACATACATAATAGTATATCAGACAATTTAAAATTAAAACCAAACAATAAAAAATCAGTCAACTTGATTATAATTAAAATAATAATAAATAAATCACCCATCACTGGACGTCAGACAATTTCACAAATCTAAAACAACAAATGAGTGGCTGATGTATCTTTTTTTATTATTATATTATAATTTTAAACAAGATTAAGTAGTAAAAAATAATTATTTAAAATAAAAATGCAAGAACCTTTTTCTTTTCACAGATCTATAGAGAAGAAAGAGAAGGCAAGTGGCAGCAGAGTAGGAAGGAGAATACGATTGGAGGTAAAGGAGAAAGGAGAAGGCAAGGGAGGGGAAGGAGGAAAGAAAAGGTGGGTGGGGGGTGGAGGAAAGGGAAAGTGAGTGGGGGAGGAGGAGGAAGGAGAAGGCGAGGGGATTAGGAGGAAGAAGAATGAGAAAAAGAAAGTAACAAAAAATATGGCAATGGAAAAGGTGTAGGGAGAGGAAGAAGAGGAAGAAGAAAGTGCAATAGCAATGATTTGCTTGTATTTTCAGAATTAAAAATATATCCAAACCTATTCTCAAATTATAGATTTGAACAAAAAAAATTAATCAAATAATTCATCTCCATGGAAAAAAAAGTAATTAGATAGAGTTCGAGAGTGAGAAAAGAAAAATAATAATAAATCCTTAAAAAATAATTTATTAACCTTCCATAAGTAAAAAAATCAGAGCTTAGAAATTATAAATATTTTAAATAAAAAATCAGATTTATATAAATTAAAAAACAATTTGACGAAACTTATTTTATTAAACATAGACTTAAAAATAAATAGGTGTATTTTGTACTGTAAACCCCGTAAATAAGTTTTATTAGTCCTGCCGGTGCTTAATTGGTTAAGTGATTTATGGTACCTAATAAAAAAAAATTATTTATTGGTCACTTTTAGTCCTCTCATTCACAATTTCCTAAACTTATCCGGGTGCCCCTACCCGACTGCTGCTCCATAAGAAACCATAGTCCATATACATGCTCCGAGTCGGAGTCTTATTCTGTTATACCATGTAATACCCGACTGGAGCACCAAAACACTCCATCGAGTCTCACCTTAACAGCCAAGAACATCATCAGCCCCAATCTAATCCCATAGTCAAGTCCTAGAAAGAAATCAGACAAAACCCCCTTGATAATTGTTATGGATCTTCTCAAGCAAGAACTCCTGAAGAAACGGCAAAGCCTTGCCGAAGACACCGGTGGCAAGAGAGTCTTCAAGCGCTCCGAGATCGAACAGAAACGAATCCAGAAGCTCCGCGAGCAAGAACGCCGCGAACAAGAGGCCAAAAACATCCGAAAAGCTCCCTCCTCCTCCTCGATATCCACATCCGCCGCTGCCGCCTCCAAATCCTCCTCCTCCTCCGCCGCTGCCGCTACCTCCTCCTCCTCCGCCGCCGTTACCGGTTCCAAGTCCCTCACCAACGAGCAGAATATCGACAACCTCGTGCTCCCCAAGCAGGAAGTCATCCGCCGTCTCCGTTTCCTTAAGCAACCGATCACCCTCTTCGGCGAGGACGATGACGCCCGCCTCGACCGACTGAAGTACGTATTGAAAACTGGAGTCTTCGAGGTGGATAGCGACATAACGGAAGGGCAGACGAACGATTTCCTGCGGGATATCGCGGAGCTGAGGAAGCGGCAGAAGACGGGGATTTTGAGCGAGAGGAAGAGGAAAGACAGGGACGATGGAGGGGGAGAGGATGGAGATGGAGGGAGAGGGGAAGAGGAGTTGAGTGCCGATGGGGGATCGAGTGGGGTTGATGCCGATAAGGATTTAAAGCGAATGAAGGCCAACTTCGAGGAGCTTTGTGACGAGGACAAGATTCTGGTGTTCTTCAAGAAGCTGTTGAATGAGTGGAAACAGGAACTGGATGCAACGCCGGACGCCGAGAGGCGGACCGCTAAAGGGAAGTCGATGGTGGCCACGTTTAAGCAGTGCGCGAGATATCTCAATCCGTTGTTCAAGTTTTGTAGTAAAAAGGTGAGTGTTTTTCTTTTCCTTGTCAAAGAAATTTTACACTAGGTGCTTTTACATCGAGTATTTTCGCTTGTAGATCATAGCGAAATCATTTTCTTTACAGAATGATGAGGCTGTGGTTTTAGTTATGTTGAATTAATAGGCAACTAACTAGATTGGGTCTGAAGCTTGGTTGAGTTGAGTTAACTAGAAATTGTTACCATAGGTATCTGGATATCCTTTAGCACGTTAATGAAATTTTGGAGAATCAATGTGATCCAACATGAACAATTAGATAGTGTGAAATTTGTATGTTTATGTGGGCTTCTTTTCTAGTAGAAACTGAGAGTTTGGTTTTTTGCTAATATTGCAAATCTTGTATGTTTATTAGTGAATGTATGACTATGTTGCTTCACAATGTTTCACGCTTTAGAATATCTTCGAAATTGCATTTGAAATAATCAAATTAAAGGTAACTCTAAAATGATGATGAATGCGTAAGGTTGAAAATGAAGCACATCATTTGCATGAGTATGGGATTGTTATCAAAGTTTGTCAAGACCTGGTGGATTGTTTCAGCTCCTGCAATTTGAGACATACCCTCAGCGAAGGCAACCGATGTGTAGACTTTATGGCAGTGTTAGGCTATGGCCATTTGGGGCTGACTTCTTATTTGGTTCCCCACTTGGTTTAGCTATTTTGTCAGCTGCTGATGCAGCTGGGACCTCTTTTACAAGAGGGTAGTTTTTGTGTTCCTTATCCTTTTGAAAAAAGAAAAGAAAAAGAAAATGAAGCACATAAAAGGAAGGGGGCTTATGGTGTTGGAGTATGGAAGTGGATTCGGAATGGATGGGAGGATTTTTGTCCTAGTCTTTCTATCTCGGTGGGTAATGGAAGTAGAACTCGCCTTTGACTCGACTCATGGTTTAGGAACTCTCCTCTTAAAGACCATTTTCCGGAGATTTTTGCAATTATGAGGGATAAAGAAGCTCTTATTTCTTCTTGTATCTCTTCGACCAATGGTAGCATTATGTGGGATGTCCTTTTTGTTCATAATGTTCATGATTGAGAGATTGAGAAGGTGCAAAGCTTCTTGAAATTTTTGTATAGCTTCGTATTTGACCTTTTAGGATACGGTTTTTTTTGGAGGGATAGCCCAAGCAAAGGTTTTGAGGTGAGCTTTTTTCAAGGTTATTTTGGAAGAGATGGTTTCGGATGGGTCTTCCGTTTTTCTGTGGAAGACTATTTAGCGCTCTAAGGTTCTAACTAAAATGAGCTTTTTGCTTGGGAGGCTTCGTGGGAAAAAATTCTCACTTTAGACAACTTACAAAAAAGAGAGAGGGTTGTTGGGAATCGGTGTTTTATTTGCAAAAGTTGTGTCGAGTTCGTTTTTCTTATTTTATTGGAGTGTTCTTTGGCGAGAGCTTTGTGGGAAACGGCTTCTAAGGTGTTGGGTATCTCTTCAGTTTTTGTCGACAACGTAAGAGATGAAATTTGGGCTTGGGGTGGTTTTAAGGCTTCTAAAAGTCTTAAGAAGACTTACTCTATGATTCCTCCTTCGATCTTTTGGTTAGTTTGGAATGAAAGGAACTGTAGAACTTTTGTTGGTTTCGAGAAGTCCTTTTTTGTAATTACAGAAATGTGGTTCAACACCCTTATTTTTTGGTTAACTGGGATTCTTTTGTAAATGACCTAGATTTAGTAGATTTTGTGACTTAGATTTAGTAGATTTTGTGGAGCTTCTCTCTTATAGGTAGTCTTTGTATATGGGTTGCACCCCCTTGGTGCGTCTTTTTATTCAATTTATTTACTTATAAAAAAGTTTATGTGAGGTGTTGTGATTGGATTTGTTCAGTCTTTTTTTGAAATGATTGAACAAATCCTTTCTTTTTGTCTCTTTGCTCTGTGATATATGTTTTTGAGGTGCTGAAGATTAGCTGGAAATAATATTCTTGAGGTTAAATATTATTTTAAGGCTCTAAATGGTGCTGCAATGATAGTGTTCCCTTGGAAGATCATCTAGGTGGCATCCCGAAGTGGTGTTGGGGGAGGGGAGGGGGAAGGGAACCTGCATTATTGCATATTTCACCATGTTCTCGTCCAAAGAAGAACTTTTGTAGTTAGCATAGCTATATTCGCAGTTGGCTGGTTTATCTTGTTCCTTTGAGAAATCTTAGATGCCCTAAATTACTGATTTTATTGTTGTTGTTGTTGTTTTTTCTTTTTTACGGTGTACTCTCGTATACCTCTCATGTACTAGGGTGTGTCCCCCACCCCCACCCCCACCCCTCTTTTTGGCTCTTTTTAAGTAGTATTATTGCGTACAAAAAGAGAATAAGGGTTTTTTTGAGCTCTTGAAAATTTGATAGCCAATATTTATATCTTGATGAGAACTGGACTGCTGCTGTTTATTGAAAGGTAAAAAGCTGATTAGTTCCTGTGGAATCTATTCTTTGATTTAATATTAAGCAATAATGAGAATTGATATTTTCTTTTTTTTTTTGGATAACGGACCATTACGACCGCCCCTACAATCCTTGCCTTAGGACCCTGTGGAGGATGTAAATCGCAGAATGTGCAGTGCAGTGGCAGGACTCGAACCCGAGACCTAGTGTTACCTCTTACAGGTTGAGCTTCATCTAGGTGGTCGGAGGCTCAAAAGCCATAGTGACTCTAAGGGGGAGAGGGTTTGGTAGGGTAGTCCTTGAATTTAAGTCCCTTTGGGAAACGTGACAAATGATATCTGCTAGTGATGGCATTGCTAGATTATTTTACTAAATAGGGAGGCATGCACTGAATTCTGTTGTGCTGGTGATGACTCCCATCCCTTCCCCCCTCCTCCCTTATGCCTGTCTCTTCTTTGGTTCAAAGTAGGAGTTTGAATCCATTATTTTCTTTTACTTTTCATTCCAGGAACTTATGTATGGACGTGTTTTGATTATCACTGCGGTTCTGGATTTTGGATTCATAAAACGCACAGTGCATATAATTTGTCATGCATTCTATTTGTAGATTCTTCCAGATGATATCCGTCAAGCATTGCTGGTGGTGGTTGAATGCTGCATGAAGCGAGACTACCTTGCTGCAATGGACCAGTATATTAAGATGGCCATTGGTAATGCTCCCTGGCCTATTGGTGTCACTATGGTTGGTATCCATGAACGCTCAGCCCGTGAGAAGATCTACACCAACAGTGTTGCCCACATTATGAATGATGAGACAACTCGCAAATACTTGCAGTCGGTCAAAAGATTAATGACATTTTGTCAACGACGTTATCCAGCAATGCCTTCCAAAGCAGTTGAGTTCAACAGCTTGGCAAACGGTAGTGATTTACAGTCACTACTAGCAGAAGAGAGAGTATATGGGGGTAATCAACCATCAGACGAGAGGCTTAGTCTAATGCCTGCTCCAAAGGAGAGCTAGTTATTGCTTATGTAATGATTGCCATATGGACTAACATCATGTTTGAATGTTCTTAATGCTATCTACACTCAAATGCGTGGCATGTATTGATAATCCACACTGTTTGGCCTTTGATTAACTGATTATTTGCAATGGCAGGTAAAGTATTGATGTCGTAGTGACGAAAAAATTCATCTGTTGCAAGACTCACAAAAATCATTGTAAGAAGTTGGAACATGAACTAAAAGGTTTATTACCTTATTACTGTTTTTTCCCTTTTAAAAAAGGTTTAGTACCTTTTTTGTGTTATATTATCTAAAGTGTGTGTTGGGATGAATTTCATCTGGAAGCTGGTTCATTCCTGAGGCAATGCGGGGGGTAGGGGTGGTGGGGGGATTTTTTCCTCATTGTTTATCATTTTTTGGTGCTATTAATTTCCTGTTGAGAAACAAATGTTGATGTTAATAGAAAGATCTGAAGCATTAATGCTTTGGGATGAATTTCATCTGGAAGCTGGTTCATTCCTGAGGCAACGCAAAATCTTGTGACTAATTTGTTGGATGCTTTCTGGTTCTTCTATTGTGCAATTTGAATGTAGTTGGTGTTGATGTTTTGTGGATCAAGTGTGAGGATGAAATACATGTTTGTCATCGTGGCATTAGATTTTCTTAGTTTGGATTCTTTGATGATAGAGCTTTTGCATCAACACAGGTCGGTAGGCCATTCAAAATCCAAATCAAGAGCAATCTAAAGTAACATTTGGGAGAGTTTGAGCAATCTAAGGTTCCTTTTGGGTGAAGGAAGATATTGAACCTCACACCATTAGCTATAAAACTGGTACTTGATCTTGTACTTAGACCTCAACCTAGTGCCAAGTGCCAAGTACTAGCCAATTTAATCAAGTTAAGCCCTTGCTACATGATAGCTGCCCCTCCAGTTACCATCTCAATTCCAACTAGCTGATGACAGTACATAGGCAAGTATATGATGATAATTTTTTCCCTCTTATGAGTAAAACGATGATAATTAAGATCGAATCCAGAACACAACTCTATAAGAAATTGGTGCAACCGTTAAACTAAGCTCACATGTAATTGTATACCTATAGATTTTTACGTTAAATTAAAGAATAAAAAAGGTAATAAAAAGTAAAGATGTTGAATACCAAAATTACAAATTGAGTACAAGAATACTACTTGCAAGAAGAAAAATCCCCAATAAGCTCCATTTTTCAAAGGCAAGATAACTTTTGCAAGAGATACTTGGTGGAGTAGTTGGTTGAATTTGTGGGGTTGACGCAGGAGTAGTTTGTTTGACATCAATGGTGAACCTCATTCCACCAAGGCAATGCCCAGCTACATTGCAAATGAACCAATACTTCTTTGCCTCTTTGAGTAATACTTGATCATCCCCACTCTCATACTTTGCCAAAACACCAGTGCTTGCATCACATGATCGAAATGTTGCCTCTGTTACTTCATATGCATCATGTTGCGCCTTTAAATATTTGAATTCTACAAAATTCACACCCAAAAATAAAATTTTAATCATATAGATGATTATTGTAAGAAATCCGGTCGGATCAAAGGTCGGACCGAATGTCCATGATGAGCTGTCTAACCCAACCAAAGTCTATTTTTAATTTAAATAAAAAGTTTTGATGTGAACAGTCATAACTCTCCAACTCTCCCAATTTCATTGTGGTTGGTTATAAAATCAACTTAAAAACTGCCCAAAAAATGTCTGTAGATTTGTGAATAAAAAGGGACAGAGAGCTGCATGGAAGTTTTATTCATTCTAGAGAGAGAAAACACATATTTTTCTGTAAGAGAAAGACTAAGGCATTTGGGTGATGAAAATAAACGTGTTTTCAGGTTCCTTAATTACATACATAACTAGAGGTGAGGTTAAAGAGATCAAAGATTGAAGAAACGGAAAGGAATCCAAAGTACAAGAAGATTTCAGGTTGAATCAGTAAGAAGCTGAATCCGTTGCGTAAACTTGATGAACAATAACGTAGGAAGATCTTGTGATAACGTAGCTACGATATAAAATATAAGGGAAGATTGCACTAGTCCGTCTTAAACGAAAAAATCTTATCTAGATCGGGTTCATGAAAGATATATGACACAATGGTATATCTTATCATTGGATAAAATAAAAATATCGTCTTAAACTATGAGTGTCTATCATTTACATCCTTAGCGAAGAGATTGAAATAGAAATTTAGGGTTTGTATATTCCGACTGCTTAATATTGCAGTATTAGAAACTCATATTTATATAGTATTTACAGAAGAGTGTCCTAATAGGACTAGAGTATATTAGAGTGTTCTAATAGGACTAAGGTTTCCTATTTACATTAGACTAGAAATTTCTAATGTTATTTACATTATGAGTATATACATTTACACACCCCTCTCAATCCGAATGAGGTGAAACCACAAAGATATTGCTTTTATGTTGAAAAAATCGGGTTGATGACAATCTTTTTGTGAAGATATCTGCAAGTTGGGCATTAGTAGGAATATACCGGATCTGGATATCTTCTTGAGCTACTTTTTCGCGAACAAAGTGAAAATCTATCTCAATATGCTTTGTATGAGCATGGAACAATATATTAACAGCAAGATAAGTGGCACCAATGTTATCACAATACACTCGAATTGAACGAGTAAAGAATACATATAAGTCATATAGAAGCTGGTGAATTTAGTAGGTCTCAGCTACAGCATAGGCAAGGGATCAATATTCAGATTCAGTGCTAGAACAAGACACAGTGGGTTGTTTCTTTTTTTTTCAAGAAATAATATTTGGTCCAAGGAAGACAATATAACCTATGGTGGACCGACGACTGTCAGGGCAGCCGGCCCAGTCAGCATATGTATAGTATGAAAGAGAAAAATTCTTTGTAGAAACAAGAAGTAACCCATGATTAGTAGTACCACATAAATAGCGAAAAATGCGTTTAACAAGCTAAAAATGAGCCATACAGGGAACATACAAGAACTGACTAGCTAGATTTAACAGCATATGCAATATAAGGTTGGGTCATGGTTAAGTACTGAAGACCTCTAACCATACTCCTAAATTCTTAAAGATCTACCAGTAGGTCACCCTTCTGTAGTGAAGGTGCTGTCTGGGAAGGTAGATGAGTTTTAACTGGTTTGGCTGAAGACATAGAAAATTTAAATAGAAGGTCGTTGGTGTATTTAGTTTGAGAGAGAAACAAACCAGTGGGACGTCGAACAACTTCAATACCAAGGAATAATGAAGATCACCAAGATCCTTAATAGAAAATTGATTAAATAAAGTATGAATAAAACGAAGAAGAATACTAGAATTATTACCGATGAGAATAATGTTATCAACATATAGTAGTAAGATAAGAAGACCATAGGATGACACAAGAAAAAACATTGAAGTGTCTGCTCGACTACAAGAAAAACCAAGAGTAAGAAGGAAAGAATTGAAGAGCCATGAGGTTGTTTACAAACATGAGTGGGACGAAGGGTATCAACAAAACCATGAGGTTGTTTCATGTACACCACTTCATTAAGATAACCATGAAGAAATGCATTCTTAACATCAAGTTGTCGAATTACCCACGAATAAGAAATTGCCAAAGATAAAATAGTGTGTATAGTAGTAGGTTTAACAACAGGACTAAAAGTTTCATGATAGTCAATACGTGGTTGTTGATGGAATCCTTGAGCGACCAACCTCGCTTTATAGCGCTCCACAGACCCATCAGCCTAATATTTAATTTTATAAATCCACTTACACCCAACTATATTTTTCATTGGATCATATGGAACCAGATCCTAAGTGTGATTAGTTAAAAGTGCATTAAATTCGTCAGACATAGCTGACCACCACTCGAGATCTTTATTTGCTTGAGAAAAACAAGTTGGTTCATTTTGCCGGGTAGTAGTGGAAAGAAAGAGTATTTGTTTGGGTTTGGGAATTTCAGTTTTAGAATGAGTGATCATGGGGTGGTGGAAAAGTGGAGGTAGAAGGAGCGATTGGTTCAGAAGAAAGAATGACAATGGGATTGGAAGAAGCTGAGGTTGGGGCTAAAGAGACTGATAAATGAGATGGTAAGGGAAGAGACATTGGTAGGGTAGGCTGAGTGACGAGAGAGGAAATTAAGGGTCTAAGGGTAGAGACCAAAGGTGGAGGCAGCGAGGCAATCGGAGCCGGTGATGGAGAATGAAGATTAGGAACAAGGAGACTAAGAAGATGAGTTACTGGAGACATAGGGAGGAGGGAGAAGATTGATGCAGGGGTTCGACCATAGTAAGAACAAGTGGAGGAATGGATAAGTGGTTAAGTGTAGGGGATGGGACATGTGTAGTGAGAGTAGGATAGGGAAAAAATAGTTCATGGAAGACAACATGACGACTGGTATATACACGACCAGTGGTGGGATCTAGACACGACTAGTGGTGGGATCTAGACACCTATATCTTTGTAATTTTGAGCATAACCTAAGAAGACACATTGTTTGGATCGAGGTGCAAACTTGTGGGGTGCATTGGCAGTGAGGTTAGGATAACAGGCACACCCGAAGACACAAAAAGAGGAGTAATCAAGAATTTTAGACTACAATTTTGTATAAAGAGCTTGATTTTGCAAAACAGGAGTAAGGAGACGATTGATGATGTAAAGTGCAATGTATGTTGTATCGACCCAAAATGACTCAAGAAGAGATGAGAGAATTAAGAGGGTGCGCGTCATTTCACTAATGTGTCTATGCTTACGTTCAGCGACACCATTTTGTTGAGGAGTGTTCAGGCAAGACATGCGAAAAGTAATACCATGGTGAGCAAAAAATTGTTTGAAACGTATTTGATCAAATTCTTTACCACCATCACTTTGAAAAGTTTTTATTTTTATAGAAAATTGATTTTCAACAAGAGCTTTAAAGGTATAAAAGTGTTGAAAAACTTCAGATTTTTTACGCATAAGAAAAATCCAAGAATAACAAGATAAATTATCCACAAAAAAAACATAATATCGATAACCCAAATTTGATAAAATAGGAGATTGCCAAGTATCATAATGTGTTAATGCCAAAGGTTGGTTAGAATAATGCTGAACATAATCAAAAGATAAATGTTTAGACTTGCCTAACTGACACTTCAAACAAAAACCATAATATTTAGAATACAATGAAATATTCTTGCGAGTTTGAAAAAGAGAAAATACACAATGACCTAAATGACCAAGTCGACGATGCCAAACATCACCAGAGACTTAACGAGAGACTAGTTCTAGAGGAGAGAGAGTGACTGAGTCGGGTGGAAGAGGGTAGAGGTCACTAATACTGGAGGATTTGATAAGAGTTCTCCTTGTACTATTGTCCTTAATAACAACATGAGATACATCAAAGGTAGCGAAACAATTGTTATCAGAACATAAATGTTTTACAGAATGTAAATTGTGAGATAATTGTGAGACATGCAAGACATTTTTAAGGTGAAGTGATTTGTTGGAGGAGTGTAAGAAAGTAGGGCTAACATTATTAATATCAAGCAATTCTCCATTACTAACCAAAATTTTGGTTTTTCCAAAATAAAGTGTAAGGTTAGTAAGTATACCTGACTGAGGAGTCATATGAGCGGAGGCAGTCGTATCAGGGTACCACTGAGTGGCATTAGACTCACCAAGTGACATGGTAGCAAAAGATTTTGAAAGTCATGAGAGATAACAGTATGATTGAACCGATGAGGACAAGTTAAGGCAAGGTGATCGGTGGTGTGATAAATTTGACATGACGTGGAGGATGCGCCAGAATGCGGTCCCAATAAAACTTCATGACTGTAAGGGGAAATACCAATAGATCGATTAAATATGGGAGAAAAGTGAGATGAATGATTAGTATCTGAACCATGCTGGGAGGAGGCACCACGACCAGTATTGCAACCACGTCCCTGGCCACGATCTCGATAACCAGAATGACTCCTACCATGACCACGAGAAGTGCCAGAGGTGCTAGTGGTGGTAAAGGCTGTAGGAGGCTCAAAAATTTGAGAATGGACCTGAAGATGCTTCGAGCATTATTCTTGGAGGAGCAACTTAGTGCACAGACTGTCAAAGGTAAGAGCGATATTGGTTTTGGTAACCGTGGTGATGAAGCTTTCATACGCGATAGGCAGACCTGCTAAGGCACAGAAGATGAGGTCTTTGCTGGATAGAGGTGAATTGATGCTAGCAAGAGCATCAACTATGGCTTTGAGGTCCCAAAGTTATTGTTCCATAGATTTGCCAGCTTTAGTATGCTGATGAAGCTTTAGGCGAAGGTCAAACTCATTTGCATTATACTGATCAAGCTAACACTATTCCAAGGCCAGCCGAACATCCCGAGAAGTACGAAGATCATGGACGTCTTGGAGTATGTCTGAAGTAAGGGTTACATTAATCCAAGAGCGAAAACATTGGTCTGTACGGAGCCAGGGTGAGAAAGCAGAGTTAAGGGTTGTGGTACTATCACTAGAATAATAATACTGGGTGAGAATAGGAAAAGTACCATCAACATACCCGATCAGATCGTAACTTATAAGGACTGGGAGAAATTGAGAGCGCCAAAGAATATAATTAGAATTATTGAGTTTAATATTAACTAGGTGGGTGATACTAGGAGCGGAGAACAGAAGGAGATTAGGGAAAGTTGCATGAGTTGGGTAATTAATGAGGGAAAGTGAGGAACCAAATGAAAGATTGGTGAAGGGATAGGTAATTGGAGCAGTATTTTCCATGATTTTGGATTTAGAGAGAGAGAAACAAGATTTAGAGTTTTTGAATCTTACAGCTATGATACCATGAATAGATTGAAATAGAAATTCAGGGTTTTGTATATTCTGACTGCTTAATATTGCAGTATCAGAAACTCATATTTATAGGGTGTTTATAGAAGAGTGTCCTAATAGGACTAGGGTATATCAGAGTGTTCTAATAGGACTAAAATTTCCTATTTACAATAAACTAAAAATTTCTAATATTATTTATATTAGAAGTATATACATTTACACTTAGACTACGAATTTAACGTTGTGGATCCCCAAAGTGAAATTGATTGCAGTAAAACCTTTTTAATAACTATTCATCAATGGAATGGTCCTAAAAATAAAAATAAAATTACAAAGAATTTGGACATAGCGTTTTGTGCACAAGCATACAGAAAATAATATACCATGTGAAAAAAAATTACTTTGTTATATTAAAATATTTGAAAACGATATAAAATAGGGCGCGTCAGAATTCACAAAATCTATTGGATGACCTTCAAATGTCTCAATGTAAACTTTATAGGAATCATATTATAGTGTTTTCAATCATCTCAAAGTGAAGAATTAAGAATTAAAATGATCATAAAATGGATAGCGTTAAAACCAATTAAATGTTTTTGTTAACGTTAAATTTTATAGGTTAAGAACCAAAGCACTACACGACAATGACAATAACAATAAAAATCTCTTGTGAAGATTTCCCAAAATATCAAACCCAAAGTAGATCTCTCTTCTAATCGATGAAAAAAAAGCATATATGAGATATTGCTAAACGCATATAATAAACAATGAAAAACATGGAACATTATAATTTAATAAAATAAAAAAAATAAACAATTTTTTTATAAAAAAAGAAAATGAGAAAAAAAAACAAATTAAAATTAAAAAAATTTAAGAATTCATACCAAGAACATCGCCTACGCTAAAATTATATTTCTTTGACCATGTGGCAAAGTTGACCTCTGTGTTCCATTCTCCCTCCTCACCAACTGTATAAACCTCAGATTTGGCACTCTTTATCATCAAAACATTGATAATAAGAATTATTGAGAAGCTGCAATACCTCAAGATCTTAGGTTCCATACGGCTTGAAAGTTATGAAATAATGAAAGAATGGATGGCTTGTTTGTGAAGGGTAGACCCAATATTCATGGACTTCGGCATCATTTTGTATAGTTGAGAAGCTTAAATATAATATATAAAGTCCTAATTAATTAAACTATAAAGAACACTTTAGGTCGGCATTATATCAAATGCAAGCGATTGAAATCATAGATAATTGATTAGAATATTACTAACCACTTTTGTGGAGAAAGACAACCCTTAATTTCTTAAATTGTTTACTTGATCAAATATTAAATTAAATATCATTAATTAAAATCAATTTAAAACGTTTGATTATAATTTTAAGTTAAAAATAAAAAAAAAATTATCTTTTTATATTGGTGGGGTCCATTTTCAAGTGAGACTTAAATAGCACCACCCTTAATTTCTTAAATTGTTTAGTCATTTTGAAAGACAACATCAAGTGTTTTTTTTATGGGTACTATGCAAGTCCATGGCTCTCAATGTTCCCTTAGGTCCATGACAATGATGTAACAACTACATACCATCATCATTTTGGTCCTATCAAAAAGGGAATATGATATAATTAAGTGATGACCTAAAATGAAGTGAAAGTTCATTTTATGTGATATTTTTGTAATTTAGTTGGGCAAATGTTAACCATTTTCTTAGGGTAATAATTAATGTGTATTAAATCAGTACAAATTATATATATATATATATGTATAATTTTTTTTTGGAATTTTCTTGCTCAAAATTAAGGAAGAACAAAATTATTTTTAAATACATGATTTTGGAAGAAATATGATATTTTCTTTCTTAAAATGGTGCGGAGACTTATTAATTTTTTTTGACATGAAAAAATCGTCTAGATGTTAGAGATGAGAAACGGACGGGTCGGATCGGATTGGGTCTTACTCGTAGCGAGTCAACATGTACAGACTAAAAATATATGTTTCTTAGCGGGTTTATTTTTCATGTTCATACATGTGTTTTAGCGAGCGAGTAATGGGTCAAAAACTGATATTGATAAAAAAAATTCTTTTTAAATGAAAAAAGAGCGATCCAAACTAAATACAGATCAAATCTTAATAGTAACGAATTAATAGGCACAAATTAAAAATATTCATTTTTTTTATAAATTTTATTTTTTATATTCATATTTATAATCGTATTTGAACTGACAGATAATAAATAAAAAAAAGTATGAATTAAAAATTTCACTCTATCGAATATCAATACATGATAAATAGTGGTACCGAGTACTTGGTACCACTTTTCACCCAAAAAAAAAAGGTTGAGAAACGAAAGAGGGATATATAATGTCCAAAATGATGGTAGAGGAAACTTCAAACTAAAGAAAGACACACGTCCTCCCCCCCCCCCCCCCCCCCCCCCCCTTATAAATTATTATAACCCAAATAGAAAAAAGAATAAAAAAACATAGATCCCATATAAGGCATTAATTTTAAGCATTGACTAATAGTATTTGTTAAATCCTTCTATTTTTTTATTTATTTTAATTTTCCCTTTTTATGAACCGAAAGGCCTTTTGATTAAAAAAAAATTATACTACTAGAAGAGAAAAGGCCTACATTCGGCCTTCTAAACCCAGCCAATTATGATCCATTGGCCCAAACAAAAATCCCAAGTCAGAGCTCGGCCCAAACTTGAGAACAAGAGATTAAAATCAAATCCACCATCACAACGATGTCGTTTTATCAACAGTATGTCACTTGGACTTCACTGCAAGTGACAAGCCGGAAACCCCCCTTGACCTGTCCAGAAAAATCAAAATTAGTATAAAACCCTAAAAACCACCGCATCCAAAACCCCAATCTCTCTCTCTCTCTCCCTCTGCAGACAATCGATGGCAGGACGATTCAAGGAGGTCTTGAAGAAGTACGGAAAGGTAGCATTAGGGGTCCACTTCTCGGTCTCTGCTGCATCGATCACCGGTCTCTACATTGCCATCAAGAACAACGTCGACGTCGAATCATTCTTAGACACGTGGCACCTCCTGGGGCTCTCCACCAAGGACCCCCCTCAGCCAACACCAGCACCTACCCCGTCGTCCCCAGATTACCCAAATGGTAGTGGGTTCGTGATCGAAGAAAGAAGAACGGATCAGTTGGGTAGTGATGGGAATTCAACAGCTGTGGTTGAGGAGCAGAAGAAGAGGAATCGGACGGCTGAGCTTGCCGCATCTACTGGTGGGGCCCTTGCGTTGGCCGTGCTCTGTAACAAGGCGTTGTTTCCCATTCGGGTTCCGATCACGATCGCGCTTACACCTCCATTGTCTAGGTTTTTGGCTAGGAGGAGGATTATCAAAAACAGTGTGTGATTATCTATTTTTTACTTTTTGGTTTTTTTTTTTTAAAGTGTTCTGTCTCCATTTCCCTTTAATCTCTCTGTATGCGACTTTTTGTTGTGTTATATGGTGTTTCTGCCGAGAGAGAAACATATTAGAAAAGTAGAAGGACAAATGATAGCTGTTGAGCTATGTTTTGTTTCATGTTGTTCTAATGATCTGGGTTTGTTGTAGCACATTGATTTATTGTTGAATAATTAGGAAGGAGAGATAATGAAATGATTTAGTTTCTTGCTTTGAATTACATTGGTATTTACATTTTGATTTGGGTTTTTTTGTGTGGATAATGATTTTCATGTGTAGATCGCCTGGTATGTACTGTTTGTGTCATGCGAGGAAAGAGATTGAGAAATGGTAGTTCTCCATGGTTGCTTATGTGGGTTTTAGTGGATATTAGTATTAAGTTTTTATGCTTATTGGGTTAATCTTTTTATATGGTAGTAGGGGATTAGTTTTTGAATATGAAGATTTCATGTTTGCATGAAGATTTTGCTACATCTAATGCAACAGGACTCAGAAGAAAAATCATTTGAATAGATGGGAGCTTTGGTCAATCACCCCAACAAAAAGGCCATTGATTTCTCTCTTCTTTTCAGAGCCAAATGGAGGGTTACATTGGTTATAATTGTTGATTGATTTCCCTCTTCTTTTCAGAGCCAAATGGAGGGTTACATGGGTTATAATTTTTCTAAATGCTAAAGGACTACTCAAGACAGACGGCTAGGATTTCATTATGTGTAAACCCTGTGCATGCTAGCGAGGAAATCTCAAGAAAAAACTAGGTTCAATAAACCAGTTGCAAAAAAAAAATCTTATTATGCCAGGATACACTGAGTTTGTGTATGTGGTTGGTTGTTACTGCATGAAGAGACCAATGTTCTCTTCATTCGCTGTATACACTGCTCAAATAATTTTTAACCACCAAGTTTATAGCTCAAATGGGCCGGGCTTCAAGGGGAACCCAAAAAGTCCCCTTTTTGAGTTCTTGGAGCATCTCATGTTCATGTAGTCTTGACAACAAAAGTTCAACCAATGAATTATTGATTTAACAGGTATATGAGAAATGATCTAATAATGTGCATATGAAAAGAACTTGGAAGATACTCTTCCATCAATTATATTTGATATAGCAAACTCAACAGTCAATCCAAAAACCTTGATTGCCTTCTCAATACCAAGGAAAAAAAAACTAAAAAATTGCATTCATAAACTGTCACCCAAATTCACAGGAAAGAAAAAAAAAATCCATTTCCAATCAGCAATGTTAGCGGAGAGACTCCCGCATGACAAAATGAGGAGACCCTGCAGATTGCTCCAAGAAGGCCCAGCTCCAAAGAATCATCAAGGCTTTCAAACATGACAAAAGAATGTCTGTGATCACGAGTCACAAATAAAATAGTCAGAGCACAAGAGGGCTTTACATTGACATGGACTAACCTTGAGGATCAGATAGTGCGAGTAGTTTCCCTCAAAACCTATATTATAATTGCTGCAAATGTTTGAACTTATGACAGTTGGCTCCTATTTCAGTCAACGCCAAGAAAAGCTTCGGCACAATCTTAGTTAACATCAGCTTGAAACCAACTGAAGTTGAATTTGCGTTGTCCTCATCACTTACAGAGGCATCTTCAGTGAGAGAGCTTATTAAGTAGCCCTTCATATAGGCATCACATGCCTTCAAGATGTAGTAGCCACGCCTCCTGAAATGCTCTTTGACAAGCTCCTCAAAGTCCTACACATGCCATGTACAATAATTAGTCAAGATATATATTACTATTATATTATGTACTCAAAGGAAACATACCATCCAAAGACCAAGTATAAGTGCAAAGTAGTTTTGCATGGGTAATAAGCATCAGAAACAACCAGCCTATTCTTTTTAAGTACCTACTGCTTATGTATGCCAAACAAAGGAACATAAAAAAACAAGATTAAATAGACCAATTCTTCCCATAATAGGAGAGGGCAAGGCATCCAATTGCCAACCAAATAATATACTGCCATTAGGCTTTAGAAATGTGAAAAAACAATAGGTTGCCACCATATCTGACTTAATATATGCCTAATAAATATATAACAGTAAATTTACTAAACAAAATGCTTTTCTCTGGGCATCTAATAATTGAATCCTTTAATGTTACTTGAATATGATTACTGATGGTTATAAAAAAGGTTCACCAAATTCAGCACTGAATTCAAACCCAAACAAGACAAGCATGCTGGTCATTTTCCCACATGCCCAACAATCATAAACATGAATGAAACACAGACCATATGAGACTCAAGCATATATTTGCAACACAATTGAGATTTTCTTATTCATTTTTTTCTCCAGTTTGGAGAGGAATGTTTATTATTGAATGTAGCACGGGTTTGGATTGACCCTTGAGTCATTACAGCCTGTGAGCTGAGTGTATATAAAGTTTTTACGACTCGAAAGCAACAGAAGCAAGTAATGAAGTTGTATCTGTCATAGATTCTGCAGATGAAATCTACGAAGTTAAAGCAACTAAAAAGCTAAATTGAAATGCAATATTTACAATCTACATGGCTTCTGAAGAACACTTGAATGCAAAAATTACCTTGGGAGTCTTCCGCATAAGATACATTATAGTCTTGCAGTTAAGTAAGAAAGTATTCTCATTGTAAGCTAACGAGTTTTTCTCTCCTTCAGCTGTTCCAATCTGCTTATCATAGCCAGCTTCATTAAAATATGGCTTTGAATTTAGAACCAGCCCCTGTAGTGAAACCAAGACTTGTAGGATGCTAGAAGACACTGGATCCCAGACTTCATTTCCTCTGCCAGTCCATGTATTTAAAAGGCTAAGACACACCTTGCCTTCCTCATACAAATTGGGGTTTATCCTCCAACCACCAGAATGATAATATGCTGACTGCAGAGTTGCACACCCAGTTAGGGGCCAAAAAAATGTGAATCCTTCTTTCATTTTAGCATCGAATTCAAAACAAATTGTATGAAATTTGGTTTAACAGAATCAGAAATATAGCTTCTGAATGAAATATATTTATAAGGGTCAAAATCAGTATTTCATACCGGTGGAACATTAGGATACTCTGGAGGAAGGTGGAAATCAAAGAAAAATAGGCCATCTTGGTAAGGTGTCCCATATGCCCCAACTATTACTGCCCTTAAGAGATCCATTCGATCTTCATAAACTCGTACATAGATCCCATCTAATAAATATTTGTAACTAGTTAACTCGAAGGTTGTTAGAACGACACTACTGTCAAGTACCAAAACTCTTATACCAACACAACACTTACCAGGCAGATTGTTCTGAAGGATGCTCCAGTCTTGCTGAATCTTCTTGAACCACTTTCTTCCATTGTTATTCTGCAAATTTGATTTATGTAAAAAGGTTTAAAAGTTCATGTGTGACCTATAGTTTTTCTAAACAAAATAAATATCAAAATAATCCGTAATAATAATGCTAGAGACAATTAACATGGCCAGAATATAATGACACACTTTTAAGTTACAACTTTGCAGTTGATTTGTTTTCAATAGCTCCTAGGAAAAAAAAATCAAGAAATAGAAAAAATGAAAAATAGATAAAACTTAACAAAAATAAATAAAGACATTATTTTATTAGCATGTTGAAGAACAGTTTGTTGAGAATATCTTAGTACGTAGGTCATTTATGTGTATGTGTGTGTGTGTACACGTCTATATGACAAGTATCTCAGCATGCATGAATGAAGAGTCTTCTTCAATGTCAATGTTAATTCTCTGCCCAATTATGTATCATATGTCAATAAGTCTTACTTCAAACACAAACAACCACGAAAACTATCTTTTTAAATAAATAACAACAGGGTAAACCATCTATAATTTTGTTAGTTATAAGTAAATAAAACCATCTGTAAGGTTAAAGGACATAAGTCAACATATACCTGTTCATTTGCACCAAGAAAATAATGGTCCAGCGGATCTTTTGATATATCAAAGCGTTTGAAACTGCAAGTGTCACCCTCACAACGTGCTGGGTCATCTGATTCTTTGGTTCTCAAGCTGCATAAAGCTTTAGCTGCTTCTGACTCTGAAATTGCCCAGGCATCTGCATTAACATGTTCCTCTTCTTTCCCACGAGTGCTTTCCTCACCACAATTATCAATGGCATTAGATTTCTGAGAACTAGCCTCATCAACAGAATCTCTTCCCTCAGAAACATTCACTGACCTTTGGGATTCATTTTCACCTCCGGAATCCGAGGAAACTGAATCAACATTTTTTCGTCCCCGTGAAAATATTCCACTAGCCAGTCTGGTAACAAACCCAAGTGCAGCTAAGGGGAGAGCTAGTGCAGCATTCCTTCCAGAGTTATTCTCGGGACTGTCTTCTGCCTCAAAATTCACGTTGATTAAATCTTGCAGTCCAAGTTCCTGAACATCACAGACTCACGTCACTCACTCAACCAACCAAATTATACTGGTAACTAAAAGTATCATTTACCAATAAGTTACTTGTGGTATTCATTAAAAAGGAGGAACATACCATTTGATGGCCTTAAGTCCAAGTTAAGGGGAAATAATTTTTTTGCAACATAATGAATTCACATATCCATTCTGTCTCTCTCAGAGTTTAAAATATGAATGTAATTCCATAGAGGTCACAAAATGGTGCCTATTGTAGGCCTTTCTCTAATTGAAATGTGATTGTGAATCTAAGAACATCCCTATTATTGTTTCAAACAGAAACGAACCTCTTGAGAATTCTCAAGAGCATCCATCTCATCATCATTAACTGTTTCCCAACTAGCAGCAGCATCACTTACTTCACTCCCTGCAGCAATTGACTCATCATCATCGTCTCTTCCAACAACATAAATTGCATGAGGTCCAACCTAAAAAGAAGGCAAACAATCAGTCAATCAAATCAACAAATGTACCGCCTTATCCACAAGGAAGAAAGTCCTATGGAAGGGGAAAAAGAATCATATTTGTAATCACAAGGCTACATAAGTAGAAGACACTAAGACACATGTTACTTTGAGGTGCAGCCTAATAATGTCAAGCAGATAGAAACAAATTTTTTTTTTTTTTGAAAAAATCCAAATATCGGAAGAAGAGATGCAAACTTTCCCCTATTTTGGTCCATTTTATCTGAATCTATTTAGCAGGAAAAAGACTATCAGAATTCTCCCACAAGATTTTTACACTTATCTATCATCTCCTGAAAATTTTGGCCACATCATTAATGTCTCATTTGTACAGATTTAGCCACTAAAAGCAACTGAGAAACATTCTTCCACCCTGGTTACACAACTAGTTCAATGAAATTAAGCAGCCACAAACTTTTCTAAGTCAACTTATTTCATTAAGCAAAGAGGTAAAAATGTAAAATACTTGTAATATAAACATAGAAAAGCGAAGTAACTAGTTTCACACACTTTCAGAATCACAATTGATGAGGAAAAAAGAAAAGAAATAGGAAATGGGGAATGGAAAAATATTAGTTCATAGAACCAAGCCATTGAATATACCGTTGAGACCATCCCATCAGCCCATGTAACTTCAATGTCACCATCCTTAAGGCCAGTAATATTCCCAACCCAAGAGAGATCTGAAAATTCCGTACAAGCTTCGTGACCTGATGCGTCCTCAACTTTCTTAGATCCTGAGCACTTTTTCACATCTCGTTTGGCATCATTTGAACCAGTTTGCTGCTTTGGCTCCTCAATAGAGACCCCAACAGAAGATGACTGCGATGAAATGGAAACTGGGGACAATTGAACTACTACATCCCCGTAACAGTAATCATAATCTGGATGTCCATCCAGCTCATACACACTTACAACTTCCTCCTTTTCAAACTCCCGAGGATCTTCTGCCCTGGCAACTGGCTTTAACCACCTCACACAAGCTGTCCGGTCCTTTGCATTAACACTTTTCACAACCCCAACACGCCTAGTTTCAGTAGTATCATCACCATAATCAGCGGCCTTCTCCACCACATATTGTTCCGTAACAAATTCATGATCACCAGGACTATCAATTGGAATCAAAGTTGTAGCATCTCGACCACACTCTATTGTTCCATCCTGCCAGGCCACGTCAACACTTGTCCTGCTATTGACAATCAAAAGTGCTCTTTCAAAGTTTTCCTCTTTCTTTCGGGCCTTTTTGTCTTTCCTAATTACAACTTTACGAATCTTCTTGCGATGAAGAGGCCAAGGTTCATGGACAGGCTCCTTTGACACTGACAATGAACTACTGCAAGAGCTAGACTCAAGTGATGTTTTGCTTACAACAGTTTCACTATTTCTTTTGGGTGCAGGCTCTGGATCAAAATCCATAGATTCACTGTTTTCATTAGATTCCTCTTGTGTGTCTTCTGAATCAAACCAACTTCCCGGTTGACTATGTTCTACCTCATTTTTAAAGGAATCACAAAGTCTTAATTTAGATATACCCTTATCTAAGGGAATGGAGGATGACTGAGTCGATGATGGAAGAAGGCACCAGTCACCCACTTGCCAATTTGCATGAGCAAAACAAGACAACAGTTTTAAGTTCTTTGGATTCTGCTCTTCGGCTGGGGAAGTAGAAGAATCTGGCCCATAGCCAGCAGACGCTATCCAATAAACAAAGACAGATCCCGCTGTAACATTAGTCACAGTACCTTCCAAGCGATTAGCTTTCCACAAACCAGATAACCATCGAGAATTCTTAAAAACTGATGAAGAGCTTGCCTTTACACGCTGGCCAGGGTAGTAAGGAAAATGCCCATCATCTTCAAGGGTAGTCTTGAGACTTGGTCTGAGACGTAGGGGCTCAGCGCGTAAAACTTTACACAAAGAACCATCATCAAACAACACAGTCACATTATCTAATATATCATCAATTCTACCCAGCCATGGACCATGAACCACGTAATCCCCCACGGTAAAATCCCTCACACGTTTCAAGTCTCTGGATGAGACATTTTTTATAATAGAACCGTCAGGAGCTAATAAATCAACAGAGATATTAGCATCCACCACAACACCCACTTGCCCAGTTGGGTCTGAAGCAGAAGCGATGAAATCCCCATGTAAGAATCCCCGGTCAACTACAGTTATATCCTTCATATGTTGGACAGGCTCAGTTTCATCCATCCAAAGTACTCGAACCTGGTCGGCCTGAAGAGCACCACACTTATAGTTACCAACATTTTGGTTCCTGTTACCACTCCCATTAGCATTGTCATTGCCATCACCTCCGCCTTCTTCATCCTCCTCATCCTCATCCTTATCTTCATCATCATCTTCATTGTCGTCGTCGTCTTCTTCTTCTTCATCATCAGTTATGCTGCTGTCTGAGTCTGAGTCACCAGCCACCTCGCTCACAATCCCTACCACGCCACTTTTGTTACTCCTCACAACATCTTGTCTATAAATATATGGGATATTATGTGCTTTCCTGACAACCTCATTTGGCTTATCAACTCCACTGCTTTCGCTGTTCACATCAGGATCACGAACATGTCCATTTGTTGTGAATTCACCTATCCTTGAGGCATTATTATCATGCGAACTTGTGGTAGGCTCGTTAACATTGGAAACAAGGTCATGCTGCTCAGTTCCCATCTAAAAACATGTGAAAGTACTATTAGACTAATCTTCAACCCAGAATTTGATATATAAGGAGAATCTACCAATGCCAATGGAAGCTGTTATTATTATCACTCTGCAACTAGTTTTAACACTATACCATGCTTTGTTTTATTATAGTTTATTATCATAATCAGTGTTTTGTGTTTAGTTGCTGAGAAAACTCGGGAAAATAAATAGGAAACCAGTTCTGAGGTCACACTTCTTGTTGTTCATACTTTATACTTTCTTCTACGAAAATGAAACATAAAAAATCTAAACTAATAAATTATGAGCTCTACTACTATATTTTGGCCACCTCAATCTCACTTTAATTCTCTTTTTCTCCAGTTTCTTTGGTGTGGGATTGGGTGGGGGGAGGAAAAGAACTTCTTAATTTACTAAATGGGCATATGAAATTTAAGTTTTCTACAGAAATACAATGCAAATAGTTTAAAAACTAGCAACATCACCACAAAGAATGGTTGTTCTCTATTAACTACAAGCTGCAAAACGATGCAAATAGTATAGAAACTAGCAAAATAAACACAAAGAATTATTTTTTTTCTAGATTAACTAGAAGCTCATTCTCAATTTTCAGCCTCCAGATTCAAAATCAAAATCAAAACCAAAACCAATCCTTAAATGCAAGACCCAGTGAACCCAAATAACCAAAAGTAGCATTGCGAGCACATAATGATTCATTCAATACAAAATCACAACCCATAAGCTATTAGACCACTTTTTTTTACTATAAACAACATACGGATTCAACTAAATCCTCTAGAACAGCTCAAAATTTCACTAAAACAAATTAACCTTTGAATTAAGAAAAATAAAAAAATAAAAACGAGTCCACAATCCACGCATGATAGAAACTAATTCTATCAATTTTCATATAAATGATAAAAACACGGTATTCAAATACAAATACTAGAAGCAGATAACAACACCAAAAAAAAAAGAAAAAATAATAATTTTGAGCTACGAGAGAGAGCGAGAGATATTTGATTGCATGAGCATTTGCGAAGAAATTACCAAAAGAATCGAAGATTATTGAACAGATAGAAAGAGATAAAGAGATTCGATCCTTTGAAACGAACGGCTCCTGGGTCTTGGTGTTTGTGTTTCAGTTGATCGTGATGAAGGAAATAAAAAGAGAAGAATATATGCGCAAATAGTGAGGAAGAGGAAGCTGGACGCTCTGAATTCTGAAAGCGGTCTGGGGGTATATTCGTAATTATGTGTTGTCCAAAATCAAATTGCCTGTGTTTGTATATATATGGGCTAAAATCTAATGGGTTTTTCAAATATATGACGACAGACACCATACTTGGGTCCAACGATGTAGCAAGCCATTAGAGCCGTTGGATCTGCTTACTAAAGCAAGATCCTTCCTAAATCTGGGTTTATAAAAAAAATGAAAAATAAATTTTTTTTTTTTAAAAAGGAAAATTCCCATGAGAAAAAAAAAAGGAATTGATATTATAGAGCTTTGTAAGTTTGCTTGCTATGAATATAGTTGGATTAAAAAAGAGGTTGATGTCTAGTTGAAGCAAAGAAATGGATGCTTTCTTTGGAATTGAAGGAGAGGTGTTTCTATGGCAAAGGGAAGGTATCCCTCCCTCCATTGGTCAACAACTTTACAGGGGAAATTTGTTGGTGCAGTTTGTTTCTCTTCCTAATATTTGAAAAATAAAAACTAGGGGTGGTCGATATTTTTCTCTGTTCGATAAAGATGATAAAAAATGAAAGAAAATAGTAATTTTTTTAATTTTTTTTTAATTTTTTTATTTTTTAATCATCCCAATTTAAAATGATTTGTTAATGTTGAAATAAAATATTAATTATATAACTTACTCTTTTTCACTTTCCTTTTTTTTTTTTTTACCAAACGATTGAAAGATCACCATTTTCTCATTTTTCGATTTTTTTTTTATTTTTCCTCTCAACCAATCATAACCAATATGGTCAATAAAATCTGTTACTGCATAATCATAACCAATATGGGAAATTATGATTTTTTTTTTTTATAGTATGATCTGTTACTGCATATCTTAAGAATTTTCAATTTTAATATGGTCAATAAAATCTTAGCAAATAATAAAACCCCAATGCGGCCTAACCCTAGAAATGCAACTACAGACTAAAAAAAAGTATAAAAAAGAGTTATTTAGTCCAACCTTGTTTGGATAAATGATTAAAATCAACTTAAAACGGTTTTTTTAATAATTAAAAATAAAAAAGATGATTTTAATCAACTAGCAAGAAACAATATTATCACCAAATTTACTCTCTAGAATGAAGGAATATTAGTTATACATGAAATCTATCAAAAACAAAATTTTAAAAAATGAATTTCAAATTTTTAGCCCATAAAAGGAAATGGGCTGGTCTTCATTAAATCTGAATTAGGCCTAAGAAAAGATTTAAATTTACTGTAATAGTATATTAAAACATTGAAGAATCTGTTTAGATGGACTTAGTTTTAAGATTAAATCTACTTTTTTAAATCTTTTTAAAATAATTTATTTTTAAAATATTAAAAAAAATTAAATTTAAACTGAATTAAATCCAATCCTTCTAGCTCAGATTAGTAGAGTTAAATTTTAAGATGCATGCCGGGTCAGGATTTGAATGGGCTGAACCAAACTGAATGATTCCAAAAAATAGAAAATAAAACTTAAAGCAAAGTTGTGCTTTTTAAAAAGTAAAATGCAGTTTTTTAAGGAAAAAAAAGGAAGCTTTTTGGACTCTTTCTCTCTCTCACACATAGTGGTTCCGTAGAAGAAAAGATAAACTTTTCTACGGTAAAAATTATGAAGTAAAATCCATATAACACTGCTTTCGTAAATGAATTTAAATTTTTAAAATTTTGGAATTTGGTATTGTCTATTTTATAACCAAAATTTATATGTACTGTAAATTTTACTTTATAATTTTTTACTAGAGTGGAATTAATCTCAAAATTGTGTTTTTTTATTGTTATTTTCAATTATAGAGGCACTAAGGGTGGACTCGAGCTGAATTGAGTCCGAATACTAAGGTATTCTAGCTCGACTTAATCTTAAATGAATAGACTCGAGGTCAAACTCGATAAATTTAATGATGACTCGAGCTAAAACCTAAATTATAATTTTAATAAATAAAAATATTAAATAAATATTGGTTCGAACTTGAATATGAATGATTTGTTTTTTATCTGCTCAAAAAAATGAACCTAATAAAATGCAAGCAAACCGTGATATCACTTTATTGTTGAATAAAAAAAAGACATTTTAAGGTACAACATAAGAAAATCATACCTTAATATCTTATGTTATGCCTTTTTATTTTGTTTATCTTCTTTTTAATATTATGTTAAGAATGTATAAGGAAAATGTAAAAGAATATAAAGATAAAAATTAAAAGACATTTTCCTATGTTGGTTGCAAGAGCTAGCTTAGAGATATTATGTGGACATCACAATCCAAGAATATTTTGGGCTAAAGTGTCATTTGGCATAAACTAAAGCCCATCACTGATTTTATATTTTGGATGGTATAGATCGACTATCCATCCTGTTAATTCACTGGGCACGTTAACACAGTAAATTGCTTCACTAAACGCAGCAGTGCACGGACATTTGCATCCGTTTTTTAAATGCAGGGGTGACTGGTGAGGAGCTAGTGATCGCCCGGAGAAGATGATAGTGTGCGTCGCCGTCGTTGGCCATCAGGTGCACTTTCGTTTCCTAATTCCTCTCTGAGATCATGATTTTATTTTCTTCTTGAGAAACTGATCTCATGATTTAATTGCTGACCGTGCACCGGAATCTGATTGGATTCTTTTTCTCTTTTTTTTTTTACAAAATAATTTACTTGGCTCGAATCCCGATGTGAAGAACAATCCGCTCTACATACAGAGCTTCACGGAGGCAGATGATGCCCTCAAGCTTCACCACATCGTCCACTGCTCCCTCGATGTCGTCGATGAGCGAGGTATTTGTATTTGTATACGCCTGTTTGTATATCTACTACCTGTATACACGTATTTGTATTTGCTTGATATTATGGAAGTTCAATAATTCTTATTAGCTTTTAAAAAATAAAAAAAAGTGTTTTATTCATGTTAGACGGCTTGATCTGCGTAACAAATCTTCCGATTTGATTATTGTGACATAATTCTGGTATGCAATTTTTATTTGTTTTCATGGCTTAGTTCAAGATTGTTCAGATTCAGCCATTCAGTTTTTTCTTTATTAAAAACAACGCAAAACAAAAGTTTTTTCATTGTTTGTGTATTTAATTCTGGGCAATATTGGATATTATCTCGCATGGAATGAATTTATGATTTTGATATCGGATTATATGTTTATGTTCAGTGAACAATCCAAAAAAATCCGGTCCGACATTGAACGAGACATTTCTAGGACTGCTTTATCCAACTGAAAACTATAAAGTGTAAGAAGATCCCTGGTTGTTTATTCAATGTATAATTGAATACATATGCATATATGTTTGCATTGTAGTAATTTATGTGTCTGTGTGTGTACGTGAGTATGCATATGTATAAATATTGAAGTCCTTACACATTGTCTCGTGTTTAGGTATGGCTACTTGACCAACACAAAGGTGAAATTTATCTTGGTTACGACAGATTTAGATGTCAAAGATGCAGATGTGAGAAATGTAAGTACCGCTTTGTGCTGTCAAGTTTAGGCCTAATTGCTTGTAGGGGTTTTGTTGGGATTATAGAACGAAGAGTTTGCTATGGCCCTGTTTGTGTTCTTTTTTTAATTGGATTTAAACAACTTTGCTTTAATCAAATTTTTTGTTCAGGCCACTTTTTAAACCAGTTCTTCTTTCTGGATTTAAGCCTTAAATCCAGATTTAAAAAGAACCTGAACATGGCCTATATCTGCTCTGGTTGTCAAAAATGGTATGTGTGACATTGATGATTTGCAACAATGAATCAAGTCTTACATATTATGTTCGAAATAAACTGTTTTGCGGAGATTGGGTTTTATAAATGGCTACTGTGGTTCAAGGTTTTTTTCTTTGCCTTTTCTGAGTAGTAGCCAACCGAAATATAAATTGCGTGTTTGGAATTAGTTTGCATAGAAATGAGTGGACCTAATTTCAATTTGAAGGATTAGGTGCAATGTGTAGGAAATTTGGAGGTCTTTGAGTTCATCTTGGTGTAGAGTATACAAATCCAGATGTCTTCTATGTATTCACTGCTCATGAGTGAGGAAACAAACCCTGCTTGTTTAAAAAAACAGAACGTTATTTAGCATCTTCTTGATACAAAATGAGCATATTTTAATTATGAAGACTGGTGGATGTAACTGCCCAGAACTTTTCTTGCCTTCAATTTAATTATTTATAGGTAGGTAGTTGGTACTTTGGTTTAGTTCTAAATAATGAACAGATGGTGTAGATTACTTCTTGGTATAAGTTGCTTGATAATTTGGGTGATTGCTACTCTTTTTCCTTTTATTTACGGTTTGTAAATAAAGTTGAAAGAGGTGATTGAAGATTTTACTTGCATCATGGGTAGTAGACAAATTGCTTATATATCATACCGTGCTTTCTTTTGATTTAGATGTTGTAGTCTGTATTTTCACTGGACTTGAGATGTGAGCATGTCCTAACATATTCTTGGTATTATGTTTGGTGAAATTTCTGTGAAGTTTTTTCGGAGATTCCATGCTGCATACGTGGATGCAGTTTCAAACCCATTCCATGTTCCAGGGAAAAAGATAACATCAAGAACTTTTGCAGAAAGGGTAAGCAACATTGTCAAGTCATTTGGGTTCAGCTCAGCTGGATAGATGCTGTTATTGTATGATTAAACCTGTCTTTATGAAACTGGTGGGTACTGTTAATTTTATACCCATCACCTTACTGTATTATTGACAATCTTTTTTGTGAACTTGGGAAATGGAGTTGTACCAAAGATATATAATTGTGATAATGTTTCACTTGATTTTTCCCCCGTTTGTTTTCATGGGTTGTTTGATGATAATTGAGTAGATACTGGTCCAGTGTATTTGTTAAGTTGGAGTAATGGTGTTTGTATACCCATTTTTAGTTCCTAAAAACCATTTATGATGGTGTCAATGCGCCAGAGTATTCCATTGCTAAGTTTTTATATGAATTGGCTATCCCCGAAGGTATTATGACTGAATGACTCCAATCTTAAAGGGAGTTTTGTTATTGATGAACTATAGAGAGCCCTACTTCAAAATTGATCCCCCTTGGGCAGGATGAGCATCTGACTCCCGTGACATGCTCAAAGTTAACAGGCTTATTGCATATCTTAGTGAGTTCGAAGTCCTAAATTTTATTCAAAAGATGTGTTTACAGGAGCCACATTCCATTATGTGCCGGTTCCTCAATAACATGTGCTTCAGGATATGAGTAGGAGAGGACAGATTTTGTTTACTTCTTATTTTTGTTTTCGAAAAAAGTTGATTCTTTTCTTTCAAAAAAAAAGAACTCGAGCCGAATTCCTAACTTAAGTTTTCTATATATGATACTCACATCACTCAGCTCAAAGTATGGCCTCAAAGCCTTCTCCATGCCTTTCTGCACAAAAACAGTCCTCTCAAGGATTTCTCCTAGCAGCAATCGGACAATTATTGCCCACTTGTTCCATTGAATTTGAGAACCAAGGGCTGCAATGGGGGCTATCCAAGCAGCTTGAAGGAAGGACTGCATCTGTGTATCGAACTGAATAGTCCTAATCTTTCCAAAGTGAAAGAGGTAATGACAAATCTGCACAAGGAAAAAGTGAACTCTCAGATTTTGAAATCAAAACCTATAACATTTTGATATATAAACCATGTCAGGCATTCAGTCTAACAATGAAATAGCCATCAATCAATAAGAGAAAACCACACCCCACCAAAACAAGAAAAAAGAAGGGTGTATTTATTAAATGTCTACGCACACATTCTTTTCAGCAACACTTTCAGAACTTGCCCATCCTTTTTGGAATTAAAATTATGTCCCATTAAATTATAATGGAGGTAATTCCGCATTAGCAGATTGAGAAGTGTTTCCTGCATCATTTTCTGAACAAAAGAATCTAGCAACATAGACAAAGAGACTTTAAAAATGGAAAGGTTTACTTGACCCAGCTCATCAGTGGCGCAGTGTTACAATCTGATGCAGAGAAAGTAGGTTACTGCTCATGGATGATCATTCAGGTTACACAAGAGGTGCATACCTACAAGTCATATGCACTACTATTTATTCTACTTGCAAGCTTTATTTCTCAGTCCTGTGTGAATATGTATGCTAGAAGCATAGACACCAACACATAGCCAGGGGGGAAAATCACAAAAACAATTAGACAGCAAAAAGGAAATAATGAATTCAAGTACTCCATATATGACTCATCCTCTAATTTCAGCAAGATCACCCGAGAGTTCATAGCTAAGAAAGTAATAGAAGTAGAACCTAGCTTATAGAACATCAACAGTTTGCCTATTCACGTTATTCAGCGGAGCAATGCTTGATGAGGAACAAGTTCTAGCCTGAAATTTTACTACGTGATTTAATCAACATGCTGACTCCCAGTGGAAGAAACAATAAGCACCCTGAAGAAACCATACACTGCTCTATCTCATTGTATCTCCTTTGATCTATAAGAATTAGTATGACGAGGAAGTAGCAAGAAATTTCCAGCTCTGGCAATGAGTGTTTTGTAGAATATTGAGTCGCAGACGTTGCAGTATCAACTTTCATTTTATGATCATCTCCCTCACACAAATGCTTAGATGTTGTAGTGTGATGCAAACGATAAAGAGACATACAAAATGTTTCCTTACCATCCAAAAGTACGCCACTATATTATCTGCATTTTGACACACAAAAGCTACTTGACCTAATGCATCACCTGAAATTCTTATACAACACACGAAATCAAAATCAGCAGAACAGAAAACATGACCATAGAATGACACAAATTCTAAATTAACAGCATGGATTGCATTTCTAGAGATGCCTGCAAGAGGTCACAAGGATTTTCGGAAGCTACTACCTTTGGAGGAAATGATGACAGTCGAGTGTGAACCTCGGATTCTGGTGTAAGCACAAAACTGAGGAATGAAGAGAGCACCGGTGCCTTCAGGTTCCGCCTTAGCACCATTATAACCCTCACTGCACGGACAATTCTCCTAACTTCCAGAGCATATAAGTACCCATCTCTATCAACGATGCAATCTCCTTCAAATCTATAAAATTAAAAAAAAAGGAGAAAAGATAAGAGGAAAAACCCACATAAACAATTTTGAAAAGAACACAAATAACACAAAATAAACACTGACGTCTTGGGTTTGGTCTTAGTTATCATTGTCACAAAAAAAAAAAAGAAACTTAGATAACCTGGACAAATTATTTGAAAACTAAACTGAAAATTTAGCAACACCTGGTCCAAATTCAAGAAGAAGTAAGACACTTATTGTTAACTGAAGCTCAACTATCTAGTCAATAATCCAGATGCTCTGACAAGAAAATAAGACCCATGAAATAACATAATTTATGACAATAGCATTGATTTGCAAGTTGTGAAGTAGAACATGACATTAATTTGGAAATCATTCATGTTTCTGCCTGCTCTTCCTATTCTCCCACACAGCCTGCTGTCTCTTGAAATCACCAGGTTCCCTATTATAAGTTATTGCATCGTAGGAACTAGACTGCTCACTGTCCTATCTTTACAATTCAGTAAAGCTAGACACTGCATGTAATCAGCTGCTTCACAGATGTGCAATTTGCAATATATTCCGTCCGTTAATTTTTTGACTTGTAGGGTCATATGAAACAAGCTCTCCATTATGTCTTGTCACTAGTACAACTTCACCATTTCTACTGCAACCTACCACATATTTTAATGCCCAATCGTAAATCAATTTTGAACTGTTTAGTCCAAGACTGCTGCACCATAGTCATTCTAATAGAGCACTGGTTTACAGGCTCTGGTTTCCACTAATTGTAAGCTAGTGGACAACTCCTAATGGGGGAGATTAGAGATGAAGAAGAAGATTGAAGAGAGACAGAAGAAACCAGTTTATTCATTAATGCCTCAACTATGAATTACATTTGCTTTTTATAGCTCAATGGTTTAGTCTAGTATCTGTTTACAGTTACAATCAAGAACATTAACTAACTGTAGTAACTGACTACTAACAACCTTGTAACAGAATGAACAACTTTTTGGTTGCCTTTCTTCCTTTCTTGGCAGCCTTAGAGGACATAGTCACTGGTCCATTTACGAGTTTTCCTCACCCTTCTAGGGACTGCTTCTCTTTCTTTCTTCAGTTGTCCTTTGCTCCTCTGGCAGTCGTGCTCCTGCTGCTGCTGTCAGTTCTGGTTCTAGTGTTATAGGTTCCTGGCTAATGTGAGCTGAATTCTTATCACATTCATCACCCAAATAAAACAACCATCATAAGAAAATCTATTCTCCCTTTGAGTATTATATAGTATTAGAGAAAGTAATTGGCCAAACACCCCTACACACAATTTTTTTCTTCCTTTCAAGAGCTTCAACTTCTTGCATTAAACCATCAGGCATTTTCAGTTTCTTGAATAGCTCATCACTCACGTTAAATGCTACCACACCCCATTTGAGCATAACAACCAAGTTTTCCTCGTAGTATGCAATCCAATGGACTGCTCCATTCACAAACGCCCCCAGTCTTAGCGCAAATATCTTAACCTCTCAAGGAATTACACTTGAATTCATAAGTTGATACTCAGTGCTCACTACAATGTAGTAATTACTTTCGGATCAAACCCGAACCCATATATTCTTCTATAAATACAGCCTGCCGGTGAATGGTTCAACAGAAAGGGTGACATATGCCCCTATTGATGGCTAGATCATGATCAGCCTAGGATTGTTGTTGTTGTTTTGCTTCTTGATGGTAAAATGGATGTAAATTGAAGCAAACTTTGGGTTCATAACCAAAGAATACCATGATTTGCAAACGCCCCTGAACTTTGCAACTGATTTGGCTGGTAGTCTCAAAAATATCTCAATCAAGACTTCGGGTGGGATATAATCTGACATTTTCGTTCTTTCTCAATGAACCCAGTATTTTGAAGTAGTACTTCTAAGATAGAGACTGCTCGTATCCTTACGAGTCTGATAATTTGTGCCATTACAGAAAGGACATGAACAAGGTTTCTAGCTTGCGGTTGTTGCATATGACGACTACATGAGGGGTAACAGCTGACCGTTATTGGGCCACAGCATTTCTAGCCCTTGAAACAAAAATAGCTTTACAAATAACAAAAGAAGAGATAGGGGCTCCAGTCCAAACCACATTCTCAGTTGCCCACTAGGGAGCGATGGTAACGCAACATCTTTTATTGTTGTAAAAATAATAGTATCACTGATTAATGAATGACTCTGAATTTGTAATAATGTTTCACTTGATTTTTTTTATCCCATTTGTTTTAATGGGTTGTTAAATAATAATTGAAACTCGCTAATTCCAGTTTATTTGATATGTTCCTAAAAATTAACAATTATAAGTGATGGTGTCAATCCTCCAAAGTATGTCATTGCTAGGTTTACTCATGCACTGGCTGTCCCTGAAGGTATTGTGACTGAATAACTCAACTCGTCAAAACGAGTTTCGCTATTGATGATCTAAAAGCCAAAATAGAATCCGAAGTAGTAACACGGCGGTTATTCAAATTTGATAAAAAAAAAAAATCATGAATAAGCTAGAAAAGGATTTGCTCTCAATTGTGATAGTAGTTGATGGGAGCATGAGAAGTTTCACTAACAAATTTCTAAGGGAAAGAGCACAACTTGATGAGAGCATTCCACAATGCAAATAGAAATCATTTGCCTCTTACTATTAAATCAGAGTTCATCATCATCATCTTCCCCCGCAAGCCTGTTGACTCTCCCACTTCTTCTCCACACTTTCTTGCCCTTGTGGGAATTAGCGAAAACTGAAGTACATGCACCACCTCATTATGCTTATTAAGGCATCCGGAAAGCATTCCTCGAGTAATTATCACGTCTCCTTCAACACCATCCATCCATTTGCATGATCCAACGTTGCATCAATGGCACCACCTCGGATTGCCTTGGCCAGTATATCTTCAACATCAGCAACAGGGCTAGCAGAGTTCAATCTCAGCTTCTTGGCAACATAAGCCAATGAGATACAAGAAAAAGCGCAACCCAGTCCTTATACCATTATGTCGTAGCCCAACAATCAATTGTGATCTGAGCTGAATGTAATTTACAACTTTTCAGCATCAGATCTGAAGAGCTCCAATTCCCCACTGCACACAGCCGGAAAAATGAGACAAAATCTCAGAAACCTAACTCATGTGCTAATACACAAGAAGCCATATTTCAGCCCTAACAGAGTCAAAAACATTAGGTATCCAAGTTAAAAATTAGAACCAACGCACTAAAATTTGAAGATGAAGAAAAAAGGCAATCCCACTTTAACCAAGTTCCACATAGTTGTGGATGCTGCCAGTCATAAAGAGCATTTCCCCCTCAAGATCTTGAATAAGAGACCATGAAGGTTATTGACATAAACGAACAACGGAGTATTACAACCACATATGCAATTCATTAACTCTTTTATTTTTTTTTTTTGAAAAAAGTGGATCCTTTTCCTAAAAAAATGAAAAAAATAACTCAAGTTCAGTTCCTAACTCAAGTTTGATAAATTCAACTCACATTAGTCAGCTCAAAATATGGCCTCAAAGCCTTCTCCAAGTCTTTCTGCATAAAATCAGTTCTCAAAGGGATTTCCCCTGGCAGCAACCCAGACAATGATAGCCCTTTTTTTTTTTTTTATATGTAATGATTGCCCATTTTTCCCATTGAACTCAAGAACCAAGGGCTGCAACACGGGCCTTCCGAGCAGCTTGAAGAAGCGACTCTTCTACATCATCCGTGTACTCCAACTGTATAGTCCTATCTTTCTCAAGTAAAAGAGGTACCGATAACACTGCACAAGGAAAAAGGCAAACTAATCAGATATTGAAATCCAGTACCTATAACCTTTTCATATATAAGCCAAGTCAGGCCTCCAGTCAAAAAGTGCAATAGCTATCAATCAATAGGAGGAAACCGCAACACCACCAAACCAAGAAAAAAGCAGGGTGTATTGACATGTTAAAATAATTTACATGTATCCTCCACCACAGCATTTTCTGAACATAAGAATCCAGGAACAAAGGCACAGTGACTTTAATAACTGAAAGGTTTACCTGACCCAGCTCATCATGGTGCAGTGTAGCAATCTGATGCATAGCAAGAAGGTTACTGTTCAAGCCATTGGCAATCATCTTTGCTGTTGCCATGGATGTCATCTTTTTAGGAGATGCTCTTTTTCTTGGAAGGTATGATATAAGAATTGATAAAATTTGTTTCCCTATTTTTTTCTTCTAGTTCTATATTTTTATCGAATATAAAAATCGAAATAACAATCTCTACCTATGACAAAAAGGGAACTTTGGAACTTTTATTTTAGCTAACATCAAATTATAGATAACCCAAACCCTGCAATTTTCAATATTTGAATCTATGACTTTCCCTTTGGAGGTAATGTTATACAGTTATCTTAACCAACTGCTTTTCACAAGCTTTGTAGATGTTTACTTATTTAAAAACATAAAAAGTGGAAAAAAGGCGTATTCTGAAATCGGAGTAAAAAAAATCCATATGCTCTCTTTAGGTCTTTCCTCTCATTTTTCTTGGAATTTTGTAAAAGGAAATTAATAGTGACTGTCTTAGTTTTGAAACTTTTTGCAGTTTAATCGGCAGTATAATTGTAACTGAATTTATGCTGTGATGTAGATAAAGGCCAAAGAAGGAAAGAGAGGAGAGGACTGTCAGGTATCAATTAGAAAAAAGTTCGCTTGCTATTATAGAGCTTTGTAAGTTTGCTTGCTATGAATATAGTTGGATTAAAAAAGAGGTTGATGTCTAGTTGAAGCAAAGAAATGGATGCTTTCTTTGGAATTGAAGGAGAGGTGTTTCTATGGCAAAGGGAAGGTATCCCTCCCTCCATTGGTCAACAACTTTACAGGGGAAATTTGTTGGTGCAGTTTGTTTCTCTTCCTAATATTTGAAAAATAAAAACTAGGGGTGGTCGATATTTTTCTCTGTTCGATAAAGATGATAAAAAATGAAAGAAAATAGTAATTTTTTTAATTTTTTTTTAATTTTTTTATTTTTTAATCATCCCAATTTAAAATGATTTGTTAATGTTGAAATAAAATATTAATTATATAACTTACTCTTTTTCACTTTCCTTTTTTTTTTTTTTACCAAACGATTGAAAGATCACCATTTTCTCATTTTTCGATTTTTTTTTTATTTTTCCTCTCAACCAATCATAACCAATATGGTCAATAAAATCTGTTACTGCATAATCATAACCAATATGGGAAATTATGATTTTTTTTTTTTATAGTATGATCTGTTACTGCATATCTTAAGAATTTTCAATTTTAATATGGTCAATAAAATCTTAGCAAATAATAAAACCCCAATGCGGCCTAACCCTAGAAATGCAACTACAGACTAAAAAAAAGTATAAAAAAGAGTTATTTAGTCCAACCTTGTTTGGATAAATGATTAAAATCAACTTAAAACGGTTTTTTTAATAATTAAAAATAAAAAAGATGATTTTAATCAACTAGCAAGAAACAATATTATCACCAAATTTACTCTCTAGAATGAAGGAATATTAGTTATACATGAAATCTATCAAAAACGAAATTTTAAAAAATGAATTTCAAATTTTTAGCCCATAAAAGGAAATGGGCTGGTCTTCATTAAATCTGAATTAGGCCTAAGAAAAGATTTAAATTTACTGTAATAGTATATTAAAACATTGAAGAATCTGTTTAGATGGACTTAGTTTTAAGATTAAATCTACTTTTTTAAATCTTTTTAAAATAATTTATTTTTAAAATATTAAAAAAAATTAAATTTAAACTGAATTAAATCCAATCCTTCTAGCTCAGATTAGTAGAGTTAAATTTTAAGATGCATGCCGGGTCAGGATTTGAATGGGCTGAACCAAACTGAATGATTCCAAAAAATAGAAAATAAAACTTAAAGCAAAGTTGTGCTTTTTAAAAAGTAAAATGCAGTTTTTTAAGGAAAAAAAAGGAAGCTTTTTGGACTCTTTCTCTCTCTCACACATAGTGGTTCCGTAGAAGAAAAGATAAACTCTTCTACGGTAAAAATTATGAAGTAAAACCCATATAACACTGCTTTCGTAAATGAATTTAAATTTTTAAAATTTTAGAATTTGGTATTGTCTATTTTATAACCAAAATTTATATGTACTGTAAATTTTACTTTATAATTTTTTACTAGAGTGGAATTAATCTCAAAATTGTGTTTTTTTATTGTTATTTTCAATTATAGAGGCACTAAGGGTGGACTCGAGCTGAATTGAGTCCGAATACTAAGGTATTCTAGCTCGACTTAATCTTAAATGAATAGACTCGAGGTCAAACTCGATAAATTTAATGATGACTCGAGCTAAAACCTAAATTATAATTTTAATAAATAAAAATATTAAATAAATATTGGTTCGAACTTGAATATGAATGATTTGTTTTTTATCTGCTCAAAAAAATGAACCTAATAAAATGCAAGCAAACCGTGATATCACTTTATTGTTGAATAAAAAAAAGACATTTTAAGGTACAACATAAGAAAATCATACCTTAATATCTTATGTTATGCCTTTTTATTTTGTTTATCTTCTTTTTAATATTATGTTAAGAATGTATAAGGAAAATGTAAAAGAATATAAAGATAAAAATTAAAAGACATTTTCCTATGTTGGTTGCAAGAGCTAGCTTAGAGATATTATGTGGACATCACAATCCAAGAATATTTTGGGCTAAAGTGTCATTTGGCATAAACTAAAGCCCATCACTGATTTTATATTTTGGATGGTATAGATCGACTATCCATCCTGTTAATTCACTGGGCACGTTAACACAGTAAATTGCTTCACTAAACGCAGCAGTGCACGGACATTTGCATCCGTTTTTTAAATGCAGGGGTGACTGGTGAGGAGCTAGTGATCGCCCGGAGAAGATGATAGTGTGCGTCGCCGTCGTTGGCCATCAGGTGCACTTTCGTTTCCTAATTCCTCTCTGAGATCATGATTTTATTTTCTTCTTGAGAAACTGATCTCATGATTTAATTGCTGACCGTGCACCGGAATCTGATTGGATTCTTTTTCTCTTTTTTTTTTTACAAAATAATTTACTTGGCTCGAATCCCGATGTGAAGAACAATCCGCTCTACATACAGAGCTTCACGGAGGCAGATGATGCCCTCAAGCTTCACCACATCGTCCACTGCTCCCTCGATGTCGTCGATGAGCGAGGTATTTGTATTTGTATACGCCTGTTTGTATATCTACTACCTGTATACACGTATTTGTATTTGCTTGATATTATGGAAGTTCAATAATTCTTATTAGCTTTTAAAAAATAAAAAAAAGTGTTTTATTCATGTTAGACGGCTTGATCTGCGTAACAAATCTTCCGATTTGATTATTGTGACATAATTCTGGTATGCAATTTTTATTTGTTTTCATGGCTTAGTTCAAGATTGTTCAGATTCAGCCATTCAGTTTTTTCTTTATTAAAAACAACGCAAAACAAAAGTTTTTTCATTGTTTGTGTATTTAATTCTGGGCAATATTGGATATTATCTCGCATGGAATGAATTTATGATTTTGATATCGGATTATATGTTTATGTTCAGTGAACAATCCAAAAAAATCCGGTCCGACATTGAACGAGACATTTCTAGGACTGCTTTATCCAACTGAAAACTATAAAGTGTAAGAAGATCCCTGGTTGTTTATTCAATGTATAATTGAATACATATGCATATATGTTTGCATTGTAGTAATTTATGTGTCTGTGTGTGTACGTGAGTATGCATATGTATAAATATTGAAGTCCTTACACATTGTCTCGTGTTTAGGTATGGCTACTTGACCAACACAAAGGTGAAATTTATCTTGGTTACGACAGATTTAGATGTCAAAGATGCAGATGTGAGAAATGTAAGTACCGCTTTGTGCTGTCAAGTTTAGGCCTAATTGCTTGTAGGGGTTTTGTTGGGATTATAGAACGAAGAGTTTGCTATGGCCCTGTTTGTGTTCTTTTTTTAATTGGATTTAAACAACTTTGCTTTAATCAAATTTTTTGTTCAGGCCACTTTTTAAACCAGTTCTTCTTTCTGGATTTAAGCCTTAAATCCAGATTTAAAAAGAACCTGAACATGGCCTATATCTGCTCTGGTTGTCAAAAATGGTATGTGTGACATTGATGATTTGCAACAATGAATCAAGTCTTACATATTATGTTCGAAATAAACTGTTTTGCGGAGATTGGGTTTTATAAATGGCTACTGTGGTTCAAGGTTTTTTTCTTTGCCTTTTCTGAGTAGTAGCCAACCGAAATATAAATTGCGTGTTTGGAATTAGTTTGCATAGAAATGAGTGGACCTAATTTCAATTTGAAGGATTAGGTGCAATGTGTAGGAAATTTGGAGGTCTTTGAGTTCATCTTGGTGTAGAGTATACAAATCCAGATGTCTTCTATGTATTCACTGCTCATGAGTGAGGAAACAAACCCTGCTTGTTTAAAAAAACAGAACGTTATTTAGCATCTTCTTGATACAAAATGAGCATATTTTAATTATGAAGACTGGTGGATGTAACTGCCCAGAACTTTTCTTGCCTTCAATTTAATTATTTATAGGTAGGTAGTTGGTACTTTGGTTTAGTTCTAAATAATGAACAGATGGTGTAGATTACTTCTTGGTATAAGTTGCTTGATAATTTGGGTGATTGCTACTCTTTTTCCTTTTATTTACGGTTTGTAAATAAAGTTGAAAGAGGTGATTGAAGATTTTACTTGCATCATGGGTAGTAGACAAATTGCTTATATATCATACCGTGCTTTCTTTTGATTTAGATGTTGTAGTCTGTATTTTCACTGGACTTGAGATGTGAGCATGTCCTAACATATTCTTGGTATTATGTTTGGTGAAATTTCTGTGAAGTTTTTTCGGAGATTCCATGCTGCATACGTGGATGCAGTTTCAAACCCATTCCATGTTCCAGGGAAAAAGATAACATCAAGAACTTTTGCAGAAAGGGTAAGCAACATTGTCAAGTCATTTGGGTTCAGCTCAGCTGGATAGATGCTGTTATTGTATGATTAAACCTGTCTTTATGAAACTGGTGGGTACTGTTAATTTTATACCCATCACCTTACTGTATTATTGACAATCTTTTTTGTGAACTTGGGAAATGGAGTTGTACCAAAGATATATAATTGTGATAATGTTTCACTTGATTTTTCCCCCGTTTGTTTTCATGGGTTGTTTGATGATAATTGAGTAGATACTGGTCCAGTGTATTTGTTAAGTTGGAGTAATGGTGTTTGTATACCCATTTTTAGTTCCTAAAAACCATTTATGATGGTGTCAATGCGCCAGAGTATTCCATTGCTAAGTTTTTATATGAATTGGCTATCCCCGAAGGTATTATGACTGAATGACTCCAATCTTAAAGGGAGTTTTGTTATTGATGAGCTATAGAGAGCCCTACTTCAAAATTGATCCCCCTTGGGCAGGATGAGCATCTGACTCCCGTGACATGCTCAAAGTTAACAGGCTTATTGCATATCTTAGTGAGTTCGAAGTCCTAAATTTTATTCAAAAGATGTGTTTACAGGAGCCACATTCCATTATGTGCCGGTTCCTCAATAACATGTGCTTCAGGATATGAGTAGGAGAGGACAGATTTTGTTTACTTCTTATTTTTGTTTTCGAAAAAAGTTGATTCTTTTCTTTCAAAAAAAAAGAACTCGAGCCGAATTCCTAACTTAAGTTTTCTATATATGATACTCACATCACTCAGCTCAAAGTATGGCCTCAAAGCCTTCTCCATGCCTTTCTGCACAAAAACAGTCCTCTCAAGGATTTCTCCTAGCAGCAATCGGACAATTATTGCCCACTTGTTCCATTGAATTTGAGAACCAAGGGCTGCAATGGGGGCTATCCAAGCAGCTTGAAGGAAGGACTGCATCTGTGTATCGAACTGAATAGTCCTAATCTTTCCAAAGTGAAAGAGGTAATGACAAATCTGCACAAGGAAAAAGTGAACTCTCAGATTTTGAAATCAAAACCTATAACATTTTGATATATAAACCATGTCAGGCATTCAGTCTAACAATGAAATAGCCATCAATCAATAAGAGAAAACCACACCCCACCAAAACAAGAAAAAAGAAGGGTGTATTTATTAAATGTCTACGCACACATTCTTTTCAGCAACACTTTCAGAACTTGCCCATCCTTTTTGGAATTAAAATTATGTCCCATTAAATTATAATGGAGGTAATTCCGCATTAGCAGATTGAGAAGTGTTTCCTGCATCATTTTCTGAACAAAAGAATCTAGCAACATAGACAAAGAGACTTTAAAAATGGAAAGGTTTACTTGACCCAGCTCATCAGTGGCGCAGTGTTACAATCTGATGCAGAGAAAGTAGGTTACTGCTCATGGATGATCATTCAGGTTACACAAGAGGTGCATACCTACAAGTCATATGCACTACTATTTATTCTACTTGCAAGCTTTATTTCTCAGTCCTGTGTGAATATGTATGCTAGAAGCATAGACACCAACACATAGCCAGGGGGGAAAATCACAAAAACAATTAGACAGCAAAAAGGAAATAATGAATTCAAGTACTCCATATATGACTCATCCTCTAATTTCAGCAAGATCACCCGAGAGTTCATAGCTAAGAAAGTAATAGAAGTAGAACCTAGCTTATAGAACATCAACAGTTTGCCTATTCACGTTATTCAGCGGAGCAATGCTTGATGAGGAACAAGTTCTAGCCTGAAATTTTACTACGTGATTTAATCAACATGCTGACTCCCAGTGGAAGAAACAATAAGCACCCTGAAGAAACCATACACTGCTCTATCTCATTGTATCTCCTTTGATCTATAAGAATTAGTATGACGAGGAAGTAGCAAGAAATTTCCAGCTCTGGCAATGAGTGTTTTGTAGAATATTGAGTCGCAGACGTTGCAGTATCAACTTTCATTTTATGATCATCTCCCTCACACAAATGCTTAGATGTTGTAGTGTGATGCAAACGATAAAGAGACATACAAAATGTTTCCTTACCATCCAAAAGTACGCCACTATATTATCTGCATTTTGACACACAAAAGCTACTTGACCTAATGCATCACCTGAAATTCTTATACAACACACGAAATCAAAATCAGCAGAACAGAAAACATGACCATAGAATGACACAAATTCTAAATTAACAGCATGGATTGCATTTCTAGAGATGCCTGCAAGAGGTCACAAGGATTTTCGGAAGCTACTACCTTTGGAGGAAATGATGACAGTCGAGTGTGAACCTCGGATTCTGGTGTAAGCACAAAACTGAGGAATGAAGAGAGCACCGGTGCCTTCAGGTTCCGCCTTAGCACCATTATAACCCTCACTGCACGGACAATTCTCCTAACTTCCAGAGCATATAAGTACCCATCTCTATCAACGATGCAATCTCCTTCAAATCTATAAAATTAAAAAAAAAGGAGAAAAGATAAGAGGAAAAACCCACATAAACAATTTTGAAAAGAACACAAATAACACAAAATAAACACTGACGTCTTGGGTTTGGTCTTAGTTATCATTGTCACAAAAAAAAAAAAGAAACTTAGATAACCTGGACAAATTATTTGAAAACTAAACTGAAAATTTAGCAACACCTGGTCCAAATTCAAGAAGAAGTAAGACACTTATTGTTAACTGAAGCTCAACTATCTAGTCAATAATCCAGATGCTCTGACAAGAAAATAAGACCCATGAAATAACATAATTTATGACAATAGCATTGATTTGCAAGTTGTGAAGTAGAACATGACATTAATTTGGAAATCATTCATGTTTCTGCCTGCTCTTCCTATTCTCCCACACAGCCTGCTGTCTCTTGAAATCACCAGGTTCCCTATTATAAGTTATTGCATCGTAGGAACTAGACTGCTCACTGTCCTATCTTTACAATTCAGTAAAGCTAGACACTGCATGTAATCAGCTGCTTCACAGATGTGCAATTTGCAATATATTCCGTCCGTTAATTTTTTGACTTGTAGGGTCATATGAAACAAGCTCTCCATTATGTCTTGTCACTAGTACAACTTCACCATTTCTACTGCAACCTACCACATATTTTAATGCCCAATCGTAAATCAATTTTGAACTGTTTAGTCCAAGACTGCTGCACCATAGTCATTCTAATAGAGCACTGGTTTACAGGCTCTGGTTTCCACTAATTGTAAGCTAGTGGACAACTCCTAATGGGGGAGATTAGAGATGAAGAAGAAGATTGAAGAGAGACAGAAGAAACCAGTTTATTCATTAATGCCTCAACTATGAATTACATTTGCTTTTTATAGCTCAATGGTTTAGTCTAGTATCTGTTTACAGTTACAATCAAGAACATTAACTAACTGTAGTAACTGACTACTAACAACCTTGTAACAGAATGAACAACTTTTTGGTTGCCTTTCTTCCTTTCTTGGCAGCCTTAGAGGACATAGTCACTGGTCCATTTACGAGTTTTCCTCACCCTTCTAGGGACTGCTTCTCTTTCTTTCTTCAGTTGTCCTTTGCTCCTCTGGCAGTCGTGCTCCTGCTGCTGCTGTCAGTTCTGGTTCTAGTGTTATAGGTTCCTGGCTAATGTGAGCTGAATTCTTATCACATTCATCACCCAAATAAAACAACCATCATAAGAAAATCTATTCTCCCTTTGAGTATTATATAGTATTAGAGAAAGTAATTGGCCAAACACCCCTACACACAATTTTTTTCTTCCTTTCAAGAGCTTCAACTTCTTGCATTAAACCATCAGGCATTTTCAGTTTCTTGAATAGCTCATCACTCACGTTAAATGCTACCACACCCCATTTGAGCATAACAACCAAGTTTTCCTCGTAGTATGCAATCCAATGGACTGCTCCATTCACAAACGCCCCCAGTCTTAGCGCAAATATCTTAACCTCTCAAGGAATTACACTTGAATTCATAAGTTGATACTCAGTGCTCACTACAATGTAGTAATTACTTTCGGATCAAACCCGAACCCATATATTCTTCTATAAATACAGCCTGCCGGTGAATGGTTCAACAGAAAGGGTGACATATGCCCCTATTGATGGCTAGATCATGATCAGCCTAGGATTGTTGTTGTTGTTTTGCTTCTTGATGGTAAAATGGATGTAAATTGAAGCAAACTTTGGGTTCATAACCAAAGAATACCATGATTTGCAAACGCCCCTGAACTTTGCAACTGATTTGGCTGGTAGTCTCAAAAATATCTCAATCAAGACTTCGGGTGGGATATAATCTGACATTTTCGTTCTTTCTCAATGAACCCAGTATTTTGAAGTAGTACTTCTAAGATAGAGACTGCTCGTATCCTTACGAGTCTGATAATTTGTGCCATTACAGAAAGGACATGAACAAGGTTTCTAGCTTGCGGTTGTTGCATATGACGACTACATGAGGGGTAACAGCTGACCGTTATTGGGCCACAGCATTTCTAGCCCTTGAAACAAAAATAGCTTTACAAATAACAAAAGAAGAGATAGGGGCTCCAGTCCAAACCACATTCTCAGTTGCCCACTAGGGAGCGATGGTAACGCAACATCTTTTATTGTTGTAAAAATAATAGTATCACTGATTAATGAATGACTCTGAATTTGTAATAATGTTTCACTTGATTTTTTTTATCCCATTTGTTTTAATGGGTTGTTAAATAATAATTGAAACTCGCTAATTCCAGTTTATTTGATATGTTCCTAAAAATTAACAATTATAAGTGATGGTGTCAATCCTCCAAAGTATGTCATTGCTAGGTTTACTCATGCACTGGCTGTCCCTGAAGGTATTGTGACTGAATAACTCAACTCGTCAAAACGAGTTTCGCTATTGATGATCTAAAAGCCAAAATAGAATCCGAAGTAGTAACACGGCGGTTATTCAAATTTGATAAAAAAAAAAAATCATGAATAAGCTAGAAAAGGATTTGCTCTCAATTGTGATAGTAGTTGATGGGAGCATGAGAAGTTTCACTAACAAATTTCTAAGGGAAAGAGCACAACTTGATGAGAGCATTCCACAATGCAAATAGAAATCATTTGCCTCTTACTATTAAATCAGAGTTCATCATCATCATCTTCCCCCGCAAGCCTGTTGACTCTCCCACTTCTTCTCCACACTTTCTTGCCCTTGTGGGAATTAGCGAAAACTGAAGTACATGCACCACCTCATTATGCTTATTAAGGCATCCGGAAAGCATTCCTCGAGTAATTATCACGTCTCCTTCAACACCATCCATCCATTTGCATGATCCAACGTTGCATCAATGGCACCACCTCGGATTGCCTTGGCCAGTATATCTTCAACATCAGCAACAGGGCTAGCAGAGTTCAATCTCAGCTTCTTGGCAACATAAGCCAATGAGATACAAGAAAAAGCGCAACCCAGTCCTTATACCATTATGTCGTAGCCCAACAATCAATTGTGATCTGAGCTGAATGTAATTTACAACTTTTCAGCATCAGATCTGAAGAGCTCCAATTCCCCACTGCACACAGCCGGAAAAATGAGACAAAATCTCAGAAACCTAACTCATGTGCTAATACACAAGAAGCCATATTTCAGCCCTAACAGAGTCAAAAACATTAGGTATCCAAGTTAAAAATTAGAACCAACGCACTAAAATTTGAAGATGAAGAAAAAAGGCAATCCCACTTTAACCAAGTTCCACATAGTTGTGGATGCTGCCAGTCATAAAGAGCATTTCCCCCTCAAGATCTTGAATAAGAGACCATGAAGGTTATTGACATAAACGAACAACGGAGTATTACAACCACATATGCAATTCATTAACTCTTTTATTTTTTTTTTTTGAAAAAAGTGGATCCTTTTCCTAAAAAAATGAAAAAAATAACTCAAGTTCAGTTCCTAACTCAAGTTTGATAAATTCAACTCACATTAGTCAGCTCAAAATATGGCCTCAAAGCCTTCTCCAAGTCTTTCTGCATAAAATCAGTTCTCAAAGGGATTTCCCCTGGCAGCAACCCAGACAATGATAGCCCTTTTTTTTTTTTTTATATGTAATGATTGCCCATTTTTCCCATTGAACTCAAGAACCAAGGGCTGCAACACGGGCCTTCCGAGCAGCTTGAAGAAGCGACTCTTCTACATCATCCGTGTACTCCAACTGTATAGTCCTATCTTTCTCAAGTAAAAGAGGTACCGATAACACTGCACAAGGAAAAAGGCAAACTAATCAGATATTGAAATCCAGTACCTATAACCTTTTCATATATAAGCCAAGTCAGGCCTCCAGTCAAAAAGTGCAATAGCTATCAATCAATAGGAGGAAACCGCAACACCACCAAACCAAGAAAAAAGCAGGGTGTATTGACATGTTAAAATAATTTACATGTATCCTCCACCACAGCATTTTCTGAACATAAGAATCCAGGAACAAAGGCACAGTGACTTTAATAACTGAAAGGTTTACCTGACCCAGCTCATCATGGTGCAGTGTAGCAATCTGATGCATAGCAAGAAGGTTACTGTTCAAGCCATTGGCAATCATCTTTGCTGTTGCCATGGATGTCATCTTTTTAGGAGATGCTCTTTTTCTTGGAAGGTATGATATAAGAATTGATAAAATTTGTTTCCCTATTTTTTTCTTCTAGTTCTATATTTTTATCGAATATAAAAATCGAAATAACAATCTCTACCTATGACAAAAAGGGAACTTTGGAACTTTTATTTTAGCTAACATCAAATTATAGATAACCCAAACCCTGCAATTTTCAATATTTGAATCTATGACTTTCCCTTTGGAGGTAATGTTATACAGTTATCTTAACCAACTGCTTTTCACAAGCTTTGTAGATGTTTACTTATTTAAAAACATAAAAAGTGGAAAAAAGGCGTATTCTGAAATCAGAGTAAAAAAAATCCATATGCTCTCTTTAGGTCTTTCCTCTCATTTTTCTTGGAATTTTGTAAAAGGAAATTAATAGTGACTGTCTTAGTTTTGAAACTTTTTGCAGTTTAATCGGCAGTATAATTGTAACTGAATTTATGCTGTGATGTAGATAAAGGCCAAAGAAGGAAAGAGAGGAGAGGACTGTCAGGTATCAATTAGAAAAAAGGTCCCTCTCTTGCGAAACAGAATAGAAGAGATATGAAATCTTTCTGCATTGAGTGGCATGGCTGAAATGTTAACAACTACTTAATTGCCAGTGGTATTTAGGTGTAATGATGATGAGGGGGCGAAATCACAAAAGTACAGCAGAAAGGAAGTAAGGAATTCAAGTACTCCATATATGACTTACACTATAATTTCAGCAAGATCAGCTGTGAGTTCATAGCTAAGTGAGTAAAAGAAGTAGAGCCTAGCTTCTAGAACTTTAACAGTTTGCCCATTCACATTCTTCAGCCGAGTAATGCTTGATTAGGAACAAGCTTTAGCCTGAAAGTTATCTACGTGATTTAATCAACATGCTGACTTCCAGTGTAAGAAACAGTAAGCATCCTATCATTGACTATCTTTTGATATATCAGAAATAGTATGATGATGAAGTAGCAATAACTCTCTAGCTCAGACAAGAGTGTTTTGCAGAAGATTGAGTAGTAGATGTTGCAGTATCAACTTCCATTTCATGATCATCTTCCTTCACCAATGTTTAAATGTAGAGTGCTCGAGAGCATAACAAACAGAAAATAACTAAGCTTTAATACGTTTTGTACGCAAACAAATGCTTCTAAGTTCACTCCCCTAAATGGTGTGAAGAGAGGAAGACAGTGACAGGCCTTGAAAATTCATCCTTGGAATATATGCAAGACTGTAACAAAGAAATATAACCATTTCACAAAGAAATAAGACACCTAAACTGCTAATTATCCATCAAGATCCCATTTATTTAGATCCACAAAGTCAATCCCTTCTTCGCATTTTCATTCACAAAAGCCACCAGCTTCAGTCTTTTGTTATCTTCTTCTTGATTAAAATTTAAGCCAAAAAGGATACTACAGCACACAATTTGACAAAACCAAAGGATAGAAGTATTACAGTATAGATTCCATAAAGTCATTTTACTATCAAATTCAATGTCAAAAGGTTCAAGACCATCTTACCAGCAAACAATAAAGACATACAAAATGTTTCACCACCATCCAAAAGTACGCCACTTATATTGTCTGCATTTTAACAAACAAAAGCTAGTGACGTAATGCATCTCCTGAAATTCTTATACAACAAACGAAGTCAATATCAACAGAACAGAAAACACAACCATACAATCACGCAAATTCACAATTAACAGCCTATAGATTGAATTTCTAGAGATGCCTAAAAAAACCTTACAAGGGTTCTTCGAAAACTACCTTTGGAAGATACGACCAAAATTTAGTGTGAACCTCGGATCCCGGTGAAAGCTAGAAGCTGAGGAATGCTGAGAGCATTGGTGCGTTCAGCTTCCTCTCCTTAGCGACACTGTAAGCCTCAGTGCATGCATAATTCTCCCAACTTTCAAGCATAAGCACCTCAATCTATCAAAGAGACAATATCCTCC